>BSBM01000224.1:0-570000 GCA_027924585.1 Larix kaempferi | reverse complement strand
GTTTGCTTCTTTCACAGTGACCATGGAGAGGTTTTGGACATTGTGAATGCTGTATTAAATGGGGTAAAACGGGAACCAATGGAGGTGCCTAAAGACCTAGTTGGGCTCGATCCATCCGTGAAGGAAATAAATGATGAAGTTAAGAAAGCAATCGAGTTAAATGGCACGGCAATTTTGGGGATTGCAGGAATGGGCGGACTAGGCAAGTCAACCCTCGCTACATATCTCTACAACTTGAAACGTTCAGATTTTAGTAGGTCTTGTTTTTTGTCTTTGTCTGAGATCAGAAAAAAGGATTTACCATCTTTGCAGCGGAGGCTCCTTCGGGATCTGTTAGGTTGTGAAATTCATATTGGGAATACCAGGGAAGGAAAGGGTATCTTTCGCGATCGTCTACGAGGGCTTCGGGTTCTGATTGTTTTGGATGACGCGGATCATATCGACCAAATAAATAGTCTACTCGTGACATATGTTGTGGGATCGGGTAGCTTAATTTTTATCACATCTCGTGATAAAGATTTACTGAGACGCTCTTCTCCAAAAACTGTACTGTATAATGTAAAGCCATTGTAGAGAGAACATGCCCGGGAGATTTTCTACCGGTATGCGTTCGATCAATCTCAGCCATACGAAGGATTTGAACATTTGGTCGAGGAGGTTTTGAATATTTGTGGTGGGCTTCCTTTATCCATACAATTGTTAGGTAGATAGTTTCATGGACAGCCTGAGGAAGAGCACTGGAAGCAGCAGTTGGAAAAGCTCTCGAGAAGACTGCCAGACGATATAATGGGCACATTAAAAGTCAGTTACGAGGCTCTGAAGAGTGAAGAGAAGGAGCTATTTTTGGACCTGGGTTGTTTCTTCGTGGGAGACGAAAAAGAACTTGCAGTTCAAGTATTTGAGGGGCTAGGTTACAAAGACGTCTCTGACTGCCTTGAAAATCTCCGTAAAAAATGCCTGCTCGAGTCTCATGATGACGTCCAATTTGATGAGGAAATATCTGTAAGAATTATCTTTGCTTTTTCTGTGTTTTTGGGGGTTTATACACCCTAACTGTACTGTTGTACAATGCACGATTCAATATTTGGTAACTACAATTATCTTTACCTACCACATATTTATAAAATTACAATGCACGATAACATTAGGCACTTGGCTAGACATATCGCAAGAGAAGAGTTTCGTGTGCTCCCAATGCCTAAGCCACTAAGGCTCAGCTTCTCAGCTGATATGGATCAAATTTGTATTGTCCCTTATTACGAATTTTATTAAAATTGCAATTTTCCACTTTTTTTCCCTAGTTCGACCTTTGACTAGTTTTGATCTCTAGGTCCCAAATTTGCCCCAAATGATCCCAAATCTTCTGAGAAGGTATATGAATGATATTAGAAAATAAATATGTGTTTCAAGGATTCCTTTGGACCTTTAAAATACTTCTACAAATCCTCTTTCAATTCTGATCAATGTAGGTAACTTTAATAGTGATTTTCCTTTGACTAGTATTGGTCTCTAGGTCTCAAATTGACTCCAAATGCCTTCAAATATTCAAGGAAGGTGTATGAATGATATTATAACTTTAAAATGATGTTTATGGATGAAATATGGCCACCAAAAGACCTTTGCAAACTCTCTTAATATTCTGGACCAATTATGCAATTTTACTAGTAATTTGGGGTTCAAATCCCCCTGGGGTAAGTACTGAAAATCGCTTCCCAAATTCCTCCAAACCCACTCAAATTTATGAACAGAGGTATGTAATGTGTTAAGTATGTTATTAAATTCTAATATGCACCATTAATGGATTATTACAACTATTCTCACCCTCTCCCATTCAACTGCAAAAATCCCCAATTCGACCCTTGGGGAAATGGCACTATTTCACCTCCCAATACAACTAAACTGAGTAAAAATGCTTCAAATGCTCAAGTACAGTACATGAAACTTGTATAATAAATACATGGTAGTATATTTATCACAAATATATCATAGAATCATCCATTCATTCGAAATCATCAGCATTACATTGATTCACAACAAGGTAGTGGGGAAATGACACTGTTCTTTCATTAAAATTGAGATTTATACATTTCTACTTGGAATTTCGACCTGAAACTTTCTGGATATGAAGAACAGAGTATTTAATTCATATTACAAAATAAATGGGGCATTAAAATATTCCCCAAAGAGTACAATAGCTCACCAAAAACGCCCTCCCTCAAGGATCAAGAATATGCCATCAAAACTGAAAATGGTTGAAGGAGTGAGCTGCAATAGAAGAAACCATGAGCTTCCCTGTAGCTTACACCTGCAAATAAAGAATCCATTAAATCTCCAAATGAAAGGTCCGAATGGTCTTTCCAATTACCAACTTGGATGGGAATCTTTCACCCTCGAAATTGGCTAAGGCAAGAAACTAGTCATCCACTAGCTCTCCCTCTTCACAAATGCAATTGCAAATTCTACAAATGATCAAAAGCTGCTTTCCTTCTTTGTTATTGACATTTATAAATTTCTAATGTCCTCCATGGGTTGAATTCCTTCCAAGAGACTCATTCCAACTCAAGTTGGGAAGAGATTCCAAAGAACGCCACTTGTACACCAATTCCTAGTCTCCCACTTCCACCAAATCACATGTGGAAGCATCTTAGCTTCCCTAACACCCTTGAGCGCCCTCTTGGAGTCTATTTTTAGCCCTGAAATGTCATATATTTCATATGTCAGTCTTCAGGTCTGATTTGTGTCATAGGTGTCATAGCATCTTCATCATTGTTGTCATAGAGCTAGGGAATCTAGCCCAAGTGTCTCACTAGCTCCAAATTGCCTCTTCCTCTTCCACGGGAGTTACTCTTCCTCTATATTTTGACCTTGGATGAGTCATGCCATGAATAATACCTTTTGGACTCCCCCAAGTATGTTACCATTCACCTTGAATTCGAATTGGTGAGAGAATGATGCCAAGTGTAGTGGGGAAATATAGCCATATTTGGGTCCCACTTCCTCCATGTGTCTTCATGATCAAGTTCCACTTTGATTTTCACTTGTATATATTTATTTATCTCCTTTATTAAATATTTATGCCATTCTAATGTTCAAACATAATTTATTATCCCCATTATTCCAAATCCCAAAGCTTCCACCCCAAACCTAGGAAACTAGTAATTTTCCTCCTTGGCAATTATTTGACCTTTAGCATCAATTTGACAAACTCTAATGAATAGGGCCAATGTTATTAGGCCATTTTGACCCAATGCCAAATTTGGGACATGACAAATCCTCCCTTCCCAATATTGCTTGTCCTCAAGCAATTTCAAGCATGGGTGTTGAAGAACCTGCTTTCTGTATAATTCTTTGAAGTTGCCATTGAATTGCCCAACCTTGAATCTTTGAGTTTCCATGAATATTTTAGAGAGGAACCACCCTGCTTGCTGCTGCACTACTCTGATAAAAATCACTTTATTTAGTGGGAAATCCATCTCCCATACTTCTTGTTTCCCCCAAAAAATTGAAACCAATGAGACAAAAATTATTCCAGGATCCCATTGCTTGTATTGCACTGGAACAATTAAGAGTGCTCTCCAACCCATACCATCAAATAAGAGGATTCCTGGATCCCATTTTCTTGTATTCATTCTTCCAAACATCATGAGTACAAAATATATATCATCAAAGTACATAACTACATAATGAAAATTAATATCAAGGAGGTGCTTCATCAAAGAATCATGAAAGTGCTTATACCTCCAAGCAAGTAGACCACCATTTTCCAAGTGCATACAAGCTTCAAGTGACCAATCAAATCTGCTCCAATGACATAAGTGAGGATCCCATGTCCTATAAAGATGCTCCAAAAGGATGTAATATGCATCAAAATATTCAGCCATGTATTCTTTCATCCAAGAAGTGAATGAAGAATCTCCACTAAAATCTGAACCAAATAATGAGCAAAAAAAACAAGGAGACTTCAAATGACTCAAAGAAGTCTCACCCATACATCCCTGAATGTGATCATCATAAATATATAACAAAGTATGTGGCTTCCAACAAAAATGTTTTCCAATCATAAATCTATTCACCCAAGTGTTGGATGAAGTTCCTCCAACATCAAATGAATCAAGTGTTGAGCAAGAAAAACCATGAGTCTTCAAGTGACTCAAATGCATATCATAGGTGCATCCATGTAGATGTGCATCATCATAAAGTAACAAAGGATGCTGCTGCAAATGTGAATAAGAATGTGCTCCAACCATATCATCATAAAAAGTAAATCTAGGAGTTCCATACTCATGTGGTACCATCAAAAAGAACCCTTTCACCCATACTTCATTGAGACTAATGTTGCAAAACATGTAATTGTAGAATGTAGGAGAATGAACCAAATCACCCAAATGATCAAAAAGTACAGGAGTTTCATCATGGGAAGGATCCATATGGGTAGTATCATGCAGCTCCTTCAAAAGTGTGAACTCTTTGTCATAGTTTGGTTCCAATGTAGAGGAATCATGCTCTTCTTTAAAAATTGCATAACCTTCATCAAGAGACAATTCAAATTCCTCTTCCACCACATCAAGTGTTTGGATCTCTTCAAGTTCATCTTCAATCACATCAAGAAAATTCAAATTTTCACATTTCTCATGATCCACCATGTCATGAGAATCCTCCAAACAATCTACCATTTGACAATATGAAACATAGGAGGAAAAACAAGTATCTTGCAAATTTTCAAGAAGTTGATCATTTTGAATTGTGAGCTTATGATTATCCTCATTATTCTTCAAGTATGCATCATGTAACAATTCATTAAGCTCAAACAAATGGTTTCTATCAAAAAACAAAGACATGAAATTTCCTTTGATGTGGCACATTGCTCTTTGAATCTTCTCCATGTCTTCAAGGAAGGATGTTTCCTCCAATGAAGTAGCTCTCCAACAAGAATTTGACACCAATGCTTGAGTGTCATGGAGAATGTTGAGGTACTCTTGGATATTTTTTTCATTCATCTTTAAGGACCCTTCAAGAAAATGAGGCTCTTGCAAATGAACCTCCTCATCTCCTTCATGTTTTCTTGGACCAAATTCATGAAGCTCAAGTGGTGATGGGGAAGTTGATCTTGGTTCTTCTTCAACTGCTACAAGGTCTTCATTATCATGCTTATTGAAACTTGTACTTGTAGAAACACTTTCAAAAGTGATCTCTATGTCACCAACATAGAGGTGTGAGCACCCATCAGTAGGTACTCCTTCATAGTTTAAGCATCCATCAGTAGATGCTCTTTGGTTCATGTCTAAGCTAGAAGGTGTCTCGAAATGATCTTCCATATTTTCAATAGAATCTTCTTCATGCTCTTGTGATGTCTCTTCCTTTTGCTCCTTAAATCAAGCTGATGCATTTTTCCCCTTGTTTTCCTTAGGATCAGTATATTTGGAATCTCTTCTTGAATAAATCTCAAAAGCTCTCCTCAAGGAGGACATCATTTCATGCACACATATATGATACTCGCTCCAAGGGTTTTTACAAGAAGGGCATAAACCTTTCTTCACTAACTCCACATCTTCATTTTTGGGCCTATTTTCAAAAATATGTTCAGCATAGTATTCAAAAGACATGGCATTTTGTGTATTTTTGCTCGAAGCAAGATATTCTTGATATTTTTGATATTGTTGGAGCAAGGTTTTATATTTTTATCTCCATCTTTGGAACTCGCTCATAGAATTATCCTTGGTTGGCGTGACACACTCATATTCATCACATATAAAGTCATAAGAATAATCTTCATTTCTCTTGAAATTGTAATAAGTGTTGCAAGTACAAATGAAGATTATTCATCACATTTCTACTTGGAATTTTGACCTGAAACTTTCTGAAGATGAAGAAAAGAGTATTTACTTCATATTAAAAAATAAATGTGGCATTAAAAGCTTCCCCAAAGAGTACAATAGCTCACCAAAAACGCACTCCCTCAAGGATCAAGAATATGCCATCCAAACTGGAAATGGTTGAAGGAGTGAGCTGCAATAAAAGAAACCATGAGCTGCCCTGTAGCTTACACCTGCAAATAAAGACTCCATTAAATCTCCAAATGAAAGTTCTGAATGGCCTTTCCAATTACCAACTTGGATGGGAATCTTTCACCCTCGAAATTGGCTAAGGCAAGAAACTAGTCATCCACTAGCTCTCCCTCTTCACAAATGCAATTGCAAATTCTACAAATGATCAAAAGCTGATTTCCTTCTTTTTTATTGACATTTATAAAGTTCTAATGTCCTCCATGGGTCGAATTCCTTCCAAGAGACTCATTCCAACTCAAGTTGGGAAAAGATTCCAAAGAACGCCACTTGTACACCAATTCCTAGTCTCCCACTTCCACCAAATCACATGTGGAAGCATCTTAGTTGCTCTAACACCCTTGAGCGCCCTCTTGGAGTCTATTTTTAGCCCTGACATGTCATATATGTCATATTTCATCCTTCAAGTCTGATTTGTGTCATAGGTTTCATAGAATCTTCATCATTGTTGTCATAGAGCTAGGGAATCTAGCCCAAGTGTCTCACTAGCTCCAAATTGCCTCTTCCTCTTCCATGGGAGTTACTCTTCCTCTATATTTTGACCTTGGATGAGTCATGCCATGAATAATACCTTTTGGACTCCCCCAAGTATGTTACCATTCACCTTGAATTCAAATTGGTGAGAGAATGATGCCAAGTGTAGTGGGGAAATCTAGCCATATGTGGGTCCCACTTCTTCCATGTGTCTTCATGATCAAATTCCACTTTGATTTTCACTTGTATATATTTATTTATCTCCTTTATTAAATATTTATGCCATTCTAATGTTCAAACATCATTTATTATCCCCATTATTCCAAATCCCAAAGCTTCCACCCCAAACCTAGGAAACTAGTAATTTTCCTCCTTGGCAATTATTTGACCTTTAGCATCAATTTGACAAACTCTAATGAATAGGGCCAATGTTATTAGGCCATTTTGACTCAATGCCAAATTTGGGACATGAAAAAATGTTGCAGTTGCAAGTAAGCCTATTTCGTCCCCCTGATTTTGACTTATTTTTATTTGATAATCCATACCACGACGATTTAATTTAACTTCGTGAAGTGTGTTTCTTAGGCCAGAGCAGATTCCTGTTTGATAAGAGGGATTTGGACTCGAGGTTAGAATCTGCTCGACTGCACAAATTACATTAAGGGTGTGGGTGTACGCCTCCTTGAGGTTGAAGTTACCATAGATTTGTCATCATTTTTTGGTTTGTGGGGTATGTCGGGAGATTTGGTGTGTCTTTGCTTACACAAGTTCAACACCATCTGCTTTCCTGATACCATTTCACTGAAAAGCTTAAGAGTTTTGGAACTGAATGGTCATGGTGACCTGGAGCCGTTATTCCAAATATTTAATGTGGTAAGTATATCTATAGTTTGCCGAGTATTTTGTGTGAAATTCGTCCCACTTTGTCACAATTTATTTGCATTGTAATTTGCAGCCTCCTCGGAACCTGGAGGTGTTGAATATTGACTTAATGGGCACACATTCAAGGGCGATCCTTAACCCCTCCGGGCATCAGGCCAAGCAAAATTTCACGGCATATTATTTTTACAGTTTTATGGAATGGATAAGAAGGAGCATATAAATTCTGATTAAGAGAGTATTCAATAACCCCCCCGGCCATCAACGGTTAATTCAGGAGGGTGCCCGGAACACAAAATCCAGTCAAGTTGGGGGCAAGTACATTGACCAGCAGCATGTCATTTGACCTTAACGATTCTCAAACAACCTTGCATAGCACCGAGTAAGGGTTCACGGCATCTTATTTTTACCGTTTTCTGGGATGGATAGGAAGGAGCATCAAAATTCCAAGTAAGATTGTATTGAAAAACATCACATTTCTAGAATCACTCCCTATTGATTTTCGGGAACTCAAAAGTCTCAGACATTTAGATCTATTCGGCTGCACTAATCTAACCCAACTGCCCAATTCCTTCTCTGAATTAATGCATCTCCAATATCTAGTCCTGTGGGACTGCTACAATCTCATCATCCCTATAGATATTTTGGGTAATATATCATCACTTGAGTATGTTGATTTCAAAGGTTGCAGTAATTTGGAGTACTTGCCGACCGAAATCACAAATCAAAAGTCTTTAGTATTCCTGGATTTAAGAGGCACTGCTTTGAAATTGTCCCTGAAACCGGCACTTATACCATAAAAGGTACAACGACAAAAATAAGGGAATATTCCGAGGACTGTGGCACAAGGTTCTGGGCCTGACTTCTCTATTGTATCATCTTTCAGTCAAGAACTTAATGCAACACCAAAGTTTGAAAGTTGTGAGCAATGTGGGAGTATAATTTGCACACATTTATTGAAGAGGAAGGAGCTCTCTTCATGTGCTCCCGGGAGAGAGAGTCTACAACTGACAGAGTCTCTGTAGCTGCAACTAAGAACACCTAATTTAGAAGGAGCAGAGCTTCAACAGTATCTGGGCGATTTGAGGAGGCTAAAAGAGTTGAATTTGATTGATTTGCACAGTCTAAACCACATTTTATGGGAGGAAATAACAGCGCCAAATATGAAAGTCCCGGTTATAAGTTATTGTCCGATATCTGTCTTTAGTTTTAAGGAGCATGCTGTCATGGGTGTTTTAAGAGATTTCACTTTGAGTGGCACAGAGATAACCAAGATACACATTCCAGAAGGTGTTTTACCCAGCCTTGAAACGCTCGATCTTTCCGAAAATAGGGAGCTAATGCGGGTTGAAGGCTTGCCATCAACATTAGTAAGACTGGACCTGCAAGGGTGCTCGCGGTTGGAGGCATTAATAAGCCTTTCAAATCTGGTAGACCTCAAATTCCTCAGCGTAAATCTATGTTATAACCTTAAAACTATGAACCTTTCAAATCTGGCAGACCTTAAATTCCTCAGTCTAAATCACTGCTCATAGCTAGAAACGCTGAATGTTGAAGGTCTGACATCGTTGGAAGAGATTCAAGCAGAGGGGTGTCAGGAGCTCGAGAGCATACAAGGACTGAGTCAGCTGGAACAGTTGAAACGGTTGATGTTGAGTGGCACAGTGATACCCAAGGTAAACATTCCAGAAGGTGTTTTACCCAGCCTTGAAACCCTTGATCTTTCAGAAAATAAGCACTTAATAGAAGTTAGAGACTTTCCATCAATGTTAGTAAGACTAGACCTGCAGGGGTGCTCGCAGTTGGAGGCATTAATAAGCCTTTCAAATCTGGTAGACCTCAAATTCTTGAGAGTAAATCGATGCCAAAAGCTGGAAACTCTGAATGTTGAAGGTCTGACATCGTTGGAAGATATTCAAGCGGAGGGGTGTTGGGAGCTCAAGAGCATACAGGGACTGAGTCAGCGGGAACAGTTGAAATGTCTCTGCATTTCAACAAAAATTGATGTTATCTGGAATGAGATTTGCAATTTTTTGGTTAGTTTCCTTCATTACACAATTGATTAATTCATATTAACTATTTATATATTTCTTGTGATAATTAAGGAATCTAGGACTATCTAGGTGTGTTCTGGTTGATCTCTGAGGTGCATCGGTGGGTATGTAATCTTATATTTTTTATTTGCTGTAACTGGAACTGCAAGTGTGGTGAGCTAACTGGATTTGGAAAAATCTGTGCAGACATTGACCTCATGTGAAGAGCTATCAACTGCCTTCTTTAGTGGGAAGTCAACAGCGGTCACTAATGGGGATATAGCATTTCGTAATATGGTGGGTGTTTTAATTTTTCCGTTTCAAGAAAGTATAACAAAATTTTAGATTTAGCAAGTGAAATGGATTTCTGAACTTTATGCAGCTTTGGAAAGAAATGCAATCCATTACGAGCAAGTTTCAGCTGAAAGAAATGCAATCCATTACGAGCAAGTTTCAGCTGAAATAAATGCAATCCATTACAAGGAATAAGTTTGATACGAAGATGGAAGATTTCCGATCGTACGGTGTTGTATTGATGTGCTTTCTTACCCGTTGTGACGGTTACGGCTACGATTACAGTTACGGTGATGGTTACGATTACGATTACGATTGCGGGAGGTGTACAGTAAAATTTGAAGCGAGCGATGATGGTGGGTCAGTCGATGAATACAATATCGTTGTCTGTGGATGCCAACCCGGAGATGGAGTACAGTTACATGTGTTTGTGTGGACAAAAGAGTGTAATTTCTTTAGATTCCACAGGCAATAACAACATCCATATCTCATGTAGCTGGTGGGGAAGCACGAGAGTCGAAACTGAAAGGGGATGGATAATGATGGTCGATAAAAACACCCAAGTTTCGCAAGTCTGCAAAGAAATCATCATTGCATTGTAAAGGTATTTAAAGGATCTAGTATTTTCAATTAACATGTCAAAATGTGGCGCTCAATAAGCATGTTATCTAAAGTGTGGTTGATAAACTCCATTATGTCAAGATTAAGTCTCTATACATATTAATTTCTCTAATTTCATATCACTATTTATGTTTGAAAAAGAAAATTTGATCTTTATATATAGAATGACTCTAATACCTGTATGGGAAATTTTATACATAGAATGACCCTAATGTTTGTATGGGAGTTTTTTATTAGAATTAGGTTGTTGTTGTCATCAAGAATATGTATTGTTTCAGTAATGTATTTAAATGTTTAAATGGGTTCAAGGTTCCAAATATTCCAAAACACCCAATTTAAACAAAATGTATTCCTTATTTTTTTTAAAGAAAATTGTGTTGGAAAATACACCAAAATACACTATAGGCTGAGGGTCTCTAATTTCATATCACTATTTATGTTAGAAAAAGAAGAATTAAAGAAAGTTATTTTATTGGTATTTTAAATTATTGTTATTATTTTGGTTGGAAAAAGAAGAATCAAGGAAAGTTATTTTATTGGTATTTAAAATTATTGTTAGAGTGTGGTTCATCGAAATGTTTAAAAAAAAATAGAATTTAGAAATTTGAATATTTTAAAAAGTTTACAACAAATTTATAAAGTTAAAAGTTAACATATTAGTTTTGTTAGTTGAAAATTAATAAGCTAAAATATTAATTGTTTTAAAGTTTTAAAAAAGCAATGTAAATTTATTTATTTTATTTGGAAAAAAATCTATAAAGTTAATATGTTATATATCTATCTATCTATCTATATATATCTATATATATCTATATATATATATTTTCCTTGGATTTTATTTTTACACAAATGATTTACAACTGATGGAGGTTCTAATTTACATTGCTTTATGAATCAAGTCATAATGTTTGGTTTTATTTCCTACTCTAAATTATTGGATTATTTGTTCATATTCTTTTCTGAGGGGCTTTTGAACATAATTAACAACTTATGGAGGTGGTGTCTTGTTTGTCATGACTATGTCTATATCCACATTGCGTTCCTTGGTGTGTGGGATATGGACCTATTAGAAGTATTAACTCATGCTTTCCTTATAAACTAATGTGTGATCATACTAAAGGTTGTGGTTTTTATTGTATTTTTCAGGTTGCGAGGTAGAGTTTGTCCCTAAGAGATAAGTTTTCTTTTACAGGTTTAGGAGGTTGTTAGATCTAGGATCTAGTTGGATATGAGAGATTTTCTCCAATTAGTTGGATCCTATTTTGGTGTGGTTGGGGAGAGAAGTTTTATTTTAAATATTTAGGGGTTTGTTAGATCTAGGATATAGTTGGATATAAGAGTTTCTCTCCAATTAGTTGGCTCCTATTTGGTGTGGTTGAGATATTCTCTCAACAATTTGTTAGAGGCTAAGAGAGTATGTCTATCTTAAGGTAAAACATGATGAATTTATATGTAACATTGTAGAGGCCTAAGAGAGTGTGTCTATCTTAAGGAAAAACACAATGAATTTGTATGTAACAATGTTTTATGTTAATAGAGCACTCGGCATAGTTTGTGGTGTGTGTGGAACATTGTCTAAACTCTCATTCTCTATAGACCTTTAGCTAGGTTACATGCTTTGATGTATCAACATATTTTTTCTAGAGCCACCTAGGAAGTCATCATCAAATGTTTCTCATTGTTGGATTTCTTTTTTTTTCAACCCTTAATGATGGGAAATGCCCTACAAACCATCGAAAATCATGTATGGTGGTCTTAGGAGATGTGTCCATGGTGATTGATCCTAAGGGACTTTATTTAGGGATCCGTAAGGATGTTGTATCTCTCCCCCATGGAAATTTCAAGGGCCTTAGGATGTTGCTTCCCTAAAAAGACTATGGCTAAGGCCTCGAGACCCATCCAAGGTGCATAAAAGAGCTTAATTACACTCATATCAAACTCGTAGGGGAAATACCCCCTAGTGAGGGTTTGTGTTGTTGTTTCTATGGTTTGTTTATGGCACTTGAGCTCAAGAAGGTTGATTAGATATTAATTCTCTTGTTTACACCCTTGATCATGTGGAAAAATCTGTACCCATTTTTAGAGAAAAATATCCACCCATGACACATGTATCCCACTCGAAGGCCTTCAAAGAACTGCTACAATGACTCATGTGTTGGTACAAGGACTCATTCAAGGCTCTTGAGTTTGAGAAGATTCAACAATATCATGATGCGGTTGTTTTCCTTCCTTGACCATGTTCGAGGCCTTGTGACCAATCCTTAGTGTCAAAAATCTCTCAGTGGCATCCATATCCAACCTTGATGCTAAATACTTGAGGGAGGGGTTTGTGTTGTGGTTTGTAGATGTTATTCATGGTGATTGAGACTAAAAACTCGCTTTTAGTTCACAAGGCTCATTATTATCCTCTTATGACATTGAACAGGCATCTAGACACATTCCTAGTGTACAACTAACTTATTGATAGCACGCATAGCACCTTTGGAGGTGATTGTTAACCAACAAAGGTCATATGTGGAGGTTTGAGTGCTTGCCAATGGTTCTTGATAATGCGAAGCTCTCTTTAGGGATTGAGGATAATGTTTTCCTCCCCCAATCAATGTAAAGGGATTTAAGATTTTTTTTCCCTACCACAACTATGGTTAGGGCTTGGAAACCCATCCACAATATGTGAAACATTTTAATGGCACTCGCATCCACCTCCTAGGGAAAAAAACCCTTATTGAGGGCTTACATTGATGTGTCTAGGATTTGTTCATGGCACTTAATCTTGACAAGGTTCAATTAGCACTTAAATCCCTTGTTTACCACATTGACCATGTGGCACAATCCAAACCTATTTCCAGTGCACAAAGCCTACCCACAACACATGTATCCCACTCAAAGGCCTACATAAAACCCCTACAAAGGACCGATGAACTAGTATGAGGATTCATTCAAGGCTCTTGAGTTTGAGAATATTCAACAATATCCCTACGGAACTTGTTTTCCTTCCTTGACCATTTTCAAGGCACTATGACGTTTCTTTAGTGTACAAAATATCTTAATGGAATCCATATCCAACTTTGATGCCAAATACCCGTAATAGAGGGCTTGTGTTGTGGTTTATAGATGTTTTTCATGGTGATTGATCCTAGGAAATGAAATTTAGGGCACAATGCCCATTATTATCCTATTATGAAATTGGATAGACCTCTAAACATGTGGTGTACTTAATCCTACAAATTAGTGTGGTACCAAGATAAACATAGATAGATAATGCCAAAATTCCAATATTATAGTGCAAATCAACAAAACAAAGAGAATAAGCAACATAATTGATCTTAAATTATGATATCCAAATAAGGAAGCAGTGTTAACGTGCCTCTTAAGGTTGGGTGAAATTTCACTTGAGTAGAGCTTCGATACAATAATCCCTTCACAAAGCGATTCATAACCTTAAATATCTTTAAATAGGCTTCCGTGATCCAAATCCCAACTACTTTACATGGTAAAATAATTAATAAGTACCAACTTCCTAGTGGACCTTAATTAATAGAGAGATTGTTTTTACAATGATTGTTGACTACTAACTACTCGACCTTACTCAAAAGAGATGGATTTATATATAACTTGACTAATTCCTAAAGTAAGGGGGTTAGGGTAGGACCCTAGCATGCCCTCTCCCTTCAAAAGCAATGTTGTCTTCAATGGTGAAGGTGTGGAAATTAATGTAAAATCATTATTGCCTCCCAAGTGGCATATTTTGGCTTCAATAAGTTTCCACTAGATCACAACTTCTTTGATTGTGTGCCTACAAAATTGTCATTCCTTGGAATCTCAGACTGCTATTAGTTGGAGCCAAATTAATCCTTCATAATCTAATTATGGTAATCTAGTCTACACTTTACAATTAGAACCCACCACTTTTTTGAAGGCAAGAGATGTGAAATAATGGGTGAATGTTGGAGTGATCTAGTAGATAAATCTTGTAGGCCATCCAATGCATTGGAGGATTGTGTAGGGTTCATAAAACTTCAACACCAGATTTTGGTGGAGATGAGACTTGCGGGATGTATGTTTATAAGGTTTGAGTTGGAGAAACACCTGATCTACCTATTGTTTCATTTTATTTTTTTTCCATAACCAAATTTTCCTTAAGGGTGTAGAAAATAGTTTCTCTAGTGTGAAGGGTGTTGTCCACAATCTGAACCCTAAAGGTGCCTTGCAAATAGGAAATCATGGATAAAGGATTTTGAACATACATTGCTTCTTATGGTTTCATATTTATGGATCCATGATAAGTACCACCACTCGTCCAGAGGAATATATTGGGTCCAGTGGTGTGGCATGCTCAACAAAAAGAATCATAAGTAGGTTTTATTGACCACTTTTGTTTGACCTTCCATTACAAGGTGATAGGTTGTGCTCAAATTTAGCTGGGTACCCTGAAGTTTAAATATATCCTTCAAAAATAACTTGTCAAGTTAGGGTCTCGATCATATACAATAGAAGTCAACATGCAATGGAGCATAAATTTGATCCATGAAGACTTGTCCCACCAGTGATGGTGTAAAAGGGTGTGGTAAGGCACATAACTTAGCATATTTAGTTAAGTTATCTACTACCACCGTAATGAATATTTGATTTCCTTCCTTAGGAATCCCCTCGATAAAATAGATAGAGATGTCCATCTAGATATTGTTGAGAATTGGAAGTGGTTGCAAAGAACCATACGACTTCAATAATTTCCCCTTATGTCATTGGTAAGTTTCGTAGGTTGCAATGAAGTTGTGGATATGTTATTTCATTCCTTCCCAAAAGAATGAGTGATTAATTTGTTCATATCTTTTATGAAATTCTAACTGGACTGCTGTGGGTGGTGAATGTAACACCTATAAGATTTGTGGTTGTAAGGCCATAATCAGAGGTGAGAAAATTGGGCTACTTATAATGTGAAGTATTTTGGTTCCATGTATACCTAGGTGGATATTTTGGATGAGTTGGAATACCATGTCCTTGGCTATCTATTCTTGAATTTCTTTATTAAGCCACCCCGAAACTAGTAAGGGAAATGCAAAGAGTGAACCCTCATCCTCAACTTTCCTAGACAAAGCATCTGCGACAACTTTGTCATGATCCTTATTATATATGATATAAAAACCATACCCCAACATCTTAGTGACACAATTATAGTACTATGGTGAGGAAAAATGTTGTTCCAAGAAATAGTTAAGACTATGATGGCCTATCTTGATTGGAAACATCGCCTGATTAAATATCGTCACCATGTCTAAACAGCATGAAGGATAACCATCATTTATTTTTAAGAGGTGGACTTACCCAAGTTTCTCTCACATATATGCTTACTAGTGAAGTCTTATGGGCATTTGTTTTGCAACAACACCACACCCAGGACACGATATGAGGAATCACATTCTAATATCAAATTCATAGTGAAATGCTGCATGGCTAAAACAAGTGTAGTGCACATAACATCCTTTAGGGTGGAGAAGGCCTACTCCACTACCTCATTCCAATAAAAAGCATTTTTTTTAACAATGATGTAAGAGGAGATACATTCTCACCATATTGTTTTAGAAACTTATCATAGTAGCCAATAAATCCAAGGTACCCCCTCAATATTTTGAGAGTTTTGGGGTGAGGATAGTTATGCATAGCTTCCACTTACTTTGGATGTGAGGGTATTATTCCCTACTATTAAATTTCATATTAAATTCATATATCATAAAATGAAAACATGTATATTATCATTGTGCATTAATTTTAATATAATTACGCATATTAATATCCATGTATTTCAAGAAATTCAACACATTATAGAATTACCATTCTATAGTAAATTAATTCACATAGCCAACAATAGGAAAATATTATTATATTTATATTCTTTTAAAATAAGTACAAGTGCTAGAACTTATCTCTGATAAGACTTGGCTTGGATTCCAGATGAATCTTCCTTGCTCGCAACTGGCCCATGGGAATATTTCTTGCTCGTAACCATCCCATGGGAATCTTCCTTGCTCACAATTGGCAATTATATTGGGCCTTAAGTTACCCTGTCTATAAAACCTAGCCAGATTCACTCTCATGTATTACCATACATGGTATCTCACTTTTCACAAGCACATTTATTCCCGAGTATCTCACTTTTCACCAACACCTTTATTTTTTATTTCCTCCCCTTTCCCCAATTCAATGTCCAATTTCCAATTAAAATAGAAGATGAAGGGTTTCATTACCAAAAGTAACGATCCTTTACTTTACATTGTAACTTTTGGTTATTACACAACCACAAAATAACTAATTTTTTTTACTTTTTGTTCGTTTTTTCAAGAACTCTTATTTTATTTATTACATGAGGAAATTGGTACATGACATGGGGTCCACATGTACATCATCCCGACTCACAATATGGACCAAATATTTAACCTCAATTGTAATTAAAGCACATTTAGATCATTTCACAAATAACTCATGATCCTATAGTAATTGCATGGTATGAGCAACATGCTTGAGGTGACTTTCCTAGGTGGTGTTTTAGATCAAAATATCATCGAAGAAAATGAGGACAAAATGGAAGAAGAAAGGGTGGAATATTTTATTCGTGAGGATATGAAAAGTGGACGGGGCATTGCATAGGATGAAGATCATGACTAAGAACACATAATGACCCTCATGAATGCAAAAGGTTGTCTTGGTTATGCCTGCCTCTTTCATCTAGATTTTATGGTAGCCCACTTGAAGGTCAAGTTTAGTGAATAATTTGGATTCATGCAACTCTCTAAAAGATTGTTAATGACAAGAATACACAATTTATCTTTGATGTTTAATTTGTTGAGATCCAAAAAATTAGGACATATGCACCAAGTGATGTGAAGAACCTGCAACAATTAATTAATAAGAATATGCGAAATAGAAGAAATGACAGAACTCAGAATCACTTTTATATTGATCGCAGGCCACTTCGAGGGGGCAACCTCCTTTGAGAAATCTCAATACAAATAACTTCACGGTGCCTTCATAGGCCTAAACACACACTTATATACTAAGTCTAGGCGCCAATACTATGGGTCAAAACCATGGGCCAATACAAACTATGTATAAACAATACTATGGGTGACTTACAAAGCATATGCGTCAAACAACAATAACACAACTATGGATCAACAAATACTACGGGACAACTTACAAAGCATATGCGTCCAACAAAAATATACTAACAAAGTAAATAGAAGGGTTGACATGGGTTCCTAACAAGTGACTTCCTTTTTAGGACCATAACCACTAGAGAGGAATAATGGCTTGTGTTGGAATGAATGATGATGGTCTCCAATAATTTTTGAACGATTTTTTCAATTGCATTCTTCTATGCAAAAGGATGGCGATAAGAGCATAAATAAGGAGGTTGACTGTTTGGTATTAATGCAATACCCACTAGTACAAAATGAGAGATTAGTGACCAGGCGACCAAAGAATTTAGTCACCACAGTTTTTTCAAGGGATAAATTACCAGAATTGAGAAATTTTAAGTGAGCTAACTAAAAATGACCACAATGAATGACCAATCTGGTCACTGTATAAGGACTAAACTAAAAATGACTAAGATAAATGACCAATTTGGTCACAAGATAAGAACTAAGCTCAAAATGACCACATAACAATTGGTCATTTATTTGGTCATTTTTAGTTGTCTCACTCCGACAATGGAAAATTACAATTTTGACAATGAATTTGTACAATTTACTAAATTTTAACATTGCAAACGGATTCAGAGATGGGGTCTCTGAATCCATCTGCAGTGTTAAAATTTAGTAAATTGAAACATTATAGATCATGGATTCAGAGACACGAGTGATCATCATGTAAATTGTGTCACTCGATGTAGACAATGCAGGTACAAAATTGTAATTCAAGATGTGACACAATTTATACTAACCCCCCCTCTCTCTAATATCCTTTCTATCTCTCTCACTATCCATCTTTCTAACTCTTTCTCCCTTTCCCTATTCCCCCCTTCTCTCTCTCTCTCTCTCTCTCTCTCTCTCTCTCTCTCTCCTTCTCTCTCAATAACCCCCCTTCTCTCTCCCCCATCCCCTATTTATTTCTATCTATCTCTCCTTATCCCTATACCTCTTTCTATCTTTCTCTCCCTTTCCTACTTCCCCTTATTTCTCCCTAATCCCCCTTCCCCTATCTCTTTCTATCTCCCCCTATGTGTCCCTCCTATATCCCCCATCCTCCCTTCTCATAATCCCCCTCTCTCCGGTAAACAAAGGCTAGATCTCCATGTAGATGGGGAGGCATTAAGTCCTAGAGCTCGCCAATAACCCTAGATGCATGGTCATCAATGGCCCTAGATTGTTGCTTCACTTGCTATTTACCTCCTCACATTATAAGAACCACATCACTAGCTCTATTTCCCAAGCATAGAAAAACTTTATTCTTCACTTGCTCTTTACCTTCTCACATTATAAAAACCAAATTACTAGATCTATTTCCCATGTTAAGCCCATTTTTGGACATTCTCCTTGCATTATATATCTAACCTATTTTGAAAGGGATAAATCCCGTTAATATAAAATATATTTATAATATAATATTGTAAATAAAAAGGTTAAAAAAATCTCTCTCTATCTATATATATAATGCAAAATTAAAACTTTAATATATAGGTATAATTAGTATATATTAAAATTTTAATTTTGCATTATATAGATATATTGTGTATTAAATAAAAAAAATTAATAAACAAAAAAATTATAATATTATAAATAAAATAAAATGAAATTTAGAAAAACTAAATAAAATATAATATAAAATACAATATAATATATTAAAATACAATATACAATAAATAAAATACAAGATATTAATATAAAACAATTTATAATATAATGAAATATAAAAAAAACAAAAAACAATGTCACATGTCCTATTATTCATGCCTGCATTGCAGAGCAAGGTCATTCCACCCCATCCTTAGCCTCCGAGCGCATGCCGGTACGCTACATGTCTGAAAACTGAGTCATACCCAAATTGCAGGCCAGGTATTATGACCGAGTTATGCAAGGAAATGGTTTTGAACCCTCGGGCTGCATTGTAGGCTGGGTATTACGATCGAGTTATTCCACGAAAAATGGTTTTGGAACCCTCAGGTGTCTATTAGTTTGGAGAATTATGTGGTCGGGGTTAAGAAGATGACAATGCAATGTCCAATTTGCGACCAGGGTTAACCCTTGATTGGTGGAGGAGTTGGTTTCCGAAGTGCAGTGATATGAGGATGGACGACTATGTGGACATTCAATGGATTTATGAATTCACTACCAGTGTGATAAGAGCTCTAATTGGAAGCATTTTTTTTGTTTAGGTAGGAGGGAAGGGGGTTTCTTTGTGTTTGAGAGGAATTTCGGTTGAATGGGGTGTGAAATCAAGGTTTAGTTCAATTAATAGAAATTCTTTCCGGTTGGAAATCCAGTTTGGGGTTTGGAAATTTCACTACAAACTTCTTCTTGCAAGCGAAAAAAACACAGCACTAGAGAGAATTTGGAGGCTACCGAAGAGACGAGCGAGGGATTCTGCAGTAACGGAGTTAAAATCTACTTCTACTTCTCCTTCTCAGGTTAGTGAATGGTCGGTTTCCTCTCCCCTTTTTGTCATGTCTTCTCTATGCCATGCCTTGCACACTCGTGAGCTTCTGCCCTGAAAGCTTGTTCCCAATTTGAATTTATTTCTAATGTGGTTTGAAACCTCGCTTGGTTTAAATTGAGAATATGGACTAAATATGTATGTTGTTTGTTTTTTATTATTCTAGATTGTATAGATATTAATTTTCTTATGTTGGCAGACATTCTATAGAATTGTTTCATCCAGTTCCCTATTTAGGTTCAAGAGCTGGAGTTTATGGAATTGCATTACTGCCATTCTTGCCTTTGTGCCTTTGGAGTCTTCCTCGTGGGAATCTACGCCCAAATTATATTTCCCCTGTCTTTTGGAAGGGCATCAAATTGACAGCAGAAAAAAAATGAGCAAGACAAAATATAATTGTTCTGGAAATGTCTATGTCTTGAGGGGACGTGAATGTCTAGGTATTCTTGTGGCCTAATGATTTCATTGCTTGTATTCAGTTGTGAATTGGATCTATGATCTTGAATTTATCCATGTTTTCATTTTTCTCTGTTTGGCCTTTGTTCTTTTGGTGGACAGTACCATCTGCTCTTGGTACTTATGTTTCCAAAGACATTTGTGTCATTGGATACGTTCCCAAGGTTGGGGTTTGTGCTTCTGTTGGGGAGTAGTTCCAACTTTTTCGCTCGCATGTGCTTGAATAGGAAACAAATAATAGACATTCATGGTGGGTTAAGTGATTTCACATGTGTGTTTCTTTTTATATTCATTGGTAAAATTTACAGTTCCTTCCTAGAAATTCTTGATGGGTGTGTCCCTGGCTTGGTGTGAGCTTGGTCGTGTTTTCTATGCATACCTATTTTGGCTCTTAAGATTTGTGATATATATATAGAACATATTCCTAAAAAAAAATGCCCAAAAAAGCAAGTAGGTTTTATGAAATATGTAGAATGGAGCTACGACATAGGTTGATTCGTTTGATTCCATGCTTGTTTTTTAACATAGATACCTGTGTTGTTTTCCATTATTTTCTTTCCCATGATGATTGTGTTTGTTTCTATCCTTTCCAATTCTTGCCCCAAAAAAATCGTGCTCTTGAAAATCTGGTGTAGATTATTTCCGTGATTTATTTTTCCTTGTATATTTAACTTTGCAAAGATTGTGGCTGTCCATTTCAAAATTCCTATGGATTTGCATCGCTACCATGGGTATCTATGCTCGAGCTTCTTTTCTCCCTTTTGGCAGTGCTTGGAGTTGATGCCAGAGAGAAAATGCATGAGAAATTGTTTTTGTTCTCGAAAATGTCTTTGTCTTTAGGGGGCATTATGGTCATGTTGTGTTGTAACCTGTTGCGATTGTCTTCCCTGTGCAAAATGGATGTATCCATGCTTTCTTGTCTAGTATTTGGGTTTGTGCTCTTGATGGAGAACAACTTGTCTTGGTCCTTGTGTTTTTAGAGACATGTGCGGAATTGGCTATGCTCCTAGGACTAGGATTTATACTTCTATTGGACACTAGTCCCAAATTATTTTTGTGCAAGTCCTTGAACATGTAGTACAAAGTGAAGCAGTGAAATAAAGCATATTAGTTCCAATAGATGTCTAGTTATATAGGGTGTTCTTGAATAGTATGCGTTTTGTGTGTTGGGAATAATTGCTTCCATTCTATCTCGATTCTGGGTTGAGAGTACAAGGGTGATTGAATTATACAGCTGTGCCTTAGGCTAGATGCTGAGCAACTCCTTTAAGCATAGTGCTTGGGAAGCTATGTGTTAAGCAATTTTGTTAGCAATATATGTTTATTGTGTCCTGGCAATGTTGTTGTGGATATTTTCCATGTGCCTAGAGTGGAATTTGATGTTATGGTTAGCGTTGTTTAAACCGGACTGTGCATTTTTTTAATCCCAGAGATGTAACATCCCAAAAATCAGACAATAAAAAAAAATTGATATAGCCCATTTTATAAGATAAATGCTATCTGCGGAATGATAATAATTAACTAATAGATGATAACTGCTTCATAAAATTGTTGTATTTATTTTAAACATGAAAATGTACTTGGTTGTAAGTAAGATGTGATAGAACAATGTTTATTTCGTTATATGTAAATATCTGGTAACAATATTGATGAATTTGTGTGCATATTTCTGAAGGGGTTCCTACCGGGTGCCCTTGGGTTTACTTAGATTTGAAAGCTAAAGCATTGGATTCTTTCTTTCACAGATCTGCAGGTAAGGTTATAGAGTAATTCCATTTTTTACAAGACAAGTTGTAAGCTTCAGCTTGTCGTCTCTATGTTTAAGATAATTGTATAATCTACCGTGCATGAAGATGTCAATGGTATGTAACTTTGGTTTAACTTCTGTTAACACCTAAAAAGTGCTCACTAGCTCATTCCCTTACTCACATGACCCATTTGTCCACTTTTCCACCATCTGAGCCTCTGAAACCAACAAAAGGTCACCAAAAGACCTCAGTACACCCCTTTTTCCATTAAAAAAGATTATTTTTCCAAGAAAATCATAAAAAACCCTCAAAAAGGGTCCAAATTCCCCAAAATATTAAAAAGGGAATTAAAATATTATTTTTATTCAAAAAAGGAAAAAGGAGGGAAAAGTACCTAAACCATGTTGGTCAATACCATTTGGTTTCCACAAAACCACAAATGGTATCTCCCACCACCAAAACCTATAAAAAGGTGGTAGGGGCTCCTCATTTCACATCCTTCCATTATCTCATCCTTATGCTGCTGAAATCTCCCCTGAGCACTTTTAGCCATTGAAGCAACCTTGGAGAAGGATACCTCTTGGAGTTTGGAGCTACTCATCTTGGGAGTTGCTCAACATCAACCTTCACCATTGAAGGTAATATCGCAAGCACTTGCTTGCCCCCCATTTTTCAATACAAAAAATTATTTCTTATGTTTCTTGTTCTTGATTTTGAAATGTTTACATTATTTGCTTAGATTCTTGCTTAGATCCATGAATAGTATTTTTTATTTAGTTTATTGTTTTTATTTCTATTGAAACTGCTGCTACTAGTTAGCAGGTGCCCATAGCACTAAGCCTGGTTGCAAAACCAGGCCAACAGTTTTTGGCGACTCCGCTTTGGTTTGAACTTTAGATTTCTAGTTTTGCCTTTAATCTTAGTTTTTTATGAGTTTTTAACCTTTAGATCCATAGATCTTCCATCTTAGACAGCAGATCCATTGCTGCTCTGAGTTTTGGCCCCATAAACAGCCCGAAATTTTCAATTTTCGGGTTCGTTTCTCGGTTTCCGTGCACGGCTTCCGCCTCGCGGATTTTTGCCAGACAGTCGCGCGGTCCATCGCGAATTTTCTGCATTTTTCCGCGCGGTCCATCGCGGATTTTTTCCAGACAGTCGCGCGGTCCATCGCGACTTTTCTGCATTTTTCCGCGCTGCTCATCGCGACTGTGCGGCCAAAACCCGCGCGGCTCATCGCGACTGTGCGGCCAAAACCCGCGCGGTCCATCGCGACTGCGCGGCCAAAACCCGCGCGGCCCATCGCGGCCAAAACCCGCGCGGTCCATCGCGACTGTGCGGCCAAAACCCGCGCGGCCCATCGCGGCTGTTCGTCCAAAACCCGCGCGGCTGAATTTTTCATTCGGCCATCCCGATTTTGAAAAATATTTTTTACTGTACTTTCTGCCCATAGCACATTTTTTACAGTATTAAATTCTGCATATTTTACAGCTTTGAAATTTTTTTTTACTATTTAAAAGTGCATATCTAGAAATCTTTTTAAAAATTTTCAAGAAAGTGAAAGAAAGACTCATTTTGCATTTTCATCTAGATTCAAATTTTTTCTTGTTTACTTCTTTAGAATCTTGCCCTTAGCAATTTTTCTTGAAATGAAGAAATCCATTTATTTCTTTTAAAAAGGAGTTTATTATTTGCTTTCATAAATCCAAGAAATCCTTTATTTTTTGAGTTTCTTTTTTTTTTTTGAAAAGCATATTAATTCCTTTTAGTGAAAAAAGTCTTAAATATTTGCTTTTTATTTTCGAAAAATCCTTTATTTTTTGAAAATTTCCCTTAAAAGCATTTAATTTTTTCAAGTTCAGTTTACAACACCTCACGTGCACTCACACGATCACTTAATTGAACTAAGCCTTAAAACGTACCCTAATTTGAACACACTCTTAACCCCACTTGGGGAACACTAAAAGAATTCTTGTAGCTAGGTAGTATTGGGGGGATAGGTGTTCCAATAACACCCCTCAGTTCATACATCTGAGACATAGAAGTTGTCCAATTAGGGAGCTAAAATCTCTTAGTACTTTTTGGCGCGGTCACAACCGGTTTGTGGGAAGGCCTCTCCCCTAGGAGGGTTGAAGTCGCGAGGATGGTTCCGGAAGCCTGAGTGGGATACCGAAACCCATTCAGTAACCGAAGGGCTACCATTCGCAGTTCTCGGGATATCCCTGTATTGGGATATTGCGATCAAAGGACCAAACGGCAGATTTACCTTTTCTCGACGCGTCATGAACGGAGTATCCTAGTAGCCTGTCTTTTAGGATTGATTACCCGGTGTCCCTCCCGGTAGGGGGATATCTAGCCGTTGTCTCAACATTCATATTGTCTGACTTGGATTTCATCACCTTGCAGAGGATATCGTCTGTTTGAGTCACAATACTTTTAGATTAGGTGTTTGCATGATTTCAACCTACCTGTGGTCTAGTTACACCTATTTTTTCTAGGAGCCGCTTGCATGTTGGTATTCTGACCAGTTGTTGCATTCCTCCACTTATTGTAGCACAATTGCTAGAATAAGTGCATTTTTTGAGGATTGATTTTTGGCCTGTGAGCCTTCTTTTTCACTCCCCTTCTTGCACCCTTGGTTGCATTAGGGTTTTGAGTCTTTTACATATATATCACCACCTGATACTTAAAACAAATTTTTACATAAAAAACATATTCTCACCATTGAGAATTCTAGACGTTCTCGTCGTCTACAGGGCGAACTCCCAGAGTTTAGTCCACTTGGCTCTCCACGTCACGGACGCAGAGCATTATCCCTTGATTCGACACATCGTCAATCAATTAGACGGTCATCCGATTCTGACATACCCCACTTCACCTTTGATTTGGAGGTAGAATCCGAAAACCCCACCGCGTTACCACCAACCACAAGTATGTCTGGAACACCATTTGATCCACTATTTACATCTACCATAGGTCAGACATCCGCAGACCCTTCTGCGGTAGTAACATCCACGGAAACAACCACCCCCTTGGGTATGCCCAATATGGGTAACACTCCACATTCAGGAATGCCTAGCACAGGACCACCACCTGTCATGGGCATGCCCAACATGGGGGTCATACCCCCTTCGGTTTCCACAAACCCTATCCCAGGAATCCCTAGTGCGATTCCTAACCCAAGTGTAACTCCTGTTGCACTTGGGAGTGCTATCCCAGGAATCCCTAGTGCGATTCCTAACCCAAGTGTAACTCATGTTGCACTTGGCAGTGCTATACCAGGAATCCCTAGTGCGATTCCTAACCCAAGTGTAACCCAAGTTGCACTTGGGAGCGCTAACCCATATCAGGCCACACCTTTTGGAGGGCACATACCCTCCATACCTAGCATACCTATAGGCGCTACTGGACCCCTACACCATACCACAATGGCTAGGCAGGTCCCGGTTCCGGTCACCACATCCGCCAGTCTACCATACATGGCAAGTCTCAACCTGCCAGATTTAGCTAGGCTCACAAATGACCCCATCAGACATGATCCTGATTGGCCCCATATGCCCACTAAGCTTCCCTCTGACATCCCTAAGTTTGAGGGAAAGGCTCGAGAAGACCCCCAAAATCACATCATGTCCTTCCATTTATGGTGTTCCTCCAACTCCATAGTGGATGACTCAATCCGCCTACGGCTTTTACAACGCACCTTCACTGGCTCCGCAGCCAAATGGTATATCGAGCAACCCCATGGGACGCATTCCACATTTACCTCCCTTGCCTCGACCTTCCTACAGTTCTTTCCGCTACCGGTCCGCTATGATGCGGGCGTCGAAATCCTACTGTCTTGCAGACAGAACACGGCCACGCATATCACTGACCATATCCATGATTGGCGTCGGCGCCGAAGCCTATGCAAGATCAAATTAGACGACCGAATCTTTGTAGACTGGTTCCTTAAATCCCTCCTTCCTCTCATTGCGAAGGATGTAGCATCTGAAAGACCCCAGTCTGAGGAAGAGGCCATCCTTAAGGCCCAACAGTTTGATCTCATCTACGCCCAGTCGGGTTACTTATACACGATCATCCCGGACGCCCCACGAGGTGACTCTGCACGCGGTGACACACCGGGGGCATCACATGCCGCTGATGGCATTATTGGCCAAATTACACCGCAAGCAAAACCTTTCAGTATGGTGAGCACCATGCTCGCCCCAGACCTTTCTAGGGCTACATCTAGTTCCGGAGCGACAACTTCTTATGCTCCAACAAACCAGACCCATCACGTTCATGGACCCTCTTGTCCACAACATTGTTATGGCCAAGCGCCATCAGCATATGTACCCCCTACATATTATGCTCAACCTACGGTACAAAACCCCATGCAGTTCCCACAACAGCCCATGCATTACCCACAACCGGTTGCACCGACTAACCTCACACCTCCACCAGCTCAGGGGTACCAACAACCCCATCAGGCAACTGGACCACCTCCAGCTCCACCTGCATACTATCCACCGCAACCTGCTCCCGCACCTGCGGCTCCTCAGAATCCCCCCAATGCTCAAGGGCATGTGTACGCACAACAACATCAGCCCCAATACCAAAATAACCAACGCAACCAGGGTGGGAAACCAAACCGCGGAAGAGGACGCAACCGTGGAAACAATCAAAACCGTAACCAAGCTCCACAACCTACCCATCCTCCGCAAGACAATAACGCGGCGCCCGCTCATCAGAATCTTGATCGGCCACCTAAGCAACCCAAAAATGCTAATTTACGAACAAACCATCCTTGTTCCATTTGCGGTGTCTATGGTCACTATACCCACGCTTGCCCACATCTGGAGCGAGCTCGACAACTATGGACAAATGACGCCCATCGTCAAGGGCAGGCGGCTCCTCAGCCACCACCCAACCCCCCACCACCTCCACAACAACCTCTGGTCCTCCAAAACCCTTTTCCAACACAAGGAGTGGTAAACACTCAGCCGTTAGCCCCCCAACAGGGCAACGTGCAACCACAACAAATTACTTACGCAGCTCCTGACCAACCCATGTTTGATTCAGGCACCCACCACTTATTGATGATGTCCACCGCCGACGTCAATATCCAAACCCATCAGAATCAATACGGACCGACTTCTGAAGCCCCCCCCGCCGAAAAGGATACTAATGCTAATCCCACTGATCAGACATTGCGTATACCTCAGGTTCCACTCGATGGCGCTTCTAAAGCACCTCGCTTCCCCCTTCGCCGAATCAACAACAACCCCAATGCACGGGCTGCGTCCAATTACAACATCGTAGATGACCTAGCTCAATCTCCCGCAGCCATGTCTGCGTTAGAAGTCTTGAAGAACTGTCCTACGCAGCGCAAGACTTTACTTTCCGCCATTGGGGCGATTGACCCAAATGATTCGAAATTAATGACTTTTGATTTAGACCAATCTGAACCACGGCTTCCTTCTACCATAGCAGTCCAAGTTTCCGTTTCTATTCGGAATCTTGTCATCCATCGATGTATCATCGACGAGGGTGCCTCCACATGCGTCATGTCCACTTTTGTTTGGCAGAAGTTGGGATCCCCTGCTCTCCAGCAATCCACCACTGCATTGCGGGCCTACGACGGCCGGTCAGCTCAACCTCAAGGTTTATTACCCAAGGTACCCGTCCAATTAGGTGGGAAAACTGTGCTCATCGACATAGAGGTCATTAACGCCCAGCTCGACTATAACCTTTTACTTGGCCGCAGTTACATGTACGCCATGAAAGCGGTCGCCTCCTCCGTCTTCCGCACCATGATGTTCCCCCACGAGGGACGCGTGGTCAAAATTGACCAACTCACCTACTATGATCCCAACGCCCCTGCTGCACCGGAAAACGTTCTTCCCATGATTGAACAACCCGCTTCTAGTGCAGTTACCTCCTTTGTGTCTTCTGTGGGACCCGGACTTTACTCAGACACACCAATGACCTCTACATTCCAGGCCATTCCACCACCGTCACCAGAGACCCAGGTCGCAAACCTCTGTACCGTTTCACAGAGTACACAAACACCCGGTAGTCAACCACCATTGGTACCGAGTCACATCGGTGTTACACCCATCCACACCATCCCCTTTCTATTCCCTCCTTCGGGTGTAGTGAGTGCCCCGGTTATGGCTACCCTTAGTCTACCCGGTTTAACATTGGGATTACCCGTGTGGTATATTTCACCTCCTATTCCACCGCCGACACCAAACGTCATCCTCCAACCGGTACAACCTATTGTTACCTCAAATCAACCTCCTCCTGGTGTCGCAATCCCTTCGTCGTCAACGAAACCTCCTCCTGGTCTCATGATCGCTTCGACGTCAACAAATCCCCCTCTCCTTGCTAAGCCCACTGGGGGCAGAGGTCCAAAACCGTACACTGCTATACCACCTCCTAAGGCAGTTAAACCCCCACCAGTGTTTCGAGCTCCCCCCAAATGCTCATTATGCGATGAAATAGGCCATCCAACTCATCAATGCCCACACTTACCGGCACTCCAAGAGCATATGAATATGTTGGACGATGACATCACCATCCCAGTAGTCAGATTAGAGCCACCTCTACAGCCTCGCGACAAATCACTGCGCACTAACCATCCTTGTGCTATATTCAGTGTTTACGGCCACTACTCTCACCATTGTCCTGATCTACCTGACTATAGAGCAGCGTTGTACGAGTTAAACAATGTCGACTTAGAGATATCTCCTCCCCTCATCGAGGAGATCTACCCTCCCGCATCATCCTCATCTGGAGAGATTAACACCATCTACATGATCTCTTCGACTACCACTACCTCATCACTCGATTTGACCACTCAAAGCTCCCGCAATGATGAAGAGGTTCTCGAGACTCCTACTACCTTTGATTATCCCGGGGAACATATGCACCATCGTCCATACTTCCTCCTGGAAGAGACTTCATCCACCACCGCTACCCAATCCGTGGTTGAGTCCAAGGATTTCCTTCCTACTAAAATCGACTGGTTAATGGATCCCATGGCCGATATTTCTTCCGTCATCCACATTGACATCTCTGACCCACTTGGTGCCCTTCATACCATCACATTAGGAACCTCCCACAGTGAGCATGAGATCGGAGAATACCAACAACTGTTCCAAGAATTCACTGATGTCTTTACTTGGTCAGATACCGAAATGCCTGGCCTTGACCTTGCCATTTATATGATCTCCACTGGATACCCCTCTGTCCGGTCGGCCCCTTCCATCGATCCCTTTGACACACAGGTTGAACCCTTTCAAATCAACCAGGAAACCACATGTCCACAACATGGGGGCATGCCCAAAACCTTGCCTACTCATCATCATCGTGATCCTCGTCGGAGATACTGGGGGCATCCACCCCACAAAGGGAATCCCCCATCATCATATCATCACTTCAGTATGCCACCACGACCCACAGCCTCATGGTATAACACCCCGCCAGCAGTTGCTCAATGCCCTATTGATCTCTCTCTGAGACAACATCTGCACCACATTGACACCTCTGAGTTAGGGGGCATAATAGATTACCTCGACCCCGGGATAGGGGGCATGATCAATCATTTTGAACCTTCCCCATCATCTCTATCTCAACACCTCAATGAGCCCATCGCAAACCAACACATATGTGATCCACAATCACAAATCCCATGCACATAGCATGGGGGCAGGTCATTAACCCTGCTCACTTTTTCATATTCGTGATCTCAACCATTTTTGAGGTCACATGTCACTTGTATATTTCAATCGATTTGATACACCTAGTATTTTGCCCCCACGGGTCATCATTTCTCCCCACCACTGCATCCTTCGCTTGGTGAGATCACCTTTATTTGTAGCCATTTTTTAACCTAGTTCTTTCCTTTAACCATTTCGGAGTCCTTATGACCTCCGTTTTTCGCACCATTTGCACTGCCGGATTCATATTTCCGTGCCCGTGATGATGCTTGAGATCATTTCTCGCTCTCACCAGGACCAATATCAACATTGTGTCCCGACACCTTGTCGCCCCAGTTTGCGTACCACTTCAGCTGCTCTCCGTTTTTGATATATTTGATATCATCGGATTCATTTTTCCAAGCTTGTGATGATGCTCGAGATCATTTCTCGCTCTCACCTTTAGATTTTTCGGGCATATTTTCCATGCCCCCTCGTCACCTCGGTTTGCGTGCCACATCGGCCGTTCTCCATTTTTAGACGTTCCTTATATCGCCGGATTCAGTTTTCCGCGCTCGTGATGATGCTTGAGATCATTCCCTCGCTGTCACGTCCTGATGTTCAGGGCATTTTTTCTGCCCCCCACATAAACTCGGTTTGCGTGCCACATCGGCCGTTCTCCGTTTTCGACAATCCTTAGGTCACCGGAACCAGTTTTTCGTACTGATGACGATGCTTGAGACATTTTCTCGCCCTCATCAATACCTTTTTGTTCGATATAATTTTATCCCTTTTTCGGGCCGAGCAATCCCTTTTACGAAAAAGGCACTTAGGGAGTTTCTGTTAAGCTCTTTTCTGACTCCTAAAACAATGAAAAGATCGCCGAGCAATCTTGCTTCCTTTCATGCTCGCTAAACATATCTGAAAGGGCGTCTGCCTGGTATAAGTTTACCCCTTTTCCGGACCTTGTAGACTAATTATGAAAAAGGTATACTCTAGTCACATCGGCTAGAAGAGTTCTCCATCCGCATCATTTTATCCTTTTTCGGGCCTTGGAGACTAAACTTACGAAAAAGAAACACCAACAGAGTCCACTTACCGTTTTCAGACTCTCTAAACATGAAAGCAACCATGAGCATGAGCCGTCCTGGGCTCGCAAAATCCACAGGACCGTACCATTTTAGAGCACACTTTTATCCCTTCTTGGAGCTCATTAAAACTACGAAGAAGGAATCAATGGTGCCTCTTGGCGCTACAGCAGATAATGTCTACTCACATACCAGCTTCCCCATTTTGGTCTCCTTTGTTCAGAGTATTCTACAGTATGTCACCCTGAAACTCCCTCGACAGCTACCATCAGCCTCACCCCCCCAGAGTCAGTACATACCCTTCAGTCCCTAAAAGATGATCCCCACACCTACAAGTCAGTTTCCTATGCTGCCAGGTCAACCATGTCATCATGCTCTGAACAAAGGAAGTTTGAGTCTACCCATTTTTTGACCCAGTTATTTCCCATCCCCACAAGTATGTCAGTCCTACCAGCAGTACTACATCACCTCAGTTCTACACCTCGTGCTCCTATCAAGGAAACATCATTGCCTTGTTAGTTGCTGGTCCCCCTCTGTCGACGACAACCACATTGATTCCAGAGGATAGACTTAGAGGTCCCTGTGTCTTGGATTCATTACCATTTATGATGAGTGCCTACGAATCATTTCGAGAGGAATCCTTACTGCCTCTCCAAATGGTTGTTTCTCACATGCTCGACTTCAACACCTTGATCGCATCGTTGAGACTCGCACAGGGGATTGGTCCGTTCAGTTATTAGTCGAAGACCCCGGATACCACCTGACTCCTCCACATTTTTGAGAGTCTACCTATGGATACAACCAGTTACATTTTTTCTATAGATATCCGGGTTGCGTATGGCGACAGTATTCAGATGTATCCCAGTTTTACACTCCTTCGAGTATACAGATACAAATACTTCACAAAGATGGCTCACAGTCATTGAGTCCATACAGATGTTGGACACCTTCAGTTTCAGCAGTTCAACAGTTATTCCAGTGTATCAGTTATTGAGATCAGCCATGATCATGAGTATATCCCACAATAATGTCCCCTCTGGACCATTATGATGTACCAGTATATTTCTTTACGTATTAGATCCCCCTTCTTGGGACTAATTGTTTTGTATATGTCTTGATACGAGCATGGGAATGCCCACCTCGTCCTTTATCAGAGATTATACCTCATTCATATTGAGGCCATGTAAGATTTTTTGTTTTTTGCAGCTTCCAAGGACCGTGGCTCCTGTCTCCAACCGGTCTCTTCTCTCCCCTAAACCCCAAAAAAAAGGACAAAAGAACTATGATGTCTATCGGCCATACGATGAGCTCCTGCCCTCACACATCAGGGGGCAATCTGTTAACACCTAAAAAGTGCTCACTAGCTCATTCCCTTACTCACATGACCCATTTGTCCACTTTTCCACCATCTGAGCCTCTGAAACCAACAAAAGGTCACCAAAAGACCTCAGCACACCCCTTTTTCCATTAAAAAAGATTATTTTTCCAAGAAAATCATAAAAAACCCTCAAAAAGGGTCCAAATTCCCCAAAATATTAAAAAGGGAATTAAAATATTATTTTTATTCAAAAAAGGAAAAAGGAGGGAAAAGTACCTAAACCATGTTGGTCAATACCATTTGGTTTCCACAAAACCACAAATGGTATCTCCCACCACCAAAACCTATAAAAAGGTGGTAGGGGCTCCTCATTTCACATCCTTCCATTATCTCATCCTTATGCTGCTGAAATCTCCCCTGAGCACTTTTAGCCATTGAAGCAACCTTGGAGAAGGAGACCTCTTGGAGTTTGGAGCTACTCATCTTGGGAGTTGCTCAACATCAACCTTCACCATTGAAGGTAATATCGCAAGCACTTGCTTGCCCCCCATTTTTCAATACAAAAAATTATTTCTTATGTTTCTTGTTCTTGATTTTGAAATGTTTACATTATTTGCTTAGATTCTTGCTTAGATCCATGAATAGTATTGTTTATTTAGTTTATTGTTTTTATTTCTATTGAAACTGCTGCTACTAGTTAGCAGGTGCCCATAGCACTAAGCCTGGTTGCAAAACCGGGCCAACAACTTCGTCAACTTGCATCATCCTTATGGTAATATTTGTATGTGTCGCTAGAAATATTATACACTATACTCGTTGTATCTGTTGGTCGGATTAGTGGTATTAAAGCTTAGTTTAACAGTCTGAAAATGCGACCAGTTTGATCTTATGAATGATAGTGTCATCATTAGAATTAAGTGAATCTCCTGGAAGTGACGGCTGCAATGTAATAAGTCTTGAAATGTTATAGAAATGAAGTTCTGCTGTGCCAACTTGTGAACAAGGTGTTACTAGACAAAATCATATACGTCACATAGGGTTGGTGTCAAACCCTAGCTTTCTATACAGCGTGAGGGTTAGGTTTTTATTACACTAACCTTATGCAAAGTAACCTAGCTATTTAGAATGTAATGTTGCCTAGCTATTATAATGTAATGTGGCCTAGCTATAATCGTAATGCATGTTTATTTAAATGCACAAGTTTAAATATTAAACTTTATGGTAGTGCCTATCATACTAAGGCATTATATTGATTTTCCAATACATGCTTGATATATAAAAAAGTATATTGATTTATTTGATTTGATAACATATAGAAACTATGCGAATAACATTGTTGAAATGTTATATGTAAACCTTATGGCTCGAATGTGCAATGTATATGTGCTAAGTGAACTTATAACAAGACTTATACTTATGGCGTGAATGCAATGTCGTGATACTACCTTATGAATAGAACTATGCATCGTTGTACTATGGTGTTGATATATCCATACTATGGTTTGTTAACTTATAAAGTGGTTGTAATATAGTTGTATGGAAGTGTTACTATCCCGAGAATTGTGCTGTCACCATAACTCAGTTCTCATATGAATTAAATGTCATTGCAATCGAGGCTTTGGTAGAATTCTCCATGAGATCTCAGCATTGAATTTGATCCTGTGTGGTGTTAGTGATTCCTATGCTGGCTCTTACGTGTCTAGCTCCATGTGATATTAGTGGTAAGAAATGGTGATATATCACCGAGCTATAAGCTCAGCCCTGGGTGATATGGCATCCGACTGTTCTGCTTAATAAATAAAGTTATTGATTAATGTTTGATTATATCTCTACCTTGGTACTATCGTGGCTTGCTGGCTCAATCTCGATCGTTGATCTCATTGTCTCGATAGTTGAGATGTGTAAAACGCTAGTCAATCCTGCCATAGCATTATTTTTTCCTTCATGCATTCATTTTGTGATTTCCGTTTGGGACAAGAGGTCGACAGGCCGCTAGTTTATAGGGCTCGACCTTGGGCGGTTGTGGATGGCACTGAGTCTGCATTCTCTATAATTTTAATACCAAACCACTATATAAGTGCTTGAGTTTGCTGAAAGAGTAGCGTTGAAGCCCTGTGGCTTTCGTCCGGTGGCAATTTAGGTTAGTGGTGAGGTTTGACTCCAAGCTTGGTTGTGGTTCAGTTGCATGTCACCTTTGCTGCATTGGATGAAGGATTTGGAAGCCAGAAGCATTCCAATCGACTGTTGAATGCAAGGTAAGTCATCTCATTTCCAAGTTATGTAATATGTTTCTTTGATTTGTCAACATTCATTGAAATCGTTACTGACTCCATGCAGTTCTTGTGGCAGGTACTTCCATCGTTCTGTATTCAAAATGCTAGGTTCGATGGTAATGGATAGCATGCGAATAAAATTGGTAAGCCCCGGTGGCAAACCCTTGTAGGTTCTCCTGGCAGATTCATGGCAAACGTTTGTAACACTTGTTCTGGAATTCATGGTTGAAAACCTGGGTTGTTTCTTGTTACGCCTGTGTTAGGTTGCTTCTTAGTTTGCATAGTCGATGTAATAGTTTAATGTACAGGTTTTTTGGGTTCTGGGTTTTGAACTTGGCAACATTCCTTCGTTTAAGTAGGGTTTCAGACTCTATTGAGATGATAATATAAAAGATCTTTTTTTTGCAAACTATGTGGCCATGACTGTTTTTATGTTTGTAGTTTTTTGGCTTGGCCCATGGTCGAAACCTGTAACTCATTGGTTTAATAAATGGAAAAAGTTCTTGTTTTTAACAGCCTCTGTGTTCGAATTTTAAAGTAATAGGAAAATGGTTATGTAACTAAGTTTGAATCATACCTGTTGTTTTCGTTTCTGTATGGACTGTGAACTCAAGAATGTTTAAAAGATAGAAAAGGAAATCGTATGCAATGTGTGTATAATGAAAATGTTGCTACTGTTTTTTTTTCAATGGATATGTAATGTAATATGTGATGGCTTTGGCCTACATGCCTTGTCGTTGATTTGTATGAAACGTTTGTGCTTTTGCTTTAAAAACTTGTCAGAGGTTAAGGTTTGGCTATGCCTAGATGTTGATGTGCTCGTTGATATGTTTCGGCGTCAACTAGGGTTGTGATTTTGTTGACTTTGCTCCTACAGACATTGTAATGTCTTAAACCTTCGAGATGATAATTGAAATTAATCTATCCAACCTACAGTAATGATTTGGATATAATATGCTTGGTTTGTCTATTGTTAGTAAAAATAAAAGAAAGTCTTTTGCAATGGATACCAGAATATGATCTAAATCAATTTACAGGAATAATTTACAGTTTAATAAATGTGCTGTGATGTGTGTGAAAAAGAACAAGGATGAGATGTGTTTGTCATCCAAATTGTTAGAGTTTAGGGTTTTGTACAGTGACTATAACAATTGCATACTAAGCATAGATTTTTTATTGCAACTGTCGCAAACATTTATGAATTCAATAAATATACAAACAGTATTCTTTGATAATAAACATATGGAAAACAAAAATGTAAACAACAGAAATGATTTCTTTATCTAATATAAACTCTGTTATTTCTATGAAATAGATTTACTGTTTTGATGAAAAGAATGGAAATAAGAATAGTACTGTGAATAAAATGCAGTAGATAATACTAATTAATATTAGCAGATAATTTAACAGAACATATAAAATGGTGCTTCCATCATCATGGCAGTTTGCCTGTCATATCTATCTACCTTAATCTGTTTCTGTACTGGAGTACGATGTTGTTCCTTTTTACATGGGGAAAAATACAGAGACTATTTTATTCAATCAAATCAAATTTATACAGAAATATTAAATTACACAGGAACTGAAATAAACTTATAAAATAAACAGTGAAAGTTAAATAAACAACAGAACTGTAAATATACAAAAATAGATAACAGAACTTAAAAATAAAATAGATAAGACAATAGAACCTGTAACTGACGATAGGGCCGACAAACACCCAAGGAGGCCTATTCCTCCCAACCTGCTTCTGAAGAAGCAACTCAATTGCTGACTTCTAGTGAACCCCCGAGCCTAATTACTGATCCAATAAGTGGGTGGAATCTGTGTAGAAGTAAGGCACTCAAAATACCTTCTCCACTTGGTATCAACCTCCTGAAATAAAATTCCTTCTCCACTCAACATCAACCTCCTGAACTCAATAAGAGTTTGGCAGACTCACAACAAGATCAACAACATAGCATATCCCCTCATTAAATCTCTTGGGTGCAAACACAGCAAAACACCAAGGTAAATTTCCTCGTCAGGGAAAGTGATGAACCTCAGTTCAATATTTGATGGCTATTATATAGACTGCCTAGGTCTTTTAGTGGTTAGTTTGGAATAAATGAGCCTCAAGCTCCAGTCCCATCTTTCAGGGCACTATGACCACATTTCAAGGGATTTGTCCCATACCAACAGCTAGTTAGTTGCATCATGATGCTGCCACTTGTCCATTGCCTTCTACCCCAGATTCCATTCCACCTAGTGGATCGATAACCACTCTTTCAACAATTCTCTTAGGTGTTTGTCTCCTATTTTATTTATTAAATAATAATATATTGTGCAAATTACAGTCATCCTTGGAAACCTATCCAGCATAAACTTTAAAATAAAAGTTATCATAATGTTTCTTAACACAAAATATTTTCCAGCAAATAGGGTATGTTACAAACACCCCCTCTTAAGCTCAACATCATCCTCAATGTTGCTTATTCATCATCAAGTTCCCCATGGAACAGAACTGGATATGCTGTCTGCATATTACTTTCCAGCTCCCAAGTAGCTTCATCAGGGCTAAGGTGCTTCCATTGCACCTTTACCTGCCCTATGGTGTGATTCCGAAGCATAGTTTCCCTCCGGTCGAGAATACAGTCTGGTTCCACCTGAAAATCTCCTTCGGGTTCCACCTGTATGTCATTCCAATTCAGCACATGAGTAGCATTGTGCACATACTTCTTTAAAACAGAAACGTGAAAAACATTGTGGATTTTTAAATTGTATGGCAATGCCAATTGATATGCAACAGATCCTATCATTGATAGGATTTCGAATGGTCCACAATACCTCGGTGCTAATTTAGCACAGCTCCCAAGCTTCAAAGAAATTTTCTTGCGCTTTACCTTTATAAAAACATAGTCTCCTACCTGAAATTCTCTTTCTGTGTGTTTCAAATCAGCATAGCTTTTCTGTTGATCTTGGGCAACTTTTAAGTTACCTTGAACCTGTTTCACGGTTAGCTCCATTTCTTTCAATAAATTTGGTCCTAACATCAATCTGTCTACAGGATTATCCAAAGAAATTGGAGTACAACATTTTCTTCCATACAAAATTTCAAATGGACTTAGCTTAGCATATGCTTGATAATTATTATTGTAGGAAAATTCTGCTATGTGCAAGCAATCTTCCCACTTATATGGCTGATCTTTAACATACAATCTTAACATATTTTCCAAAATCTGATTTACTCTTTCTGTTTGACCATCAGTTTGTGGGGGGAAAGAAGTGCTGAATTTTAACTTAGTATTTAATCCTTTAAACAGTGCTATCCAAAATTTACTAGTGAACTTAGAGTCTCAGTCTGAAATAATTACCTTTGGAATTCCATGCAAGCGAAAAATTTGCTTCATGAAAATATCTGCAATGTTAGAAGCCTTGAAAGTAGTTTTAACAGGAATAAAATGAGCAGCTTTACTAAGTTTATCAACAACAACCATAATTGAATCATTCTGTTTTTTATTTTTAGGCAAACCTGTAATAAAGTTAATGCTTATAATTTCCCATTTCCATTCTGGAATTGGTAAGGGTTGCAATAGCCCAGCTGGATGTTGATGTTTAGCTTTAATAGTCTGACAGTCAAAACATCTAGCTATATATTCGGCAACTTCACTCTTCTTGTTGGGCCAAAAGTACTCATTTCTTAACATAGTTATCATTTTATGATAACCAGGATGCCCTAAATAAGGACTCTTGTGAACTTCATCTAAAATCAGCAACTTAACCTTCGAAAAATTAGGCACATAAATTCTGTTTTTGTAAGTTAAGAAGCATTTTTCATTAATACTGTAATTTGTTATAACATTTTCAGATGAATTTTTAGCCACTTTATCATGTAATTTTTGGTAATTTTCGTCTTGCTTAATTCCTTCTTCGATCTGATTTTACAGATCAGTTTTAAAAGTACTGATTGCTGCCACAAAACTCAATCTAGCATTTCTGCTCAATGCATCAGCAACCTTATTTTCCTTTCCATTAATGTGATGGATCTCAAAATCGTACTCGCTAAGGAAAGCTAACCACCTAGCTTGCCTTGCGTTAAGATTTGTTTGATCCAATAAATACTTTAAACCCTTATTATCAGTCATTAAAATAAATTTTCTTCCGATCAAGTGATAGCACCACATTTATAAAGCATGTATCACGGCTACCAACTCAAGATCATACGTTGCATAATTCTTTTGGTGTATTTTTAACTTCTTTGACTCAAAAACAATTGCATGACCTTCTTGACTTAAGACCCCTCCAACTCCTTCGTTGCATGCATCCGTGCATACGACGAAATCCTTATTAGGATCTGCAATTTTTAAGATGGGTGCAGTAGTTAACAATTCTTTTAACTTACTAAAGTTGTCTTGACACTTTTGATCCCATATGAATTTATTCCCTTTCTTCTGCAAAGAAGTGATGGGGTTAGTAATTCTAGAGAACCCTTCAATAAACTTTCTATAATACCTCGTTATTCCCATGAATGACTGTACATCAGTTACATCTTTGGGGACATGCCATTCATTTATTGCTTTTATCTTATCATGATCAATAGAAATACCATCTTTTGAAATTATACGACCCAAACACTGAATTTTATCTTTATAGAAATCACACTTACTGAACTTAGCATGAAGCTGATGATCTCTAAGTACTTGTAAAATGATTTTTAAATGTTCGTCATGCTCTTCTTTATTTTTTGAGTAAACCAAGATATCATCAATGAATACCACTACGAACTTATCCAAATATTTATGCAGAACGTTGTTCATTAAACACATGAACACTGCCAGTGCGTTAGTCATCCCAAAAGGCATAACTACGAACTCGTAGTGTCCATAACATGTTCTAAATGCAGTTTTGAATATGTTCTCGTCTTTTATCCGGACTTGATGATAACCCGACCTTAAGTCAATTTTAGTGAATATCTTTGCTCCGTGTACTTGATCAAATAGATCATCTATGTGGGGTAATGGATACCGATTCTTAATTGTCATTTTCTTAAGCTGGCAGTAGTCAATGCACAAATGCATGGTACCGTCCTTCTTTTTAACAAATATTACTGGTGCTCCCCAAGGGGACACACTGGGCCTTATGTAGTTTTATCCTATTAATTCTTTCAGCTGAGATTTTAACTCATTTAACTCCAAAATATTCATCCTATAGGGGGCCTTTGACTTTGGTACCACACCGGGTACTAACTCAATGGTGAAATCAAGTTCTCTTTTCGGAGGTAATCCTGAAATTTCTTCTAGGAATACATCAGAAAAGTCCCTAAGGATGGGAATATCCTCTAGTTTAACTTGTCTTCTTTAGATGTATGCTCATCATTAACAATTTACAACCTTTTCTGGCAGCTCTCTTTACTTGTAAGGCAGAAATATGCCTATGAATTCCTTTTATTGTTTCTGAATTACCTTCATTATTTATACATGTAAAAGATTTATTATAATAATTCAGTATAACTCTATGCTGTTCAAGCCAATCCATGCCTATCAACAAATCATATGACCCTAAGGGTAAAACATTCAGATTAACTTGCGTTTTCAACTGATTTAAAAATACTTCACAATTTTGGACATAATTTGTAACCTTTCTTTTAGTTCCTGTTGCAAGCTGAACTAACCATGCATTATCAAATTCCTCTATTTTTAGCTTGCAACGGTTTACTAAAGTAGGTGAAATATAACTTAGATTTGCACCTGAATCTATTAAAATAGAAATTGACTCATTTTGTATCATACCTTCAATTTTGACCATGGATGTTTAATGGTCCGCTTGACGGTTCTCCCATGATGCATTTCTCTTGCGATATCTCCAACTGTAGGTTCTGCTTGCATAGTATGTATGTTGTTGGTTGTCCTCTTGTTGCGTGGGAAATCTACTCTCTTATGTGGCCGCCACATTCATAGCACTTTATGGGTCCTTTCTGTTCAACATACATGTTGTTATTGTTATTGTTATTGTTGTGATTATTGTTATTAGGTACATTTCTTGCAGCAGTAGAGTTTTGAGATGTATTATTCCAATAATTATTAGGAAAATTTTTGTTATTAAATTTTTTCTTAAAAAGTCCAGCATTCTGATTAAAATTCTTCTTTTTATAATCATACTGATTAGTATTACTGTTCTTCCAGCCAGTTGTTCCTTCTCTTTTTCTATTTTAGTCAAAACAAAAATTTGTCTTCCTTATGGCCTCTTCCAAAGTGGAAGGATTATCATACTCAATACGATCTTTTATATTAAAAGGTAAACAACTAAGAAACCTTTGTACTTTAGGCTTTTCCTCAACCATGTAGGGCACGTACCTTAGCAAGCTAAGGAACTTGCTGCACAGTTCTTTCATGTTCATTGTACCCAACTTTAAGTCGTAAAACTCTTTTGACTTATCTTCAAAGTATTGTTCCGACAAAAACTTCTTTTTAAACAAACTTTTAAACATAGTCCAAGTTAATTCTTTTTCTTTTATGCTCTTGATTCTTTTAAGATCCTACCACCAGATATCTGCCTTTCCGGTCAGATTGTAAATAGCCATATTGGCTTTCAGTTGAGAAGAGTAATCATAAATATTAAAGTACTTTTTCATTCCAGACAACCAAGATTCTGTTGTCTCACCCTTCTCATTTTCGCCGTTAAAAGTAGGTGGTTTAATCTTTTTTAATTCTCCAGTAATCTGTCCATGATGCTTATGTTTTCTCTTTGTAGAGAAGCATATACTGTTACTGTTGTCATAATTCATATCTTCATTACTTGAATTAGATTTAGAAGATGAGTAACTGTTCCTTTTATCATTTCTTGTTTTCGTACGCTTATGTTGGTGGGACATTATTTTAGAATCATCCTTAAATTCTGATTTTCTACCTCTTTCAGCACTATGACAGTTTCCTTTTAAATTTTGTCGTAACTCTTCCTGTACCTTAAGAATCCATTCATTTTCTTCTTTAACAACTTTTAACTCATATTTTAAATCATGTACAGTGCGTAAAATTTTAGAAGACTGGTTGTTTAACTCAACATAAATTCCTTCAGTGTTATTATGATTAATACGTTCATTACGAGGAGATTTGTCCTCTGTTGATTCCTCTGGTATTTCCATACCTGCAATTAAAAATCAATCTGTTCTGTGCAAAAATAAAATTAAATTACAAAAGTTAGTAACATAAAATTTCTGATTTATTTTTTTCTGTTTGCGCGCATGAGTCTTAATCAAGCCTAGAGTTTGAACTTATGCTCTGATACCACATGTAACATCCCAAAAATCGCAAAATAAAAAAATTTGATAGAGCCTATTTTATAAGATAAATGCTATCTGCGAAATGATAATAATTAACTAATAGATGATAACTGCTTCATAAAATTGTTGTATTTATTTTAAACATGAAAATGTACTTGGTTGTAAGTAAGATGCGACAGAACAATGTTTATTTCGTTATGTGTAAAGATCTGGTAACAATACGGGTGAATTTGTTTGCATATTTCTGAAGGGGTTCCTACCGGGTGCCCTTGGGTTTACTTAGCTTTGAAAGCTAAAGCATTGGATTCTTTCTTTCATAAATCTGCAGGTAAGGTTATAGAGTAATTCCAGTTTTTACAAGACAAGTTGTAAGCTTCAGCTTGTCGTCTCTATGTTTAAGATAATTGTATAATCTGTCATGCATGAAGATGTCAATGGTATGTAACTTTGGTTTAACTTCGTCAACTTGTATTGTCCTTATGGTAATATTTGTATGTGTCGCTAGCAATATTATACACTATACTCGTTGTATATGTTGGTAGGATCAGTGGTATTACAGCTTAGTTTAACAGTCTAAAAATGCGACCAATTTGATCTTATGAATGATAGTGTCATCATTAGAATTAAGTGAATCTCCTGGAAGTGACGGCTGCAATGTAATAAGTCTTGAAATGTTATAGAAATGAAGTTATGCTGTGCCAACTTGTGAACAAGGAGTTACTAGACAAAATCACATACGTCATATAGGGTTGGTGTCAAACCCTAGCTTTCTATACAGCGTGAGGGTTAGGATTTTATTACACTAACCTTATGCAAAGTAACCTAGCTATTTAGAATGTAATGTTGCCTAGCTATTATAATGTAATGTGGCCTAGCTATAATCATAATGCATGTTTATTTAAATCCACAAATTTAAATATTAAACTTTATGGTAGTGCCTATCATACTAAGGCATTATATTGATTTTCCAATACATGCTTGATATATAAAAAAGTATATCGATTTATTTGATTTGATAACATATAGAAACTATGCGAATAACATTGTTGAAATGTTATATGTAAACCTTATGGCTCGAATGTGCAATGTATATGTGCTAAGTGAACTTAGAACAAGACTTATACTTATGGCGTGAATGCAATGTCGTCATACTACCTTATGAATAGAACTATGCATCGTTGTACTATGGTGTTGATATATCCATACTATGGTTTGTTAACTTATAACGTGGTTGTAATATAGTTGTATGGAAGTGTTACTATCCCAAGAATTGCACTGTCACCATAACTCGGTTCTGATATGAATTAAATGTCATTGCAGTCGAGGCTTTGGCAGAATTCTCCGTGAGATCTCAACATTGAATTTGATCTTGTGTGGTGTTAGTGATTGCTACGCTGGCTCTTACGTGTCTGGCTCCATGTGATATTAGTGGTAAGAAATGGTGATATATCACCAAGCTGTAAGCTCAGCCCTGGGTGATATGGCATCTGACTGTTCTGCTTAATAAATGAGGTTATTGATTAATGTTTGATTGTATCTCTGCCTTGGTACTATCGTGGCTTGCTGGCTCAATCTCGATCGTTGATCTCATTGTCTCGATAGTTGAGATGTGTAAAACCCTAGTCAATCCTGCCATAGCATTATTTTTTCCTTCGTGCATTCATTTTGTGATTTTCGTTTGGGAGAAGAGGCCGACAGGCCACTGGTTTACAGGGCTCGACCCTGGGTAGTTGTGTATGGCACTGAGTCTGCATTCTCTGTAATTTTAATATGAAACCACTATATAAGTGCTTGAGTTTGCTGAAAGAGTAGCGTTGAAGCCCTGTGGCTTTCGTTTGGTGGCAATTTAGGTTAGTGGTGAGGTTTGACTCCGAGCTTGGTTGTGGTTCTGTTGCATGTCACCTTCGCTGCATTGGATGATGGATTTGGAAGCCAGAAGTATTCCAATCGACTGTTGAATGCAAGGTAAGTCATCTCGTTTCCAAGTTATGTAATATGTTTCTTTTATTTGTCAACATTCTTTGAAATCGTTACTGACTCCATGCAATTCTTGTGGCAGGTACTGCCATCGTTCTGTATTCAAAATGCTAGGTTCGATGGTAATGGATAGCATGCGAATAAAATTGGTAAGCCCCGGTGGAAAATCCTCATAGGTTCTCCTAGCAGATTCGTGGCAAACGTTTGTAACACATGTTCTAGAATTCGTGGTTGAAAACCTGGGTTGTTTCTTGTTACGCCTGTGTTAGGTTGCTTCTTAGTTTGCAGAATCGATGTAATAGTTTAATGTACAGGGTTTTTGGGTTCTGTTTTTTGAACTTGGCAACATTCCTTCGTTTAAGTAGGGTTTCATACTATGTTGAGATGATAATATAAAAGATTTTTTTTTTGCAAACTATGTGGCCATGACTGTTTTTATGTTTGTATTTTTGGGGCTTGGCCCGTGATTGAAACTTGTAACTCGTTGGTTTAAGAAATGGAAAAAGTTCATGTTTTTAACAGCCTCTGTGTTCGAATTTTAAAGTAATAGGAAAATGGCTATGTAACTAAGTTTGAATCATACCTGTTGTTTTCGTTTTTGTATGGACTGTGAACTCACGAATGTTTAAAAGATAGAAAAGGAAATTGTATGCAATGTGTGTATAATGAAAATGTTGCTACTGTTTTTTTTTCCATGGATATGTAATGTAATATGTGATGGCTTTAGCCTAAATGCCTCGTCATTGATTTGTATGAAACGTTTGTGCCTTTGATTTAAAAACTTGTCAGAGGTTAGGGTTTGGCTATGCCTACATGTTGATGTGCTCGTTGATATGTTTCGGCATCAACTAGGGTTGTGATTTTGTTGACTTTGCTCCTACTGACATTGTAATGTCTTAAACCTTTGAGATGATAATTGAAATTAATATATTTAACCTACAGTAATGATTTGAATATAATATGCTTGGTTTGTCTATTATTAGTAAAAATAAAAGAAAGTCTTTTGGAATGGATACCATAATATGATCTAAATCAATTTACAGGAATAATTTACAGTTTAATAAATGTGCTGTGATGCGTGTGAAAAAGAACAAGGATGAGATGTGTTTATCATCCAAATTGTTAGAGTTTAGGGGTTTATACATTGACTATAACAATTGCATACTAAGCATAGATTTTTTATTGCAACTGTCTCAAACATTTATGAATTCGATAAATATACAAATAGTATTCTTTGATAATAAACATATGGAAAACAAAAATGTAAAGAGCAGAAATGATTTCTTTATCTAATATAAACTCTGTTATTTCTATGAAATAGATTTACTGTTTTGATGAAAAGAATGGAAATAAGAATAGTACTGTGAATAAAATGCAATAGATAATACTAATTAATATCAGCAGATAATTTAATAGAACATATAAAATGGTACTTCCATCACCATGGCGGTTTGGCTATCAGATCTATCTACCTTAATCTGTTTCTGTACTGGAGTACGACGCTGTTCCTTTTTGCGTGGGGAAAAATACAGAGACTGTTTTATTTAATCAAATCAAATTTATACAGAAATATTAAATTACACAGGAACTGAAATAAACTTATAAAATAAAGAGTGAAAGTTAAATAAACAACAGAACTGTAAATATACAAAAATAGATAACAGAACTTAAAAATAAAATAGATAAGACAATAGAACCTGTAACTGACGATAGGGCCAACAAACACCCAAGGAGGCCTGTTCCTCCCAACCTGCTTTAGAAGAAGCAACTCAACTGCTGACTTCTAGTGAAACCCTGAGCCTGATTACTGATCCAATAAGTGGGTGGAATCTGTATAGAAGCAAGGCACTCGAAATACCTTTTCCACTCGCTATCAACCTCCTGAAATAAAATGCCTTCTCCACTCAGCATCAACCTCCTGAACTCAATAAGAGTTTGGCAGGCTCACAACATGATCAACAACATAGCATATCCCCTCATCAAATCTATTGGGTGCAAACACAACAAAACCCCAAGGTAAATTTCCTCGTCAGGAAAAGTGATGAACCTCAGTTCAATATTTGATGGCTATTATATAGACTGCCTAGGTCTTTTAGTGGTCAGTTTGGAATAAATGAGCCTCAAGCTCCAGTCCCATCTTTCAGGGCACTATGACCACATTTCAAGGGAGTTGTCCCATACCAACAGCTAGTTAGTTGCATCATGATGCTGCCACTTGTCTATTTCCTTCTACCCAGATTCCATTCCACCTAGTGGATCAGTAACCACTCTTTCAACAGTCCTCTTAGGTGTTTGTCTCCTTTTTTATTTATTAAATAATAATATATTGTGCAAATTACAGTCATCCTTGGACACCTGTATAGCATAAACTTTACAATAAAAGTTATCATAATGTTTCTTAACACAAAATGTTTTCCAGCAAATAGGGTATGTTACAAGAGACGTTCTAAGGCTGCTTTTAGAACTGTGCCCGGGCATCAATAAAATTTGTTGTGTTCTTTTGTTTAATCAAAATCACATTGACCATAAAGTAAAACAGATAATCATTCTTGGAATAATGAGGGCAGTATTTCAATATGCCAATTACAAGAATTTGCATGAATTGATGTTAATGGAATGGCACAAAACAAAGGAACTGCAGTGAGTAAATCTGAAACCTTCTGAAACCCACAAGTATTTCTAAAATGCCCACAAAGGAACTGCAGTGAGTACTTCTGAAACCTTCTGAAACCCACAAGTATTTCTAAAATGCCCACAAATACTCGAAAACCCACATTTTGATAATAATATATTGATGAGATGATTTATTACATTTACAAGCATTGACCATTTATAGGTCAACTCGGTATCGTTTCAATGGAACGATGTACCCCTTAGAATTTAACTAGTTAGTTTAATTAATTAATCGTATTTGTGATTAATTAATATTTTTACTATTTAGGTACATGAAACCTTCTGAAACCCACAAGTATTTTTAAAATACCCACAAATACTCGAAAACCCACATTTTGATTACTAGCAAGCCATATTAATATTAATAATATGGCTTATATACGCCGATCAACGTATATCAACCACATTTAAATGTGTAGCCTATATACACCGATCGACGTATATAAGCCATATTATTAATATTAATATGGCTTGCTAGTTGACAACCGACTCGCGGGGAATATTTCGTGAATTTTAATATTAATATTATGCTTGTAAAAATATTAATAATAATAAGTGTTACTATTTTAAAATTATAATTATTTTTATTTATAAAAATAGTTTTTTTATAATTGTAATTAATAAATTCTAAATAATTTATAGTACTAAATAATAAAAATAAAAATAATTAGTTTATAATTATGTTTAATAAATTGTAAATAATTTATAAAAATAATTTAGTTTATAATTATGTTTAATAAATTATAAATAATTTAGAGTAATAATTAAATATTTTGAAATAATAATTATTTCATTATAATAATAATATTTATTATTATTATTTAATAATGAAATATTTTGTAACAATAATTATTTCGTTATAATAATATTAATAACATTTTTTATTTTATTATTATTATTAAATAACAAATGTTGAAATATATAATAATAATAATAATAAATAATTATTTATTATTTACAATTTTTTTTTATAATTATTTAATTAATAAATTCTAAATAATTTATAGTATTAAATAATAAAAATAAAAATAATTTGTTTATAATTATGTTTAATAAATTGTAAATAATTTAGAGTAATAATTAAATATTTTGTAATAATAATTATTTAATTATCATAATAATAACATTTATTATTATTATTTAATAATTAAATATTTATAATAATGAAATATTTTGTAATAATAATTATTTAATTATAATAATAATAATAAATTTTTTTATTTTATTATTTTTATTAAATAACGAATGTTGAAATATACTATAATAATAATAATAATAATAAATAATTATTTTTTATTTTCAAAAACAGTTTTTTTTTATAATTGTTTAATTAAAAAATTATAAATAATTTATAGTATTAAATAATAAAAATAAAAATAATTATAACTATGTTTAATACATTATAAATAATTTATAAAAATAATTTATAAAAATAATTTAGTTTATAATTATGTTTAATATATTATAAATAATTTAGAGTAATAATTAAATATTTTGTAATAATAATTATTTAATTATTATAATAATTTATTGTTTAATAATTAAATATTCTATAATAATAATGATTTCATTATAATAATAATAACATATATTAATATTATTTAATAATTAAATATTTTGTAATAATAATTATTTAAATATAAAAATAATAACATTTATTATGATAAATATTATTATTATTATTATAAAATAATAAATGTTGAAATATATTATAATAATAATAAATAATTATTTTTATTTATAAAAATAGTTTTTTATAATTGTAATTGATACAGTATAAATAATTTATAGTACTAAATAATAAAAATAAAAATAATTAGTTTATAATTATGTTTAATAAATTATCATGGTTGACGTTAGTTGACTTTGTTTATCCTTTAGTTTACTATGACTGACGTTACTTTGGTTAACTATGGTTTACTTTGGTTGAATATGGTTGAGCATGGTTGACTTTGTTTTACCATGGTTGACATTAGTTGATCATGGTTGAATTTGTCTAACCATGGATAGCTTTGGTTGAATTTAGCTTACCATGGTTGATGTTAGTTGACTTTGTTTATCCTTTAGTTTACCATGGTTGACGTTAGTTGACTTTACGTGACCTTTTGTTGACTTTGGTTGACCATGGAAAACTATGGTTGACTTTGGTAAACCATGGTTGACTTTGGTAGAATATGGTTGACATTGGTTTACTCTTGGTTGACCATCGTTGACTTTCATTTACCATGGTAAACTATTGTTGACCATGGTTGACTTTTGGTCAACCATGGTTGAATTTCGTTGACCATGGTCGACATTGGTTATCTCTTGGTTTACCATCGTTAACTTTGAAATACCATGGTTGAATGTGGTTGACTATGATTGACTTTGGTCGAGTTTGGTTGAGTTTTGGGTGACCATGACTTTTGTTGATCATGGTTGACTTTTGGTTGAGAATGATTGACTTTGTCTGACTTTTGGTTGACCATCGTTAAGTTGGTTAACTATGGTTGACCATAATTGACGATTGCTGGCCATGATTGACTTTGACTATTCATGGTTGACTTTTCATTAACTTAGGTTGACTTATGTTGATTATGGTTAACCATGGTTTACAATGGTTGACCATTGTTGGATTTGGTTGACTATGGTTGACTTTGGTTGATTATGCTTGACTTTAGTTGATTATGGTTGACTTTGGTTACTTATGGTTAACTTTGGTCGACCATGGTTCACTTTGGTTGACCATCGTTTACTTTGGTTGACTATAGTTGAGTTTGGCTAATTTTGGTCAACCATGGTTGAATTTTGGTTGAACATGACTTTGGTCCACCATAGTTGACTTTTGGTTTACCATTGTTGACTTTGGTTGACCATGGTTAACTTGGTAAATTATGATTGACTTTTGGTTGATCATGGTTAACTTGGTTAACTATGGTTGACCATGGTTAAATTTGACTAACCATGGTTGACTTTTAATTGATCATAGTTGGCTTTGGTTGACCATTGTTAGGGGTCGTTGACCATTGTTGAATTTGGTTGACTTTGGTTGACTATGGTTGGCCATGGTTGGTTGACTTTGGTCAACTTTGGTCGACCATGGTTGACTTTGGTTGATTATGGTTGACTTCGGTCGACCATGGTTGACTTTGGGTAATTATGGCTAACTTTGGTTGACCATGGTTGGTTTACTTTGGTCGACTGTGGTTGACTTTGCTTGACATTTTGTTAGCTATGGTTGACCATGGTTAAATTTTGCTTGGCCATGGTTGACCATGGTTGAATTTTGTTGACCATGGTTGAATTTTATCGACCATGGTAGGTTGACTTTAGTCGACCATGGTTGACTTTCATTGAATTTTGGTTGTCCATGGTTGAAATTTTATGATCATGGTTGACTTTGGCTGACCATAATAATATATTGATGAGATGATTTATTACATTTACAAGCATTGACCATTTATAGGTCAATTGGGTATCATTTCAATGGAACGATTTACCCCTTAGAATTTAACTAGTTAGTTTAATCAATTAATCCTATTTGTGATTAATTAATATTTTTACTATTTAGATACACAACATTACCTTCCCCTTAAGGAAAATCTTTGTCCTCAAAGATGAATTTGTTGATGTTGTCTTTTATTCTAGCTCTGTGTCGAGCTAATGACATGAGACATGGAATGTTGATTACATGCATGGCTTCCTTTTGTTTCTTTTGTTTCAGAATCCACATTAAGTATGTACATGGTGAAATTTTGTTGATACCTTTACTGCTTGCGTGGTTGTTTCTTTTAACTTATTTTGTCGCCATTTGAAAGGACTTGATAGACTTGACAGTATAAACTATTTTTGTGATGTCATTGCCAACAAATTCTATGTCAATTTCTTTGAAGGGAATCCTTGTACTTATAATGGTCACATGAGCACCCATCTCATCTTGTATTTGATTAATATTATAGATGTTCTCATTAATGTTTCTTATAGTGATCTCTGGGGTGACAAATGTTCTTTGTGCATTTATTATTGTGATATTCTTGTCGATGCATTGATCCTCGTTGTTGTCAATATTATTGGTTTGATTCTCATCGCCATCTTGGTCACAATCATCTTCATTTTTTTCATTGTCAATTTCATCACTAGGGTATTCTATATCTTTGTAAATTATGTCGATGTTGACATAATGGTTTATTGTACCTTTGTCATCATTGAATGAGTATGCAACATCAATGTAAACCTTGGATCTCTCAACAGTTGCAATTTTAGGCTCTATATCACAGCAATCATCTCTTGTACTCTTTTATGCTTGTGTTAATTCATCAACTTGTTCCCTTGCATGTTTTGTCATGGGTTTTTCAGAGTTCTTGACTAGCTCACATGATGATTTCTTTGGAGAGCACAATTCAAGTGCCACCCAGTGTGTATAATTAGAAGCACCGACAACGTCTTGCATTTGTTGGTGTTGGTCATTGATTTCTATGGGAAACTCTGCCAGAGTTGATTCCAATAACACCTTTGATTCAACCGCTTATGCTTCTGAGAATGTAGTCTTCTCTTGTGATAATAACTCTTTCTCTTCTATAGAAGGTTGTGATTCTTCTTCCCTATCTTTCATAAATTCATGTTTTTCATCCATGATCTTTATTGTCTGGGTTTTTTCTTTTTCACTTTCTTCTTTTAAGTTTTCAACATTTTTATTTCCACTTTTAAATAGGTGTTCACACACATTTGGCCTCAGTATATTTTATCTAAATTTTGAAAAATATTTGATATTATTTATTCTTTAATTTTCCTCATTTCTTCAACCAAATTGTCACGTCTCAAAGACATTCATTTTTATGGATAGATCTAGTCTGGGTCGAAATTTTGCTTATCCAAGTAAAAATATTTAAATATAATAATTATTAATTATTATATTTAATAAAAATATTAATATTATTATTAATAATATTTAATATTAATAGTTTTTTTTTAAAATGGAATTTTTATAACAATAAAACTGTATTTATGGTTTAATGGAGCGGAGGAGGAGTGAGATTAGGGTTCCGTGGAGTAGGTGGGGTAATGAGAGTTCAAGCAGGAGTTGAGAGGTGCTTGTGAGGAGGGGAGTCAGATGAGCGTGGAGGATTAGAGATGGAAGAGACGAGAGGGTTGGACGGAGTATGTAATGAGTTGGAACAACAATGATGGAAGGAGGAGATGTGAGACCGATGGAGGAGAAGGCCGTGGTGGGTGGGGGGAGGAATATGTGGGGAAGGTCAAAGGAATGGAGGACTTCGTAGGAGTATAGCAGAATGGGGAAGCGTGGTGCGAATCAAGCATGGACTAGGATGTATTGGAGAGAGAGGCGTGGAGGACGTGGGAAGGGTGCAGGCAGATGATTGGGGAGCAACGCACATGAGTCTAGGGTGGGACTTGTTAGAGAGGAAACGTTGTCCTGCGTGGAGGTGAATGTGAGTGTGCAGCCTTGGGGCAGGTGACTAAGGAGTGTAGGTGCGTGATGGGAATATAGGGGTGTGTGGAGATGGAGAATGAAGGTGAGAGCGATGAGTGGCTACGTGTAGAAGATTTGTGGAGCATATGAGTTAGGGTAGTGAGAAGAGAGTGCGTGAGGTGGATGCATGATATATGAGGTAGAGGAGTGGAGGTTGGATATGGGGCTTGAAAGAGTGGAAACGTGGAGAGTTTCAAGTGCAGCAAGGAGTGAGCATGGGAAGATGAGAGGGTTCAGTGATGAAGGAAAAGAGATGAGGTAAGGGAGGAATGTGGAGGGAAGATAGGGGGATTTGGAGAGTGAAGAGTGCAGCGGAAGGAAAGAGGCATGTGAGAAAAGATATGAGTGGGAAAATGGGAGATGTGCAGCTGATGTGTAAGCTAAGAGGAGCCAAAATTGTGTTCTGATACAAATGAAGTATAAAATACTTCTAAAACTTATAAGTATTTCTAAAATGCCCACAAATACTTGAAAACCCACATTTTGATAATAATATATTGATGGGATGATTTATTAAATTTACAAGAATTGATCATTTATAGGTCAATTGGGTATGGTTTCAATGGAACGATGTACCCCTTAGAACTTAACTAGTTAGTTTAATTAATTAATCCTATTTGTGATTAATTACTATTTCTACTATTTAGATACACAACATATACCCAATACTATGGGCTCGCAAACCACTCATTATTGGTGAGATGAGGCATGAAGGTACTTGTCAATGTGATTTGTCTTTCTAAAGACCTGTGATTTTTCTTTCTAAAGACCTGGAGGGATAGTGAGCCATATTCTTTTCTTGTTAAGAGTACATCTAGGAAAGGCAAACTCTTGTTGTTTTCGTTTTCAATAATGAACTTAATGTGATTGTTCTGGCTATTGAGATGATTAAGAAATAGTTCAAGGTTTGATTCTCCATGAGACCATACCAAGTTGGTATCATCTACAAAACTCTTCCATTTTTTTTGGTTTGAGATGGAAAGTGTTTGTCACGTCCCCATCTCAACCCCATTGCAATAAAATTGTAAATGATGTAAATATCATTATTAAATCATGGTGAGGAGCTCAAGGCCAAGGCCTCACCATTGATTTATCATTTTATGTATCGGCAATTAAAAATCGATGGATATAGTTATTGTGCTAGCTATGCACAATAGAAATTAAGACATCATGTAAATATGAATTTTAATGAAATACCCACAACTAGCTATGCAATGCAACAAAGAGATGGGGGCATGATTCTACAAGGAATAGGGAGAGAAATTATTCAAACCCTTGAGCTAATGGTGATAAGTCAAATGTCAATGAATGAACCCCAACTACCCATTTTGACTCATGCACCCAATCATTTAATTCTTCTAAGAGTTGGTTGAGGCAGTTAATGCCTTGGGAATGAAGAGGTATGGCAGCCAATTTCGTGCATGGGCAATCCATCAACCTGGGAAAATGTACTTTTGCTTATGGGGCAAGAAAACACCCACAAAATTGTTCCCAAATCCATTCTTCATCCATTGTCTTTGCTCTCTCACGCAGTCTGAACTAGTGGGGTCTGTCTCCTTCACGTTTTCTACCATTTTCCTACATTTTTCATAGCGGGGGGCTCGTTTTTGTATTGAACAGTGGTTGGGAGAAAGGGAGTCACGTTTTGGGAGTTTATAGAGGTCGGTTTTGCCTCTGGAATGCATATAAACGTTTTCGGAAAACGAATTTTCTCTCCCAGGGTTGATTCCCCATCTACCAGTTCGTTTTTGGTTTTCCACGTTTTTCAGCACTTGTGTTTTTGTTGTTGGGTGCATCCCTATGTTGGTTTGAAATTGTGAGCAATAATTAGGAGTGGAAGTGGACCAGAATTGGCTTGATAAACCTAGTGAGGAGGTATCCTCTCAAGAAGATCAAAAAGGCCAATTGCTCTTCTATGCACACCTTGAAGAACACTAGAATGGAAGGTATGGCCTGAGGGACTATGTAGTAGTGAAGGGAATACTTCCTTGTGCTAGGTGTGTAGGTATTGTGGGGACCAAGCTAGATAGATCTTGTAGAGGGTGTCCATATCTCTGTTGTTGAGCTCACTAGATTAGCAATTCTTCCTTTCCATTGCCTTAGCAGCCTGATAAACCCAACTATAGATTGGCTTAGCTAATTTTGGTCCATATTGAGCTATGTGTGAGTCTGTTGTCCCTTTTTTCCTTATAGAGATCATGCCCAGCTCGGGGGTGGCAGTTGTGATGAGAGATTGATGATCACAACTGGCCTATGGTTGGGTGGAACGTTGCAGTTGCATAGCTAGTTGCTCGGGACTACTTTGTTATAAGTAAGTACTCTCTAGTGTTAACTCTGCAATGTATTTATTTGATGTTTATCATGAATATCTTGAATGTATGATAGATGCGTAATTGAATTTACTTTCGATGTGTTTCTTACATTTATACATCTACACATATCTTTTTATATTATGTGAATCTTTATTTAATAAGTATGGGGCTAGATGCCCAGTTTTAGCATCACGTCCTCTCCATCACACTGGTATGATGGGAGGGGACTTGATGGTGTTGATAGATTTGAAATCACAGGGGATAAAGGTGATCCCATTTATACACCATCAATTTGCTCAAAATATTCCCCTCAAAAGATGAAGCATGTGGATCTAAGGAAGAATTCCACCATTTTGGTTGCGTCAGCATCTACCTTGATTTTGATGACGTTTATGGCCTCTTCTATGGGTATCTTGGTGTATACTGAGATGACGTCGAAGCTAACAAATTCACTTTTCACCTACAACTTATGTTCATCATTGCAAATGTCATTTTGATCAATGCATGGAAGAGACCACACTACTACATTTCGATGTTATTTATGACATTGTTTTCAGATGTTGATGACACAAATCCATTATAACATCGAAAAATTTCAAAAAATATTTAGAATTAGACATGTATTCTCTTTTTTGTCTCTCATGATCATCGCAATCATGATGATAACTTCACTACTTTAGCATTACAATGATGCAATGCCATATTTAGCATGTTTGTGAGGCTAGACAAAATTAGGACACTAAAATATTCTTAAGCAATAAATTATTTGACCTTTATATTTGAATATTTATTTCCTTTTTAGGTTAAAGTTGAAAAAGTTGTGACTTTTAGTAGTTTCATTTCTAGCTCAAGAAATATTGTGTAAAAGGAAGTGAGGAGAATTGATAATTGTAGGTTGTATTTTGAATTTAGTTTTATCTTAAAAAAATTATTGGCATAGAGAAAATAGTTGCCTGTAGTGGCAATAGGTGTACGCACCATGGGTTCCCCTTAGGGAGACTTCGAATAGCTATGACTATCAAGTCTAGGGCCCATGAGCGACTCTTGTAGGATATGCAAAATGAATTTGTAGAGATATGAGTCTTATTCCTAAGTTACACTTTGATTTATTTCCTTGAAATATAAAAAGTATTTTTTTAACAGAGTTATATTGTATAATATTATAATATTATTCAATATTTCATGATTATGATGATATTAAATGCTTCACTGGTTGATTTCCTTGCAAGAATGAACCTTTGATTTGTGGTATAATTGATTTGACCACATTATATTATGGAAAATATATGATACACTCATCCATATGACTCACCTATAGAAAGTGTTAGTGTGGAAGGATTTATAATAGCTATTTGTTTTTTTATTTTATTTTTTAATTTAATTATTTTTGCACTGGAAAAAAATTTGAATGTTCAAAACATCTTAATAATTTTTCCACATCGTGGATCTAGTTTAATAGTAATGAATATACAATTTAATGTGTATTATGTGTGAAAATCTGTTAGAATATTGAGAATATGATAAATTCATACAACAATACAAAACATGCATAGCATGAATTGATCTAGCCTTCTATCATAATAAGCAACAAATAACATGAACATGAATAAAATGGAGATAAGAGAATAAAAAAGAGAACACCAGATATACATGGTAAAACCCCAAATGGGGAAGGTTGAACTCTTCTTAATCATCAATAATCTCCAATCTTACAATAGAGCTCCCACACATGAGCATCTCATCCTACTCCATAATCACATTACATGACACATCCTTTGTTCATATGTGAATTCTTGAATTCTTGATTTTACAATGACTCATCACCTCATTATATACCAAGAGGTAACAAAGGAATTACATCCCATAACACATGTGGGATAAATGTAATTTTGACACCGCTTTATATAATAAAAGGTAATAAGAGTAAATTATTACAAATTACATGTGGATAACTCTTTTACATAAAATTGAACATTATTACATGGAATTTAGAAATTAGTGAGAAGTAATCAATGGAGGGTATAAAATTAAAATGGGATGGGAGTTAATAAAACTAAAAAGGAAATAATGAAATTAAATATAAGAAGGGAAAAAAAAGAAATTAACATTGTGTAGAAGTTAAATTGGAATTTATATTGTGTAGAAGTTTTGATTTTTTAAACCAACTTTTTTAGTGGATGATCCACCCATCATTAGAGAATCAAGTAAAAATCCATAAAATGCTAAGAAAAGTGAGTTGTGGTAGTATATATAGAATAAGTTACATAGTCGTTAAAAGTAATCAGTTAAAAGTAATCAATAGAGGAGGGAGGGAGTCAAATGATGAGCTAAAAGTCAATGGAGGAGGGAGGGAGTACAAGGTAAAAAAATAAAATGGAATGGAGGTTAATAAAACTAAAAAGAAAAAAAGATATTCAATACAAGAAGAAAGAAAGAAATTACAATTGGTAAATTCATGAAAAAACAATGTTAAAAGTGTTAAGAAATTAAAATTGGTAAACTCAAGAGAAAACAATGATAAACAAGCACATTGCTTTACATTTGCAAAAAGAAATATGAAATTGGGGAGGAAGGGAATAGGAAAAATGAAGGAAAAGACATGAAATTAGATAAAAAAGATGGTAATAAAAATGGTGAATATAAACAACCCCTTTGGTGTAGATCAATTGGCAATAAGGTGCAATGTTAAGGCACTCCTTGTGACGTCATGGGTTTAAACCTCAAATTGCCTATCCACCTTTATAGTTTAATACAAACAAATAACAGTAGATTAATAAGAAAATTAAATGGAATTTCTAGAGATAATGAAAGTGTTTTGCAATTGACCTTTAAATAAAGTGTGCCAAAATCTCACCTCAATTGACAAGCATGTGTAGCCAATGACTTAGTTAACATCTTTTCATTACTATGCGTTTTTAGTCAAGTAATATTAATTATTGATGATCCATGATCGGGCAGATTGGGAAAAAGACCAATTATTCCTAATCCTCTAAGATCCAAATTTTTATCCCTAAAACTCCATAGATGGTTTGAAATTTTTCTTTCAAATATTTTCATTTATTTTTATAGGTTTAAATTAATTAAAATCCATTTTATAATTCATAATTTTAAATGTTACTATTTAATATTAATTGAGTCTAGAGCTAATAGTTGTGGGATGGAGTGTTATCATCCTTACCTAAGATATTGAGTTCATTATGAGTATTGTAGGAACAAAACAATAACATATACATGCAATCCCATCTCAAAATCTTGTTTTACTACTCTTAAGCAAATATCAACATTTTAAATGTCTTCAATGCCCCCTAAAACCTAATAAAATTAAACAAAACACTTTCTACTACATTTATATATATAACAAATAATATGACAACATAGCATTTTTCCACTCATACCATGCCATAAGAAAATAATGAACAAAACCAGACCTGAAATTAAGTATCTCCTCTTCGATGTCTCAATGAATATAATGGGCAAGATTCCCATGAGTGGGAAAATGATGGCGATGCACACCCAAAATTCATGTCTAAAATAATTATGAATCAACTCGATCTCTATTCTAATCAGGGCATTGTTAGGATGTTATTTATTTATAAAAAGCCATCGAGTTTTAACCAAGATTATATCTAGCATATGCACTTTGACGAGTCTTCATGTAGTGAAGGTAATGGTGGTATAATTTTATATTCAAGGCAAAGCTCATAAATTTTGTCTTAGCTTAAATTTTTCATATACTAAAAACATTGCTTAGTTTGAAACATTTTGGATAGGTTTAAAATAAACAGTGTATCTTAATTGCAAATACCTTTGCATGTTTGGCAATTCAAAACTGATGATATACCTAGTAAAAAGAACCTATAACGCTAATAGATCATCTTCCCCCCAAAAAACTTCCTTCCATTTAATTTGCCGGATATTTGGAGAAAATGAAATATAATAGGTGATAAGCTAGTTGCCTATGCCTCTAACAAAAATACTTAAAATTCAAGTTTGAGTATGATCACACAGCTATCCTAGATAGTCCATTTGACTGAAGATCTGAAGGTAAGGTGGCCTGTTCGATCCATGCTCACTGCATTTAACAAGTCTTAGATATAAGGATAAGCGTTATGCTGTCTCATGCTTTTGTTTTGTTATTTCATTTTTCGCTCCACTCATGTAATACGTTATAATAGTAGTCATAGAGAAAGCATAAAACATTTAAAACCAATAAATAACACTCTCCAAAAAAATGTAGTAATGATATGTGGCGCAATGGTAGCGCGTCTAGCCGAGCAGTTATGAATCCCTCTGCACGCCAATTCGTAGGACTTTTGTGGGCCATAACCTTTTACCCCTGTTGCCAGGCCTACTGAATCCGGAAGCTCTTCCATTTTGTTGTTTGTCTTCTCTGTCGATGTTATCTCAACGCTTAGAATAATGAATAATGGCACTTTTAATACTACCAAACAATTTGACGCGTCTAACTACACCACGTTTTGGGCCAATTATTGTTTCTATATTTTGGGGCCGACTACAACGCTACTTTCAACGATAGGTATACCAATAACTAAAGTCTACTCGCAAGTTGGATGTGACATGCTTTTCTTTTCTTCGGTGTAAATTTGACTTGTTGATTCATTGGTCATGGTATTGGGATGTATATTTTCTTCATACTCTTGCTGCAGAATATAATGCAAGGGGCATAGCATTTCATTGTTGCATGTCATGATTAGTTAACCCTTTTTGGAATAGAATGTTAGGGGCGTAGCATTTAATTGTTGCGTGTCATGATTGGGTAAGTAAGAAGCTCAACCTTCTATTGGAAAGACTTAGAGACATTTTACTATCTTTGTGGTATTTATTTTGAACTCTATATATATATAAATAATTTAACGATCTTTGAACTCTATATATATATATATAAATAATTTAACAATTTTTAAATTCTATGTATAAAGCAATTCGATGTTAGTTACAATTTGAGTTATTAATCATATAGATGGAAAAAAAGAAAAATATTATAGTATTTAATAACTCGATAACTTTCTTGTTGCAGAACATGTTTATCACTTTTAATTGAGTTATGTAATGTCCCAAAAATAGCAAAAATTTAAAATTTTTCCTACCTGCAATAGTTGTTAGATTTCAGTAGAATAATGCATTCATTACATTTAATATTGTGAAAAACATCCATACTTGTATGAGACAATATAAGCCTAAGCTTTTTATTTTACATGGTCTATTCTATGTGTTAAGTATAGAATTGCGGAAGCGATGTGGAAATAACATGATGGCATGCTTTTATTGTAATTAAGATGCTGGTACAAAGGTAGGAAATAACACTCCTCGCTGATTTGAGAGTCATGTGTTTTAATTGCGAATGTCTACTGCACCTTCAGGTCATGAGCTCCTTTGATGACGATATGTTGTTCATATGGTGGTTACTATAATACTCCAGGAAAGGTAATTACATACCTCGGCAGGGTTGCCGGGAGGTGTGGGTAAGATCGTGGTTGCCGGACTTACTTAGCATTTCGCTAACGTCATACTTTGCATTTGTGGTTGCAGGTAGATTCACCAAGGTCACGCTAACCTAGAGGGTTAGTTCTTATTCTACTAAGGGCCTTCATGTCACTATGTTTAAACTTTGGGATGGTATTCCATTGGTAGAAGATGTTAGGTACTACAAGGGTTCATAAACCTAAGGTTTGTTAAATGAGGTTTATGGCCATGACACCCTTTGCTCAAATCAAATGGTAGTTGAGAATCTACGACTCCACTATAGTCTTGGTGTAAAATATTGAACCTCCACTTAAAAATTGGGTTGTTGCGCTTCTCACTCATGTCTTTAATGCTTAATGGGGAACAACCTATCAACAAGGGTTTTGGTGATTGACTTGGGGTATTGTCTTCTCGCTCTGTCTTTGAATTGTGGCTGGTTGTTGTTGGTTCTGCACCTCGTTTGTAGGGTGGCTGTGATGGCACCCTGACCCGAGCAATGCTCATAGTCAACGCAATCAGAATCTATGGAACTCGACTGTGGCATGGATGGCATCCCTCAAACAGGTAAGAACAACTCTGAATCACAGAAATTTGACTTTCCTTCATTTGGTTTACAACGATAGGGTTCCTACTAGTTAATAATACTTGTTATCATGGCAGGTGATAGAAGCTTTGGTAAGGGAGCTACGACGGTTCATGGTGCTGTAGGCTAGGGTAATGGTAAGGCTGGCATACTCACTCATGCCCTACCTCTCGCACCCCTGGTGTTTGTATGTATGCGTTTAGCCTGGTTTAGAATGGAGGATTTGTAAGCCCTTGGCTTACTGATTCGCTTGGGGAAGTTTGTTATTTGCCTACTGGCTAATTCAGAAAGAATGGGGTCTTCACTGTGATTTTAATAGTTGAAAAGTAATTTGGGACTGTGATGTAAAAGATCTTATGTAGTAGTTGGGTCTTGCTAGTTACTCGGCTCTGCGAACCTTTTATAAAAATGAAATGCGATTTTGTTTGGATAAGACTCATGTATAGTTGCAAAGGATTCCAAATGGTACATTTCTATTTTTTTCTCGTGTGAATCCAAGTATTTAAGCTGTAACTTATTGGTTCTAAAATTATGGGCTTCCTGGGTATTTTTGTAACCTGTTGTACAAAAATCGTCTACATAATGAAAGGCCTTTGGCGCCTTCAGATTGGAATGTAGCTATGGTTCGTATACTGGTTTTATTTGTACTTGATAACTGTATTGGATATTGCTATGGTGCTTCTGTGTAAACAATGGGTTGCCTATAAAAGAATATAGGAAAGTCTTCTACGCCTCTGTTTTCGTAATGTGGTTAGATTTTAACTAAGAAAATCTCGCTTTACTTACTGGTTACGTGGATAGAATGGATATTTGCATGGTGGGGGTTTCAAGGCTGTACTCAGCGTTTTTGTTTTTGCTGTTGAGGACCATAGGTCCTGTAGGAATTACCTACCAGTTTTTGGGCATGGAAGCCATGGGATTTGATCCTAAATCTGCGTTTTCACTGGGCATCTGCGTTTGTAACTCTCGACATTTCTAAACATTGTTGATCTACGATGTATGCTTGTTAGTATTAGTTCTTGATTGGATAAAGTACGGGTTTGTGTATCTATAAAAAAAAACTCTGTGTCTCCTTGATGTACTAGGTGCTGGTGGATAGCGATGGTTAAGTGTGATGCGTGTTTTGCATTGGGAAAAGAGAAATGTATAAAAGAATACTATGGTTTCGGTTTTATCTAATGCCTTCGTTTAAAATGTAGTATGTGTAGATTTTGTTTTTAAAAAGAAAGACAAGTACTACTTAGATAAAAAAAAGGGTAGATGTATAAATTTATATAACATACTTGTTTCAGATTTAGAACAGATAGGAAAAATCATGCAAGGATTGATGCTGCATTTCAGTTACTATAAATTTGTACTGCTAGGGTTTCGAAATGTTTGGATTAATGATTTATGTTTAAAAGTTTGATTTCCATAGCTAAGTGATTTTGTTTGTAATTTAAAATAAGGGTTTAAATAAGAGAAATTAAATACTATAAATCTTGCTAAGGTTAAAATCGACGATTCGCATGTTCTAACAGTTTAAACAATACAAATGACTAGCAAAGACTAGCTGGCTAGTCCTGCTGGGAATGCCATTCGATTCTGAGAAAACTTGATAAACAAAAACTGATACTAAAAACCTTTCTATTTTGACATTGCATTTATAAAGAAATATTAAAAGTAGGAGGGTTTTATAAACAATTCATACCTGTCGATTTCTGTAGCTTGTCCTACTGATGATGACCTGCTGATCCCTATAGCTTGTTCTTGCTGATCCTGGATTGCACACTCAGCCAACTAGTTAGGGAAACTACTGACTCTTAGCTGACCTAATAATTGATCTTGGATTGGATGACTTTGGGACTACCACGTTCCTCCCAACCTTGATTCTACAACCGTTCCTGGTTCAGTAAGAATCCCCTCGAGCTGGTTCTGACATGCAAACTGAGAAGTAGAGGCCCTAGGTGTGTAGCTGGTTCAGATCTCAAAAATATATGGGAAGGTTCACTTCCTTGAGCAGAGAGTCCTTCTTGGCATAATAATACCAAAAGAAAAAGATCCCCCAAACTTTGGGGTCTGTCCTCCTTAAGTAGGAAAATCTTGAAAATAGGACTATTGGAATTTACTGGTTTCTTTAAAACAATTTAATTACAAAAAATAGTATTTGTTTACTTAACTGCTAGTTTATTAGGAACTAAGACTTCTCACTTTGTTTTATTAAAGTGTTTTTGATATTAAATCTTTGTATAATAATAATAATATAAAGATTACAATTCTATCTAAATATTAATAAATAATAATTAGTAAGTGGCAGCCCACTTATGTATAAGTATACATATAATAAATAACCATATTATATATTGAAACTCTTAAATAATAATACTTAGCTTTGTGGTCCTTAAGCATTTGTTTCACATGATGCTTCTTTTTAATTCTTTTTAAGGAAAGGTCCACTTCTTTAAACGGTTTCGGTAAGGTGGTAAGGTACCTCTAGTCTCTCCCTTTGCATGTCAGATTCCCTCATTCTAACATGGTAGTTCCTGTAGTAGATGATGATAATAAGATTTATTTAATCAAGTCGAATTAGCTGTGATAAGACACGCAAGTGCTATTTAGATTCCTCTTGACTCAACACTTGAGATGTAGTAACCCCGAGTGCTTTTCAGAGCCTTTTAACTCAACACTCTCACATGGGCATTACGCTAGTGCAATTCCAGAGCTTCTGCTCAACACTAGATCTAGAATGTGGTTGTGAGGCACATCTAGGATATTTAAGTGGCCTTGGATCTGGTAATCATTTCTTTCAAGCTTGGAGTGCTCCATGGCTCATGCCCAACACTCAACGTACATCAGGGCTTAGGCCCAGTACGAAATAGAATCCTCTAAATACATCGGGGCTTAAGCCCAGTATATAGGTCATTCTTGTGTTTCTGAGTCCACACTCAACACACTAAATAATCAACCATGTAAATCATGCTCTGCACAGTATAATGTAACAAAAGGAATAATCTCAGTATATCATAATTTGTAACCAATTCTCATAATACAACATAGTTGATTCATTCGGGCTTTCCTGCCCCGCATATATCAATAATGAAACAAATCAGGGTCCATGCCCAATAGATCAACTCACGAAGGAATAAATCAAAACAAACTAATGCTATGTCAAACATAATAAATCACATATACTGGGGCCATGACCCGATATAGCATCATAACATAGTTAGTCAAAATGTTGGGATATTACAATTTATTAATAGAATGATCCATTTTTTCCCTCTCAATAACTATAGATTCTTAGTTTCTAAAAGGGAAATTTTTTGTTTTAAGCCATACCTTTGGAAAACTAAGGATTCAAAATTTTACATTTAACAACCCCTCATGATGAGATAGTTTTAAAACTAATGAGATAGTTTCAAAACCTTAGAGGAGGAGGTTGTCCCTCTTCTTTTAAGTGCACCCATGGAGAACGAGGACCATCTAATTAGGGTTGTGTCCATTTGAATGATATGTTGATCAATGTACAACCATCTTCCAATTTCTTAGCAATAATGATCACTAGTTGTTGATCAAAAGGGCCCCTCCTTGTCCTAGATATTAGTTTTTTCACTATTTTTGAAATTTGTGTTTTGTAGCTTCAAGGAAATAGATTTCCAGGTGAGTATTTTGACAAAAATCTATAGGATACCTTCACCATGGACGACCATTTACAACTACCATTGGTCAATTTTGTATTCCCTTATTTTATCAACAAAGTCTACATGAAAAAGAAAAAGTGGGTGAACAATGCAACTAGTTTTTTTGCATGAATTTGAAACAACTTCTTTAACCTATATCATGCCTAGATATTTTTCCCTCCTCGGCTTCAAGGCAATCCATTATGCAAAACAAAGGAAGAATGACAATGCACACACAAAAATAATAAGGGAAGACCCAACCAATACTTAACCATGGTTACTAACATAATTCCCCATGCTTAGTAACATAATTTCCATCCCAAGACATCAAATTAAACCAAATTTAGATATATTAAACAAAATCATAGAATGAATTAGAGGAAATGAAAATAGATATATGACTACAAAAAAAAAAAGACAAATACTTATATTTCTTAATTTTTATCCACCAAACCACATTGGTTACAGATGAGCATTTCACCTCCCAACCATAAGTATAAGTTGACCCAACCAATACTTAACCTTGCTTAGTAACATAATTTCCATCCCATTCAAGCCATCAAATTAAACAAAATTTAGATATATTAAAAAATCATAGAATGAATTAGAGGAAATGAAAATAGATATATGACTACAAAAACAAAGACAAATACTTATATTTCTTAATTTTTATCCACCAAACCACATTGGTTACATATGAGCATTTCACCTTCCAACCATAAGTATATGTTGTAGATGTTACCCAAGTTGGGATATGAAACCTTAAGGGTGAATAAAGTGGACACTGGGATCTATCTCCCACTCAATCCATCCACCACACATTACACTCAAATAAAAATTTTTCCAAATCTCATGGTGCTTTAAGAATATTAACCATCCTTCAATCAATTATAAGACTCTTCTTCTCAATCATTTACAAAGCAATCATGGGTTTTCTTTCTGCATAGTACCTTAGTCATCTAGTATAAGTAAGTGCTCCAACATAGGTAAGAAGAACCCATTCATATATTTCCCTTTGATAATATGAAATATGATAATATCTTACTCATATTACTAGCATGCTACTACTACCTCCATGCCCCTTGTCTACTACAGGAGGGATGAAATTAAGAGATCTCACCAGCCCTCATATAGCTTGGTGCGAGGGTGTTGCAGGATAGTTACCTATGTGTTGGTGTTTTACTATGCGCTTAATAAACCTAGACACTAGATTAGAACCAACATGCATAGTCAAAGAGATAGAATTACAATGAAGCATATTAGGTTAATATTTACATGTAATTGATTAATCCATGATCTTGAGTTGCAAATATTTCTTTTAGGTACTAATATGTGCAAATTTATACTTATGTGTGATGATACTATGATATTATGGGTTGAAATTTTGAATGGATATACGTATTTGATAGTTTTGTGCACTCCTCTCCATTTGATATTATTGTTATTTAAGTTTATCAAATTAGGATGTATTAGGTTTAAACTTCTTTGATTCTATTATTGATTCCATGACATTCTCAATGCCAATTAGCATTCATCAATGAGTATGAGGTGTGTTAGTGATTCAAATTGAAACATATTGATTCAATAGTAATATTCCATGAATGTGAGTCTTGTATCAAGATAGAATTTCCCTTGTTGATTCTTATTAAGTTTTGTAGAAAATGAGGTAAAAGTATATACACTTTTGAGTCATGATGGATGACAATGGTTGAGTTTGATCCATGCACAACTAATTTGTGGTAGGCATATGAGTCATTAGTTATATTTGAGATTATCACATCATGTTGATGTAATCATCATGTTGGGAAGGGAAAGGCAAAGTTACTCCCAACATTGTTTCCTTTGAGTCAAAATCAAGTTGAGAGTTATTATGTTCACTTGGAGTGACAAACATCAACACTTTTGGAGAAACTATTCATAGAATCATGTACTTTTTGTTCATGTTATCATGGAATTTTTCAGGTTTTGATAAAAGGGATTGACCTAGGGAGATTTTCAATGGTGGATTTGTATATTTCTAGACCATGATTTTATTGGTTATTGATTTAGTCCTTCTTTTGAAGTTCAATTATTGACATTATTTTTTAGAATGTTGATATGTTGTTTGTGGATAACTTGGAGTGAGTTTTTAATTAGATTGGAAATCACGAATTGATTAGTGGTCTTGATCACCCTATTTTTAGCACTACATTGATATTTATAGGAGATGGATACTATTTTGGAGATATAATTTTTGTAGAGATGGTGAAGGATTGATGGAGGTTTGAGCCTTATCCATCTAGTCCTAATACAACAAAGATATTGGTTGATGATGAGGATTGTTGTTGTTGATTTGTAGGTTGTTGATATAGAGTAGGAGGAATGAACCCAATATTTACCATTAGTGTCTATGGTAGTTAGACTGGTTGGTCCCTTTGTATTCTAGTAAGATGAGTTCATTACCATAGGGAAATTTTGGGTATAGGGGGGGAATTTTGGGTATAGGGGACTAAGAATCCCTTAAACATAGCTAAACATGGTAGAATTTGAAGGAAAAGTTGTAAAATTGACTTGGAATAGGGGTAGCACATATTTCTTGATAGTATCTTTGCTAGGAGCACATAATAGAGTCATGTATCTACTTTTCCTATCCAAACAATGAAATTTTCAAGAAAAACTACAAATTTGTCCAAACAAGAGGGTCTTGACAGTGAAACATGATCTTGAAATTACCTAGAAGTGGAAAAAAATAACATTCAAGGGAAAAAAAAAAAAAAAATTAGAGTTTATGAGAACAGATGCACAATTGAGGTCCCATTATTGTCCATTGGATGTAGCTTGGGTGGTTGGGAGGATTTAAGGTTACCCTCCCCACCCAAGTTCAATTCCTTGTAAGTGACATGTTGAGACCTTAAATGGGCCTACTAGATGCTCTTATTGAGCCACCTTCATGTGCCAATATATATCCTTCCCACATTCCTCGTGGAATACCTGCAACAAGGGTTAGTAGTAAGCCTAATCTAAGAGCTATGACTTAGAAAACATTTAAATTATGTTAAATAAAGAAAGAAACCATTTTTTTTGTGTAATGTCCCTTATTAGGAATTTTATTAAAATTGCAATTTTCCACATTTTTTCCCTAGTTCGACCTTTGACTAGTTTTGATCTCTAGGTCCCAAATTTACTCCAAATGATCCCAAATCTTCTGAGAAGGTGTATGAATGATATTAGAACATAAATATGTGTTTCAGGGATGCCTTTGGACCTTTAAAATACTTCTTCAAATCCTCTTTCAATTCTGATCAATGTAGGTAACTTTACTAGTGATTTTCCTTTGACTAGTATTGGTCTCTAGGTCTCAAATTGACTCCAAATGCCTTCAAATATTCAAGGAAGGTGTATGAATGATATTATAACTTGAATATGATGTTTATGGATGAAATATTTCCACCAAAAGACCTCTGAAAACTCTCTTAAGATTCTGGACCAATTATGCAATTTTACTAGTAATTTGGGGTTCAAATCCCCCCTGGGGTAAGTACTGAAAATGGCTTCCCAAATGCCTCCAAACCCACTCAAATTTATGAACAGAGGTATGTAATCTGTTAAGTATTTTATTAAAGTCTCATATGCACCATTAATGGATTATTACAACTGTTCTCACCCTCTCCCATTCAACTGCAAAAATCCCCAATTCGACCCTTGGGGAAATGGAACTATTTCACCTCCCAATACAACTAAACTGAGTAAAAATGCTTCAAATGCTCAAGTATAGTACAGGAAAATTGTAGAAGAAATCTATGGCAGTATATTGATCACAAATATATCAGAGAATCATCCATTCATTCGAAATCATCATCAATACATTGGCTCACAACAAGGTAGTGGGGAAATGGCATTGTTGTTCCATTAAAAATGAGATTTATACATTTCTACTTGGAATTTCGACCTGAAAATTTTTGGAGATGAAGAAAAGAGTATTTAATTCATATTACAAAATAAATGGGGCATTAACAGCTTCCCCAAAGAGTAAAATAGCTCACCAAAAACGCCCTCCCTCAAGGATCAAGAATATGCCATCAAAACTGGAAATGGTTGAAGGAGTGAGCTGCAATAGAAGAAACCATGAGCTGCCCTGTAGCTTACACCTGCAAATAAAGACTCCATTAAAGCTCCAAATGAAAGGTCTGAATGGCCTTTCCAATTACCAACTTGGATGGGAATCTTTCACCCTCGAAATTGGCTAAGGCAAGAAACTAGTCATCCACTAGCTCTCCCTCTTCACAAATGCAATTGCAAATTCTACAAATGATCAAAAGCTGGTTTCATTCTTTGTTATTGAAATTTATAAAGTTGTAATGTCCTCCATGGGTCGAATTCCTTCCAAGAGACTCATTCCAACTCAAGTTGGGAAGAGATTCCAAAGAACGCCACTTGTACAACAATTCCTAGTCTCCCACTTCCACCAAATCACATGTGGGAGCATCTTAGCTGCCCTAAAATAGTGAAAACTATCAAAAATCTGTAAAAAATATCAAACTGGAAAAAATATCTTTAGCTCCTGGATTAGGTGGGAGGCCACCGATATTCATCTAGAGCAGTCTTATAACCCGAAAATATGCCAAACTGGAAAAATTGTTTTGAGCTATTGGAATAGTTGGATGGCCACTAATATCCATCTGGATAATCCTACCCAAGTAAGAAGCAATGGTCTCCATTATGTCAATTCTCTCATCATATGGTGAATTGTGTGTTGATTTGAGCCCCTGGTGAGACATTTTCTCAGGTGAAGAAGCTTCCTTGTTTTGAAAACCTGGTAGAGTTGTAATTGTTGTTGATGGATGTGCTAGACTCATTCAAAAATTTTGGTTTCCTTATTTCCCTTGGTCTGAATTGGTGTGGATGAATTCGTTCTGAAGGAAAAATTTGAATGCATGGCCTTGCAATATAAAGGTACCTAAATAAGCGGGGAAAAAATGCATTTTCATTACTCTTATTTATTTTGAGTAGAGGGACTCTGCATAGAGGTTGTGGAGGTCTCTGTGATCTGATGTTCACCTTTATAGGAAATTGGGAAGAGGAATAATTTCCGAGTGTGGGATATTATATTTTTGTACTTCTTAGTTGAGGTCAAAGAGGCTACAATAGGTGCAATTGTCTCTAGTACCCAATAGAGTTATCCTCCCAAATTGACAATGACACTATGAGGCCATGACTCATACATAGCATGCCTCCACATATATGGCTTCCCTAAAAGAACATCACAGACTTCAAGAGGGGCCACATCACACAAAAAATCATCTTTGAAAGGATTGATGTTGTATGGTAGACGACATTATTGTTTAACACGGATACGTTGTCCTTGGATTATCCAATAGATGTTACATGGTTGCGGGTGTGGTGTTGTCAGTAGCTCCATTATCTTAATGACTTCTGGTGAGATCAGGTTCTTTTGGCTACTTCTCTCAACAACAAAATGTAAGGGGATTCCCTTCACCCACACCTATGAGTGTAATATGCTCTCTTTTGTCTCTAACCCTTCTATTTCCTTTAGTTGAATCTATGTGGTAACAATGGTGAAACTAGGTTTGACATCAATGATCCACTTCCCCATGTCTATGATGTTGGGTTTTGAATCGGAATTGGAACCGAAATCTAATTCTAAAGTTTTGATCTCGGCCACCAATAACTACTTTGAGAAACATTCATTAGTGTTGTGCTTATTGAGCATTGGTTGTCACTGATGTCAAGTGTTCAATTGAAGAGGATGTCAAGTGTTTCACAGTCATTTAATGTCGGAATATTGTTGAGCATTGGTTTTCATTAATGTCAACTAAAGAATATGTCAAGTGTTTGACTGTCAACTAATTTCAAAGAGGATCTCAACTGATTCAGCATGAGTCATTTATGTCAGCCTAAGTCAACATGGATACAACATTCCAACAGAAGTATGAAGAAGCCACTTTGAGGTAGTCTATGCGCATGATAAAGAAAGAATGAAAACCAGAAGTATATGCGCAAATGATGAAGGTGGCTATGCAACTTTGGAGTATATCTAAAAGTGCATTCTATATGAAGATGTATATCGAGGATACAACACTCAAGAAAATTTGGATTATATCTAAGAGGGCATCAAGGATACATCTTTTAGGTCAAGTTTGAAGAAGTACATAAAATGATACATCATACAGATCCAGAAGATACTTCATGAATATCCAGTTCAAGCAAAAACACAAGTAATGGATCCTACATCATGTGTCCCTTACATAGAAATCAAGTCCACCAAGTCATACTCTTTCATGCCATCAAATTGAAGGAGTTGGTTTGATCCAGGTGGATATCGGTGGCAGCCCACCTCTTCCAACTGGCTCAAAACAGTCTTCTGGCAATTTTGGTAAATTACTATTTTTAGCAGTTTTTCGGGTCCTGAACTTTCGGAGCCATTTTGAGGCCCTAAACGACATTTTTTGGCAATTTGGGGGACCAAATGGTTGCCTACGGCATGCATTTGGGCCTAGTCGAAAGTTGTAAATCTCGGTTAGACCTTTCCAACGGGCTACCGAGCGCCCTAAACGGAGATCGTAAGCAAAAGTTATGACCCCGGGAAGTTGACTGTTCAACTAACCACCTTGGGGCCGCAAACTTTATGACGGTTCATCTTCTAGGGTTAGGTTTTTGGATGATTGGGATTCTTTCCCTCATGCTTATGATAAATAGGCCCTTTCGGCCTCTCTTTGTATTCATCTTGGCACGAATGAGCATAGCGGCCACATCTCTTCTCAGAGATAGCTACCACCATTCTAGCTATTGTATTTTACAGTCTGTTCTATTTCCGCTATTTAATAGAATATGTGTTTACTGTATCACTGTGTTATTTGCAATATATCTCTGTGTATGATTCTGTATATGCTATCTTTTGTTTCGTTCCCACATAAATCCGGATCAGTGGTATCAGAGCGGTCTGCTCTTTGATTGTTTCTCGGTGCATGTCCCCGACGAGGTCAGGATACAGAGAGTTGGGTCTCGAACTAGTTTCACTTGGGGAAGACCACTCTCGCCGCCCCAAACGGCCTCCCATGGCGGAAGAAAAGAGAGACGACGGAGCAGTAGATCCTATCAAGTTGTTGCTTGAGGAAGCCCTCGCGCGACAGAGGAACGAGATGATGGATAATTTCGCCCAGATCCTTCAACGCATGCCAACAGCGGCAAATGCACCCTCAACGAGCAGCCATTTCGGAGATACGACTCCCTTCAAGGTACAAGTTAATTTTGATATCCCTTTATTTGAAGGCCAAATCGATGTCGATGCCCTAGATAAATGGTTGAATCTACTAGAAGGGTATTTCTCTGTCCACAATTTTTCCGACAGGGAAAAGATCGTCTTTGCACTCCTCAAGGCCGTCCCCCATGTCAAAAATTGGTGGGAAACTTATTGTGAGCAAAACTCATCAGACGAGTCTGGATTGTTTGAATATTCCAATCCCACTTGGGCCTCTTTTATAGATGCCGTCAAGGAACAATATTACCCTGTTGGAAACTATGACGACCAGTACACAAAATGGATCATTCTGCACCAAGAGAGGGACCAAACGGTGTCGGAGTACACCAACAAATTTCATACCTTGCGCACAAAGCTAGGTATCAAGGACTCCGAGCGGCACCTAGTACTGAAATATCGCAGTGGCCTACACCGGTACATCCGAACAGAGATGGATTTCCTGGAAATCTCTTCACTCGGATCCGCCCATCGATATGCTGTCAAAATTGAGCAGAAATTTCAGCAAAAGAACAAGCATGACTTCGGACCTGCGCAGAAGCAGGGCAAGGGAAACTCTGGCTCGCAGAACACGGGGCAGGGAAAGGAAAACCAGTCGCAACCACAAGCAAAGAAGGGTAACGAAAAGACGAAGAAGGACATCGGGAAGTGGTGCGAGTTCCACAAAAGCCCCTGGCACAACACTGATGAATGTCGCTCAAAACAGTCATTAGTGGCTGAGATCAAAGCTGCAGAATCCGATCCCAGTTCCGATTTTGACTCGGAACCTAATTTCATAGTCGCGCAAAAAGGGAAGCAGATCATTGATGCAGAACCCAGTGCCGTTGTTGCCACCACACAGATTCAGCCAGAGGAGCCTGAAGAGTCGGAGGTAGAGGAGCGCCTTTTCCACTCACAGATGTGGGTGAAGGGAATTCCCCTACACTTTGTTGTGGACAGCGGCAGCCAGAAGAACCTGATCTCAGAAGAAGTCATCAAGAGATTGGAGCTACCAATAACGCCACACCCACAACCATACACCATTGGGTGGCTAAGCCAAGGACGAAGGATCCATGTCAGTCACCAATGTCGCCTACCATATGGCATCAAGCCCTTCAAAGATGAGGTATTGTGTGATGTGGCCCCACTTGAAGTATGTGATGTTCTTTTAGGACAACCATATATGTGGAAGCGTCATGCTGTATATGAATCACGACCTCGCAGTGTCATTGTCACTTTGGGAAGACAACTCTATCGGATACCAGAGATAGTTGCACCTACCCCAAACGAGCAGGGAAGGAAGATAATCTCCCACACTGGGAAATTTTCCCTATTCGCAATTGCCACTAAAGGAGAACATCAAATCGCAGAGACATCCACAACCTCTGCCCATCATCCCTCTACTCAGCTGAAACAAGAAAAACAGAAGTTCAATGCAGCATCGCCTATTCGAGTTCCTTTGCAGTGCAAGGCCACGCATTCAAGGTGCTCCCCCAAACAGAAACCATCAACACCAATGCAAAATATCACAACAACCAAAATTGTTGAACAGCTCCAGCGCAGCCAGCAACAACAATTACAACCCTCTGAAGATTTCAAAGAAAGGCAACATTTCTGCTTCAGCAAATGTCGCACCAAGAGCTCACCTTGACACACAGCTCGACATATGATAAGGGCTTTAACGCAATGGAGACCATTGCTTCCTAAGGAGGGAGGATTGATCCAGGTGGATATCGGTGGCAGCCCACCTCTTCCAACTGGCTCAAAACAGTCTTCTGGCAATTTTGGTAAATTACTATTTTTAGCAGTTTTTCGGGTCCTGAACTTTCGGAGCCATTTTGAGGCCCTAAACGACATTTTTTGGCGATTTGGGGGACCAAATGGTTGCCAACGACATGCATTTGGGTCTAGTCGAAAGTTGTAAATCTCGGTTAGACCTTTCCAACGGGCTACCGAGCGCCCTAAACGGAGATCGTATGCAAAAGTTATGACCCCAGGAAGTTGACTGTTCAACTAACCACCTTGGGGCCGCAAACTTTATGACGGTTCATCTTCTAGGGTTAGGTTTTTGGATGATTGGGATTCTTTCCCTCATGCTTATGATAAATAGGCCCTTTCGGCCTCTCTTTGTATTCATCTTGGCACGAATGAGCATAGCGGCCACATCTCTTCTCAGAGATAGCTACCACCATTCTAGCTATTGTATTTTACAGTCTGTTCTATTTCCGCTATTTAATAGAATATGTGTTTACTGTATCACTGTGTTATTTGCAATATATCTCTGTGTATGATTCTGTATATGCTATCTTTTGTTTCGTTCCCACATAAATCCGGATCATGGTTGGACCATAGTACAGATGCTCAAACATCCAAGAAGTTGGTTGAACAAATGGTGGAAGTATGCAAGAACACGTGGCTGATTGTTTTGATGCATATTACATCCTTTTAGAGCAGCATTATAGGACATGGGATCCTCACCTATGTCATTGGAGCATATTTGATTGGTCACTTGATGCTTGTATGCACTTGGCAAATGGTGGTCTACTTACTTGGAGGTACAAGCACTTTCATGATTCTTTGATGAGCAACCTCCTTGATGTACATTTGTATTATGTTTTTATGTACTTTGATGATCGATATTTTGTACTTATGATGTTTGGAAGAATGCATACAAGGAAATGGGATCCAAGAATTCTCTTTCTTGGTGGTATGGGTTGGAGATCACTCCTAATTGTTGGAGTGCAATACAAGCAATGGGACCCTGGGATAATTTTTAGTCTCATTGGTTTCAATTTTTTGGGGAAACAAGTAGTATGAGGGATTGATTCACCACTTGAGAAGGTGATTGTAAGCAGAGTAGTGCAGCAGCAATCATGGTGGTTCCTCTCTAGAATTTTCATGGAATATTAAAGACTCAAAGTTGGGAAACTCAGTGGAAACTTCAAAGAATTATACAGTGGTATCAGAAATGGTTTCCAAAATATGAAATAGGTAAAGAGTAATTGTGAAAAAATTGTTTTGATGGATTTAATTAATACTTTGGTGTTTAGTGGTGATGTCACGAGGGATATCAATATGAAAAAGAAAACCCAAATATCCATGCTTTTGGAAAGACACAATTGTAGTACATGAGTGCCACTACTCAAAGTTTTGGAAGGAAAGTTTTCGAAGCAAATTTTTGGAAAGAAATTAGGTTCTTCAACATCCATGTTTTAAATTTCTTGAGGACAAGCAATCTTGGGTGGGGAGCACTGCCATGTCCCTAATTAAATGATTTTCAGATAATTAATTTAGTTGGCATACCCAATTCCTAAGGGTTATGTGGAAGAATTAAAATATTGACATTTAACCCCAAGGTCTATAGTTTCTTATGAAAATTGAATATTCTAAATTGATGGTGGAAAAATAGGCCAATAAATTATGGAATAAATGTTAAATGCTCCAAAATGAAGTGGCATTAGCTCCTAATTGTACTTGGGGGCGCATAAGTGGACATGTGGGGTCCACATGAGAGAATATTCCTCCTTTAAACATGGATCCATCCCCAAATTCAAGTTGGAAGGAAAGAGGAAGAATCATAGGGATAAAAATAGACAATGAAAGATTCTATGACAACTATGACTTGTATTATGACACTTATGATAGATTCTATGACACCTATGACACTTATGACAAATTATATGACATCTATGATAATTTAAGAGCTAAAAATAAACCAAGAGGGCACATGCGAGGAGTTATACTTCTCCAAAGCATACCAAAGAATACCCAATTCAAATTCATGGAGGATTTGGAGACAAAATATGAGCCAAGTGTCATGTGGGGCCAATGAAGGGTCATAATCCCCACTAATTCGAATTTCATGAGTAATTAGGAGATAATTTGAGTTCTAAGGAGGTAAATGAGTCAAATAAAGTTATTAAAAGGAGGCCAAGTTGAAATAGAGAAGATTTTGGTCATTTTTTATTTGCATCTTTGCAATTTTGGAGAGCTTCAAGCTTGTCCTTGCATGGTGGATGTTCATCCTCCATGCCTTAGAACCAATTCCGAGGGTGCAAGATTCCCATCCAAGTTGGTTGATGGAGAGGCCATTTAGAACTATCAACACATCTTCATGGATATGTTTTGATGCATTTTCAACCCCCATCTCAGTTCGATTTCATGTTCTCTCATTCTTCTCTATTCTCATTCTACTATCTTTCTCTCAATGTTCATGTAAAGTGAGATAGCGCACTCTTTGTTGCATATATAGATAATGGAAGGATGTTGTTTCAAAATTATGAACTTATTAATGGATGCATAAATATGTAATGGATAGATGATGATATCCACAGCTCGAAATACTTAGCACTTCATGTACTATTTCTCCAAGTAACATTGATATTCGAGCTAGTTTCCTCTTTCTCTCAATGTCATGTAAAAGTGTGATGGCGCACTTCTTGTTGCATATAGATAATGGAGGATTTTTATTTTGAAATTATGGACATGTTATTTGCTGCATAAATATTTAATAGACATATCATGAGAGCCACAACTCTAAATACCAAGTACTTCATTTGACATTTCCAATTAAAACTTAGATTCGAGCCATTTCCTTCACTATATTTTCATGGTGATTTTGGGATGATATTGCACCTGTTTTATATCAGATATTTCAGATATTTTTGTCTATGTTATGATATGAATATGGAGTTAAATTTATGGCCCAAATAATTTATTAATACCCCTAAAGTGTTACTATAGTTTGAGACATAAATTAAAGGCCCCTTGTCTACCACTTTCACCCAAATTATATACTCTAGAAGCTGTTTCCCTTTGGGAGACCTATTCGCATGGGGGGTTCACTCATTGAAATTTTTACATAGCACGACCGTTCATAGGATATTAAAGAATATCCCTAATTTCACAAAATATTGGAAAATGCCTCCTAATATTGTATTGTTGAACCCCCCTCCCAATATACCTTTCCAATTAAGAAAACCCCTAGTTGCACCAAATATTGTAGGTATCCAGTTTTATCAACCCATTTTTAATACGCCTTTATATCATATTATCAACTTGTAACAAACAAGAGCCCTAACGCATCTTAGTATAAGAAAACATGATGCTAAATAAAATAATAGTATAAGGCTAATAATGATCCCACCAGGATTACAAGGGTGATTGATCAATTTGTAGCGTTGGATAGTGGAATACCCAAAGAAATATTAATGGAGAAGAAAAAATGTGTAAAAGGAAACCCAATCAAGATATCAACATAACAAAGAATGTAAAAGATTGATAGTCCAATAGTCAGTGAAATGCTTAGAAAAGATGAGAATTGCATATGTTTCACACAACCTACCAATCTACCAATTTTATATCATGTAAATACAAGTATAGCTATATAGAGCTCAAGTTTTCTACAAGCTTAATAAATTAGAGGTATGAATTAAGCCCATGATTTGGAGGTTATACTTAGCCCACCCAAATAAAATAACCCCCAATATTTATATTACTACATCAAATTAAAAAAACCCCTTGACCCCTTAATACAAGGTAATATATTTTTGAGTGTTTTAGGAGTATTCGAACCCCCAATATGAATGGGCGTGATATGATATTGCCTCGCTAGTGAATCCCCCATGCCTATTCGACCCTAAAACTTGATATAATGCTGCTAATATGTTTTCCTTTATGTCCTCTAAAAGATACAAGTTTCATACATAATATTACTAAAGTTCGTACAGTGTTTGGAAGGGAAAACAATGGCTGACCTAGGGGGGATTTCCACCGATCCAATTGACTAGTTTTGTCCCGAATATTCTCTCCTTGTAAATTGAATACCATGGATGTGTATAGAATATGTTTGGGTGTCTAATGAATGTATTAAAGTGTCGTATTCCCTCCCAATTCCCTCCTTCCACATTTTGAAACCATTTGGGGTCATTTGGGACAATTTAGGGTTTCACTAATCCAAGATTCGAAAATTGGTCAAATTGAGGATACTATATTGGTATCAGAGCATGGTACTTGCACCTGTGCATTAATATAATCCATTAAAGAATAATTTTCATCTATTTTTTACTATTATTATGACTCCTATGAGTATAATGCTTATGAGCAGCATGAAGATGATTGTGAGCAATATGAAGAAGAATGTGAATGGTATGAGGAAGAGGTGTCGTCATGAAACACTTCTTACAATTGCATAAGGAATGAAGGTTATTCATATGACCCTATTTCTGATTAAGTTGAATTTTTCATACCACTAAATGCTAATCCTATGAATGAATTAGAAATATTGAGAGCAACATGTAAAACCTTGCCTCAACAATATCAAGCATATCTTGCTTTGAAGGGAGATATAAAAAAGGACATTCCTTTTGAAGACTATGTCGATTGGGTGTTTGTATATAGGACCAAGAATGAATATGTATATTTAGTGAAGAAATTTCTATGCCCTTCTTGAAAAATACCATGGAGAGCAAATCATATATGTTTGAGTGAAAAGGAGGAGACCCATGAGCCACCTAGTTATGAAATAGGTAAAGCAGAAGAAGAATTTCATGAAGAGGGTTGAAAGTCATTCCCAAGTGACTCTGAAAAAGATGAAGAAACATCACATGAACATGAATAAGATTCCATTGAAAATATTGAAGATCATTATGAGAAACACTCTACTTTGGACATGAATCAAATAACATCTACTAATGCATGGTTGAACTGTGAAGGAGTACCTACTGATGGGTGCTCACACCTCTATGTTGGTTACATAGAGATCACTTTTGAAAGTGTTGCTGCAATCCAAAGTTCCATTGACCATGGATATGAATACCTTGTAGCATTTGAATAAGAACCAAGGTCAACTTCCCCATCACCACTTGAGATTCATGAAGTTGGTCCAAGCAAGAAGGAAGAAGATGAGGTTCATTTGCAAGAGCCTCATTTTTTTGTAGGGTCCTTGAAGATGAATGAAAATAATATTCAATAGGCCTTGAAAACTCTCCATGACACACATTCATTGGTTTCAAAATTTTGTTGGTGTGTGGAGGAGAAATCTTCCCTTGAAGACATGGAGAAAATCCAGAAAGCAATGTTGGACACCAAAGGTAATTTGTTGAATTTTCTTTCTGATAGATATTATTTAATTGAGATTGTTGGTTTTTATCATGGAATAACCTTGAAGGCTGTAAAAGTGAATGACAAGCTCTCAAATGAGTTGGATTCCACCCAAAATGAACTCCAAAAATATATGGTGCAGATTGAGCAACTTCAAGACAGGTTGCAAAGGTCCTTTACACCCTCCTACATATCAGACATTCATTCAATGGATGAACGACTTTATGTTACAAAGGAGGAACCTCATGTGATGGTGGAACATGAGGTACACTTTGATATGAAGGTGCTTGAAGAGGATACATTCAAACAAGAAGGAAGACAAGCACTTGTTCTTGTTCAGAGGGATTATGAGTTGCCCCATGGCGAGAGTTGCAGCGCCTTAGAGGAGGAACATGATCTCACAATAGTTGGACCAGCCAATTATGGAGACGATGCATTAAAAAGTTTTATGGGTAAGTGTTGCAAAGAGTTAAGGTTGGTTCGCAATTCTTCACCCCCTACTTCTTTTTCAGCCACATCAATTGGGGATGAAAATTGGGTGAAAGGTTTCTTTCTAATGGTGCCACATCAGGAGTATGAAAATACTATCTCTCCTTTTGATTATGACATGACTAGAGAACCTTATTAATTACATTTTAGCAGCATACTTTGTTACCTTATGATGATACATATCTACATGGATGCACCTATGATGTTCACTTGAGTCACTTGAAGACTCATGATTTTCCTTGTTCCTTTCTTAGTTCAATTGATATTGGAGGAACTTCATCCAATACTTGGGTGAAGAAATATATGATTGGAGCAAATTTTTATTGGAAGCAACATACTTTGTTATTTCTTGATGATACATGTATCCATGTATGCACAAATGGTACTTATGTGATCCCCTTGAAGGCTCATTGTTTTCTTTGCTCCTTACTTGGTTCAGATTTTAGTGGAGGTTATTCATTCACTTCTTGGATGAAAGAAAACATGGATGATTGTTTTGATGTGTATTAAATCCTTTTGAAGCAGCATTATAGGTCATGGGATCCTCACCTATGTCATTGGAGAAGATTTGATTGGTCACTTGATGCTTGTATGCACTTGGAAAATGGTGGTCTACTTACTTGGAGATACATTCAACACTTTCATGATTCTTTGATGAGGCAACTCCTTGATGTACATTTGTATTATATTGTTATGTACTTTGATGATGTATATTTTGTACTTATGATGTTTGGAAGAATGCATTGAGGGAAATGGGACCAAGGAATTCTCTTTCCTGATGGTATGGGTTGGAGAAAACTCCTAATTGTTAGAGTGCAATACAAGCAATGGGACCCTAGGATAATTTTTAGTCTCATTGGTTTCAATTTTTTGGGGAAACAAGTAGTATGGGATATTGAGTCACCACTTGATAAGGGGATTGTAATCAGAGTAGTGCAGCAGCAAGCATGGCTGTTCCTCTCTAAAATTTTCATGGAATCTTAAAAACTCAAAGTTGGGAAACTCAGTGGAAACTTCAAATACTTATACAGTGGTATCAGAAAGGGTTTCCAAATTATGAAAGAGGTAGAGAGTAATTGTGCAAACTATGTTTTGATGGATTTAATTAATCTTTTGGTATTTAGTGGTGACGTCACATGGAATATCAATATGAAAAATAAAACCCACATATCCTTGCTTTTGGAAACACACAATTGCATTACATGAGTGCCACTACTCAGAGTTTTGGAAGGAAAGTTTTGGAAGCAAAGTTTTGGAAATAAATCAAGTTCTTCAACATGCATGTTTGAAATTGCTTGAGGACAAGAAATATTGGGTGGGGAGGACTGTGATGTCCCCAATTAAATAATTTTTAGATAAATAATTAAGTTGGACTACCCAATTCCTAAGGGTTATGTGGAAGAATTAAAATATTGACATTTAACACCAAGGTCTATAGTTTCTCATGAAAATTCAATATTCTAAATTGATGGTGGAAAAATAGGCCAATAAATCATGGAATAAATGTTAAATTCTCCAAAATGAAGTGGCATTAGGTCCTAGTTGGACTTGGGGGTGCATAAGTGGACATGTGGGGTCCACATGAGAGAATATTCCTCCTTTAAACATGGATCCATCCCCAAATTGGATTTGGAAGGGAAGAGGTAACATTCATGAAGGAAGTGGAAGATTCATAGGGTTAAAAATAGGCAATGATAGATTCTATGACAACTATGACAAGTATTATGACACTTATGACATATTCTACGACACCTATGAGACTTATGACATATTCTATGACATCTATGGAAATGTAAGAGCTAAAAATAGACTAAGAGGGATCATGACAGGAGTTACACTTCTCCCAAGCATCCAAAATATTCCCCAATTCTAATTCATGGAGGATTTGGAGATAAAAGACGAGCCAAGTGTCATGTGGGGCCAATGAAGGGTCATAACCCCCGCTAATTCGAATTTCATGAGTAATTAGGAGATAATTTGAGTTCTAAGGAGGTGAATGAGTCAACTAAAGTTATTAAAAGGAGGCCAAGTTGAAAAAGAGTAGATTTTGGTCATTTTTTATTTGAATCTTTGCAATTTTGGAGAGCTTCAAGCTTGTCCTTGCACAATGGATGTTCATCCTCCCTTCCTTAGAACCAATTTCGAGGGTGCAAGATTCCCATACAACTTGGTTGATGGAGAGGACATTCATACCTATCAACAAATATTCCTGGATATTTTTTGATGCAGGTTCAACCCCCATATGAGTTCGAGTTCATATTCTCTCATTCTTCTCTATTCTCATTCTACTATCTTTCTCTCAATGTTCTTGTAAAGTGAGATAGCGCACTCTTTGTTTCATATAGATAATGGAAGGCTGTTATTTCGACCTTATTAACTTGGTAATGGATGCATAAATCTGTAATGGATAGATCATGAGAGCCACAACTCGAAATACTAAGCACTTCGTGTATTATTTCTCCAAGTAATATTGATATTCAAGCTAGTTTCCTCTTTCTCTTAATTTCATGTAAAAGTGTGATGGCGCACTTCTTGTTGCTTCTAGCTAATGGTGGATTTCTATTTCGACCTTATGGACATGTTATTTGTTGCATAAATATGTAATATACATATCACGAGAGCCACATCTTGAAATACCAATTACTTCATGTGACAATTCCAATTAAAACTGAGATTCGAGCCATTTCCATCACTATATTTTCATGGTGATTTTGGGATGAGATTGCACCTGTTTTATATCAGATATTTCAGATATGTTTTTCTATGTTATGATATGAATATGGATTTAAATTGATGACCCAAATAATGTATGCATACCCCTAAAGTGTTACTATAGTTTGTGACATAAATTCAAGGCCCTTGTCTACTATTTTCACCCAAATTATATACTCTAGAAGCTATTGTCCTTTGGGAGACCTATTCGACCCTAAAACCTGATATAATGCTGCAAACATGTTTTCGTTTATGTACTCTAACAGATACAAGTTTCAAGAAGAATATTAGTGAAGTTCGTACAATGTTTGGAAGGGAAAATAGTAGCTAACCTGGGGGGATTTCCACCAATCCAATTGACTAGTTTTGTCTTGAATCTTCTCTCCTTGTAAATTGCATACCATGGATGTGTATAGAAGATGTTTGGGTGTCTAATGACTGTATTAAATTTTACTATTCCCTCCCAAGTCCCTCCTTCCACAATTCGAAACCATTTGGGGTCATTTGGGACAGTTTGGGGTTTCACTAGTCCAAGGTTTGAAAATTGGCCAAATTGAGTAAATTTTCAAATTGGGGATACTACATCGAACCTCGAACACTATTGTTATCACCCGAACACAAATTGAGAAGAAAAACAAAGAAAGTGGGAAAAATTCGTGCAAGAAGGAGAGTGGGAATACTTCCTGAGAAAATGAATTAATGCATCACCCTAGTTACCTAAAGAGATTTTGGGTCAGCAATGGAGGGGTAGCCGACCAAGTCCCTGATGGAGTAGATGAATCACAGTTGACATATGAGAACACAATATGGAAAGTAGTGAGAAATATTAAAAACTCGACAAATATAGAATAATGATCCACAAAATCACTTCGGATATCCAAAATATTGAAAGAGAAAAGAGGAGGAAGCGGTGCGAGGAGATAAGGGAGCAGACTAGTGCACTCCAAAAAAAAATAAAAAAAAATCGGGTATAGTGACAGATGCAACAAGAAATCCGTCGGAGTCGAGTTGAGCTTGATAGAAAGAGGGCGTTGATGAACCACTGTCACTGGTGGATGAAGACCAGTGGATGGAGCATGGAAGCGCTCTCTAGGTGAGTATGCCCGAGGTTATAACTCCGCATTCCCCGTTACATCTGACTCAGAGTGCCCAAGTGCAATATATTTTCGAAGCAGATTTAGGACTTCACGCTAGTCAATATGGCATCTGGAGTCGACAGAATGATGAAGCTAATGAATTTGATATATTATTCATCCATCGACCGAAAGAAGGGAATTGGGTCACTTTTCAACCCAATTTTTCCAACTGGAGTTTTCATCTACTCTATTTAGATCATGAGAAAGTGCCCCCCCAACCACTTCCATCATTGAGTGATTCGACGAGTCAGCCAATAAATTTGAAAATAAGTACAACCCAGATCAAACAGAAATTTTCCTGGGTGTCGATAGAGGATGCAGAAGAAAATTGACATCCAACAGTCAAGGAAGAACCAACCAAATCTAGAGACACTGTTGTCGAAAGCGAAGAGAGAGAATTAATTCCTGTTAATACACATCAAGAAATAGTACCTGTTGAAAACCACCATAAGAGCATTTCTGTCGCCGGAAGCAATCTACCATCACCACCATTTAGATTGGAAGTTGAAAGTGTAGCAGATATGGTGCACTTAATAGCACACCTTCATTTCTATGAAGGAGACGAAGATCCAAGAAGACATTGGTTTGTCTGTGACAATTTCCTGGTGCCCTTCGGAAAAGAGCTCTTACATGGTACATGACTTATATAGAAAGAACACCTATTGCAATGAAGGACTAGATAGAACACCAATTTATGTCTTTCTTCAAAACTCCTAATGCAAAGTATCTAGCATCTAAAAAATTGAAAACCACTTCTCAAAATCCAACATAAACTATAAGGGAATACGACAAAATATTCAAAGACTTGCTGAGCCATATTGAGTACCATATTGAAGAAAATTTATTGAACCAATGGTTCATGGCTGGATTACTATAGAAAATTAGAATGCACATTCGTTTACACGATTTTACTACATATGAAGATGCATTGATTAAATCGTTACAAATAGAAATGGATGATGATTATCCTATAGCTCCTGTCGACCGATGCATTGAAGAACAACTTAAGAATATGCAAAAATCCATTCGTGAAATCAGCCTAAGAGGAGCCGACTTATGGTGTAGAAAATGCTCAAGAGTAGGCCATACAAAATATTATTGTCGATAGGATGACTGATGACAGGACGTTCTGTTTGCACAAAAAAAATGCTTTTGTGACATCTTTCAAGAGCACGACACACATTCAACAAAACAATGTCCCTACAATATGAAAAATGATCAAGCTCGATGGTGTGCCATATGTGACGTCAAATCCCATTCTGTGATAGAATGTAGTCTAAATTTGAAGAAAAAACAGAATTATCATGCAGAATATCATACTAATACTGTCGATCAGTGAAATAAGAGAAATGACAGATACCAAAGAAATGATGGGTGGCGATATGATCGATGAAATGACAACTTCAATCGACGAGGAGGATTCCAAGGTCGGGGTCTAAAAAATGGAAATCGAGACGCCTGACCATGCCAACAACTACAATTCTTTACATGCCTCAGCAAAGAACATCTCTTTGCAGATTCTCCCTTCAAAGATCAGACATATTTAGAATTTTGTACGAAGTGTGGAGTAGGTGATCACTTCTTGGAGGATTTCCCTACCATACTTGAAAATATTGGTAATAAAAAGAATGTTAACATCTTATCTAGTGTTCCTAAGTTTGATGTTGTTAAAACTAAGAATCTTCTTATTGTAACTTGTCAGGGAACTAAAATTGGTGTTCATAATCCGCAAATTAGTAAATTAAAAATCAAAGATGATTATCCTAACCCAATCAAACAGAAGAAATTATATATAATGTAGCAACAAATATTTCAAGAATTGGCATCACAAGAAGACAATGACGAATCTCTAAAAAGAGATATTAATGAACTTCTCAAATTAATAACCAAAGAAGAAGCAGTCGTAAAGTTAATAAATCTAATGTATAATATTAAAAGCAAGTATGTTGAAGAAAAGCAAACTAAAAATATATGTCGACTAAATTAGAGAGATAAAAATGATGCAAAACCACTTGTCGATTTATAAATCAAAGGATATTGTGTCCGACAAGTCGTCCTCAACTTCGGATCACAAGCAAATATCATGACTCGGGATATTTGGGAACACCTTGGTCAACCAAAACTACACGAGTCGGGCATATACCTAAAATTAGTCAGCCAAGGATTAATTGAACCAATTGGGGTCTGGAAAAATGTCGACACATCCATCAAGGGTATAACAACACGAGTCACTTTTTAAATTATCAATCCAAAGGAAGGATCCAATTCCTTCCCTTCCCTAATTGGCCAACCATGGGGAAGAAATATGAGCGCGTCAATATCGCTTGACAAAAAAAGGATCAAACTCAAAGGAAATGGAAAGAAAGTGATTGTACTGTTAAATTTTGAGAATTAATTCACAATACTCTTGGATCTTTACTGAGAGAATAACATATACAGTACATCAATGCATAACAATCACAATAAGCATCACAAGCATCACAAGCATCACAAGAATCAAAAGCATGAGAGACAAGAGACACAGAGTTTCCGTGGGGAAAACCCTAAGGTGAAAAACCCCACAACTTCCTCAGAGATAGAGAGAGCAATGGCTCAACCAAAGTACAAACAAAATACACTTGAGATAGTCTCCTAGAGCAGATGATCCTCCTCCTCACTAGTGCACCACTTTCTGAGTGAGAGAAGTGTGTCTTTCCGAATGATCCAAATAGAGATCTCCCGATCTCTATTTATACTTAACCTGTTTTCCCAGTGACCTTATGGGGCCGACTTGTCTATCTAGATACATCCACAATATAATATATATTTTAGGGCCGACCCCACACATGGTGGTCTAATAACCCATCAGCAAGTACACACACTTGCGACACTTGTCAATCCACATGACGACACTTCCTTATAGAGGAATAACACATCTCGTATAAGGGTACAATAAATATATATGAAATACATAGATGAAATACATTCCAAAGTTACATATACATCAACACTCCCTCTTAACTAGGAAGGTATTTCTCGACACAGTTCTGCTAGACAAGTCTTCTTCTCGGGATCATCGTCATCGATGCATCGTCACTGCTGCTGCTATCTCAACCAATCTCTGACTCTACTCGTCATAGGAAGTTCTACAGAGCCAGTCCTTTTTCATACTGGATGTAGGCCCACCACCTGCAGGTCTTCATCATCTGTGCGGACGGTCTGATAGAGGTGGCCTCTCAGGACTAATTTTATGTGCGGATGCAATACCGGAAAGAGTATCCCAGGAACATTTATGTGCCTAAGCACAGCCGGCAAGTTATCCCAGGACTGATTACATGCATCTCCTCCACAATACCTTTAAAGAGCATCCTAGGAACATTTATGTGCCGCAGCATGACCGACAAGATCTCTAAAGAGCATCCCAGGACTTATTATGAGCATACAGCTCAACCTCTCGGATCTCCAGGACTGATTACATGTGGATAGAAAAAACCTTTAAAGAGCATCCCAGGAACATTTATGTGCCGCAGCACGACTGACAAGATCTCTAAAGAGCATCCCAGGACTAATTATGAGCACACAGCTCAACCTCTAGGATTTCCAGGACTGATTACATGTCTCCGTAGTAATACCTCATCCCAGGACTGATTACGAGCACACAACTCAACCTATCGGATATTTGAGGACTGATTACATACTACATAGCAATACCGGAAAGAGTACCCTAGGAACATTTATGTGCCGCAGCACGACCGGCAAGATCTTCCAGGACTAATTACATGCTATTTGAACAACCTGCCACATATCATCTCTGACCTCCAAGTATCAACCTGATACTCATGATCCATGTGAAGCACCTGCAACGATTAATTAATAAGAATATGCGAAATAGCAGAAATGATAGAACTCAGAATCACTTTTATATTGATCGCAGGCCACTTCGAGGGGGCAACCTTCTTTGAGCAAGCTCAATACAAATAACTTCACAGTGCCTTCATAGGCCTCAACACACACTTATATACTAAGTCTAGGCACCAATACCATGGGTCAATACTATGTGTCAATACAAACCATGGGCTAAGTCTAGGCGCCAATACTACGAGTCAAAACTATGGGCCAATACAAACTATGGATCAACAAAACTATGGGCGACTTACAAAGCATATGAGCCAACAAAAATAACACAAACTATGGATCAACAAATACTACGGGACGACTTACAAAGCATATGCGTCCAACAACAATATACTAACAAAGTAAAGACATGGGTTCCTAACATCCCCTCTCCCTTAGAAAAAGCTTTGTCCTCAAATCTTTAGATGTGGAAATTGATGCATAATCTGAAGGAGTGGGTCCCCTGTAGCATCCTCGGGTTGCATTCCGAGCCACTGGCGCCTTTGGAGTTTCAGGGAGGATTGCGTGGAAGGCTGTAGACGAAGAAGAACCATATCAGCGATGTGAAAAGTGCGCTCAAAACGGTGCTGATTGGCTTGTTGTTTCAGTTGAATTCTTGCCATGTGAAGATTGTCTTGTAGAATGAGAAGAAGCTGATCACGGTTTCGAAGAATTGAGTCAATTGCCTGAACTGAGGAGCTTCTGAAGGTGTATGGAAGAAGAACTGGTGGTGCCTATCCAGAGACTGCTTCATATGGTGTCCTTTGAGATGTGGTACTATACCACTAGAGAGCTTCTAGGAAATCCATAGAAATAGTTGTCCAAATCTGTGGAGGGATGGGCAAGGGTTCGAGCAGTCCCGAAAGGAGGGTCGTTTCACCCTTGTTGACCTGGAAAGTATCATAGCCAACCACCATCCGTTGAATTGTCATTTTGAGTCCCTTCCAAAAGAAGTTACATTGTTCCTGGTCATACGTTTTGAGGAACCCAGAGTGCCCTACCAATGAAGAAGCATGGAGTTCATAGAAGAGATAGCCCTGTTGAACAGATTGCAACTAATTTGGAACAAGCAGAGAAATAGATGTAAGAGAAACTGGGTCATGAAATGTGCAAGGAGGAGCATCTTCCACCATATTGTCCTTACCCTTCTGGTAAGTGGTCGCATAGTCATAACCCATGAGTTGGCTAACCCATTTCAGGTGTGCTGGGGAGGAGACCCGTTGTTCCAGGAAATTTTCCAGACTCTGGAGATCAGTCTTGATGCAGAAATAATTCCCCAATAGGGATAGCTGTCACTTTTGTACTGTATGAAAAATAGCCATCATGTCCTGCTGAGATGTAGATGCGGCGAAATGCTTACTAGAAAGGTCTCGTGAAGGCGGCAAGCCCACTGGTGCCACAAAGACACATGCATATCTATCCAACGAAGTGGTGGAGACCATTGGTGGGTGCATCTGAAGGGAATGGAGATGCGCAATGACACCATGTGAATTCTTCTTAAGGATCTTTTCCAGGCGATGTGAACTGATGATGCGGAAAGACCCTGGTTGTAAGCCCATAAATTTGTGTTGTGTCCCACTGACTGAAAACTACATCCAAAGTTCAGCAAAATCCCATAAGATGGGGCCAAGTGTGCGTAACCATTGAACGCCCAAAACCACATCACATCCGCCTAAGGACAAGGAAAACATGTCAGAGCATAGGTTATAATCTTCCATAGAGATACGCACATTGTGACACTTCCCCTTGCAAGGTAAGGTGTCCCCATTGTTAACCATGACTTCAAAGTTGGAGCAATGATGGACAAAACAATCATCATGTTTGGAAATCCGAGGGTCAATGAAGTTATGAGTGCTACCAGAATCAATGAGTATGGTAAGAGGGAGATTCTTGAAGTATCCCCTGACCCGCATTGTTTGTCGGGTGGTGATGCCGGTTACAGCATGGAGAGAGATCTCGGGTGGGTTGTCCTGAGATGGGGTGTCAACAAGCGGGTGTTGAATGTTGACCTGATCATCTACTGTATCTGTAGCTTCTTCACCAAGTTCTGAGGCAGGCGGAGAATCCACATACAAGAGATAGAGCTTTTGTTGAACACATCTATGTCCCCGAGTGAATTTCTCATCACAATTATAACAAAGCCCTTTTTCTCGGCATGCCTGCATCTCTGTTTCAGACAAATTCTTGATAAGAGTTGGTTGAGGAGCAAGCGTGATGGGAGGTCGTTGGGAACCCATATTTCTGAAGGGAACAAAGGTGGGTTTGGAGCGTTGTTGAGCTGCGATCTTGTCCTCTGCCAAATTAGCCAACCCTAGGACTTCCACCATTGTGTTGGGACAGAACATTTTGACCTCTGAGCGGACTTCATCCTTGAAACCACTGATAAAACCACTCCTGTAGAATTCATCAGACAATCCTTTTGTGTGATTGGCCAGTTTCTCAAATTCTGTCTGATACTCTCTCACTGTGCCCATTTGGTGAAGTTTAGTGAGTGCTCCTGTGAAGCCATCAAAAGCACTAGGACCAAATCGTGGCAAAAGGAGTTGGCAAAAATCTGTCCAATTTGGCTTGGGATGAGCTTTGATGTACCAACGGTACCATTGAAGGGCTTCCTGTTCCAAATGAAAGGATGCAAGTGGAACTTTCTGGACATCAAAAGTATTATGCAGACTGAAATATTGTTCTGCTTAGTATATCCATCCAGTTGGTCCAGTACCATTGAAGCGAGGAAAATCAAGCTTCGGCCCACAAAAATTGCTGAAAGAAGAGAACCCCGTGGCTGCAAAAGATTCTGGCTGTCGGTTATTGTTCATAGCTGAATGTTGAAGATGGAGGCTGATAAATTTTTCATCCAGATCTTGGAGTTTGGTTTGGATGGCTGCAAGTGCTTCCTCCATGGTGTGTGCTCCTGCATGGGTGACAACCATAACCAGGTTTTTTTTTTTTTTTTTTTTGGAATGGGTAGAAAAACACAAACAGAAGTTGGTTTAGTAAAGGGAAATTTGGATTGGAGAAAAAATCTGATGGGTAATTGGGGTTTGACTAGATTTTGGACACTATCGAAAGGACAGGAAAGCAAAAAAGGGGGATTTCAGAAGCAGGGTGAAAGAATGAGAAAATTTGGCAGAGAGGGACAAAGAAGCAAAATTAGAAAAGGAACTTTGTGGTAAAATTTGAAGGCGATCGGGTGAAAATCAAAAAAGTTATGGAAAACCCTAAAAGTAGACAAATATGTGATTTCAGGTGTTGGGAAGTGGAATGTGGGATAGGGTCCTCAAGAATGAAATATGCAGAATGGGATTGCAGGGGTGTCAGAGAAGTTTCAAGGGAAACAGAGTTAAAACAAGAGAGATATGGAGAATTTTATTATTTTTATTATTATTATTATTATTATTATTATTATTATTATTTTTTTTTTTTTTTTTTTTTTTTTTTTTTTTTTTTTTTTTTCAGAATGGAGTGGCTACAGCTCGGAAGGGATCTGAAACAGATAGATCTGCAACGGCCCAGAAGTGAGCAGAAACAGAGGGATTTGAAATGGCATCGAATGGATCGAAAACAGCTGGATCGAAAACGGCTTTCAGAATGGATCTGAATGGCTAGATCTGAAATGGCATAGCAGTGATCGACAACAGTTCAACTGAAAATAGATATGGACCCCAGGTATGTGCGCTTCCTAACAGTTCAGGGGTTTCACTTGGCCACCAATGTTGTCTAACGGCTTGCGTATTGGGACAGTACCCCTCACTCCACGACTCAGGTAAAACTGATAACCGCTTTGCCACAAACGAAAGCTCTTGGTTTACCTCACGGGTGGGAACTAATCAATCAGGTAGGGGTCGTTTCCCTTTTCGCTGGCAGGTCCTCTCAATGGGCCAGCTACTTCGGGGTTCCTGTGGTACTCCTCACAATGAGTTTTAGGGATTATGCCCAAGTACTTCTCACAGTTAAGCGGATATGGATTATTCCCAAATCCGAACCTGCAACAGATGCGAAAAAAAAATTGGTAAAAATTTCACCCAGCGAGCCCAAGAAAGTGCTCTGATACCAGATGTGAAGCACCTGCAACAATTAATTAATAAGAATATGTGAAATAGCAGAAATGATAGAACTCAGAATCACTTTTATATTGATCGCAGGCCACTTCGAGGGGGCAACCTCCTTTGAGCAAGCTCAATACAAATAACTTCATGGTTCCTTCATAGGCCTCAACACACACTTATATACTAAGTCTAGGCGCCAATACCATGGGTCAATACTATGTGTCAATACAAACCACGGGCTAATACAAACCATGGGCTAAGTCTAGGAGCCAATACTATGAGTCAAAACCATGGGCCAATACAAACTATGGATCAACAAAACTATGGGCGACTTACAAAGCATATGTGCCAACAACAAAAACACAAACTATGGATCAACAAATACTACGTGACGACTTACAAAGCATATGCATCCAACAACAATATACTAACAAAGTAAAGACATGGGTTCCTAACAATCCAATGGATCATCATCGCACGAGGCATCATCTTGATGCCCATGATCATACATATCATCATCACTTGTACCATCCTGGTACATATCATCTGGAGCAACATCCTGAAGCTCATCATCATGATCAACCTGATGCACACCAAGTATCTACCTGATACATATCATCATACATGATCCACCTGATCATACAGTGTATCCACCTGATACAAATACAAATACCTGATACATATCAACATACATGATCTACCTGATCATACAATGTATCCACCTGATACAGATACATGGTCCAAGCATCCAACATGATGCATATACAAATAAATACAACTGATCCAACCGATCATATCCAGCATCCAACATCATGCATACATACATATAAATGATCCAACTGATCATATCCAGCATCAACACGATGCGTACATATAGAAAAATTTAAATGATCCAACTGATCATATCCAACATCCAACATGATGCATATACAGAGCAGTAACTGGAGCATCGTCCTGATACTCATCATCCAGCGCTTACATCCACAGCCATGTGAAGGATCCTCCTTCCAACATGCTTGGAATGGATTCAACAAATGTGTCCATCACTTCTTCCTCGAAGTGTCGTTGATCTGAATAACACCAAGCCTCTCCCTGAAGTACTCGAACTTCACCCTAGCTAGTGGATTTGTTAGCACATCTGCAATATGCTCGTCCGTCGCAACATACAGGAGATTCACGGCTCCTCTCTGCACCATATCCCTGATATAGTGATATTTTATCTCTATGTGTTTCGACCTGTCATGAAACACTGGGTTCTAAGACAGCTTCACACAACTCTGGTTATCGCAAAATATACTAGTAGTATCCAATGGGAGATCAAATAACTCAGACAGTAGCCTCCGTATCCATACTGCCTCACAACTAGCTGAACAGGATGCAACATACTCTGCCTCAGCTGTACTCAGTGCTACGCAGGACTGCTTCCTGCTGAACCAAGAGATCACACCTGATACCATACTGAAGTAGCACCCAGATGTGCTCTTCCTATCTGAAGCACTGCCAGCTCAATTTGAATCAACATAACCCTGGAGGTTAAACTTTTGATTCGCTTCATACTTGTGCCCATAATCCACTATACCCTTCAGGTACCTCAAAACATGCTTTATAGCAACCAGGTGAACACTCCTCGGATCCGTCAGGAACTGGCTCAATGTGTTCATTGCAAAGCAAATAGTTGGTCTAGTGTTCGTCGGGTACATTAAGGACCCAATCATCTAACGATACATAGAGACATCAACCGGCTCAGATGGAGCATCACATAGAAGCTTTAGATTCGATGCCATGGGTGTGGCCATGTCCTTGAAATCCATCATCCCAAATCTCTTTAGAATATCTACTGTGTACTTCCCTTGACCAAGGAAGATCCCATGTGAATTCTGCCACACCTCCATACCTAGGAAATAATGCATCATTCCCAAATCTTTCATATCGAACTCAGCAGCAAACTTCCTCTTAGTATCTGCAATCAATATGTTATCTCCTCTTACAAATAAGTCATCCACGTACAGAAGTAGAATCACAGGATTCCCTTCCTCAACCTTGTAGTAAAGGTTGGAATCCGCTTTACTCTTGGTAAATCCCAAGCTAGATAGGAAACTGTCCATCCTACCATACCAAGTTTTGGGAGCTTGCTTCAAGCCATACAAGGCTTTCTTCAATCTGCACACATATGACTCCCTGTCATGTATTTCAAAACCAAGTGGCTGCTCCACATATACTTCTTCTTCAACTACACCATTCAAGAAAGCAGCCTTGACATCCATCTGGTGTATTTTCCATTTCATTGCTGCAGCCAGGGCAAGTACTCTTCTGATGGAAGTATACCTGGCTACAGGTGCAAAAGTTTCTTCATAATCTATTCCCTCTTTCTGAGAGAAGCCACGAGCTATGAATATTGCCTTGTATTTCTCTATACTGCCATCTGCAGCATGCTTGATTTTGTAGATCCATTTGGAAGTCACAACAGAATTCTCTTTAGGTCTTGGGACAACATCCCAAACATAATTCTTCATTATTGATTGGTATTCCTCAACCATGGCATCCTTCCATTCTTTCTTTTTCGTTGCTTCTTCATAACTGGAAGGTTCTTTGTTCATAATGTCAAAGAGTAAAGCAACATAGCTGGTATGTGATCTGGTTCTCTTCTTTGCTCAGTGTTCTTCTTCTAGAATGCCAAATCTTTCTGCATCTTGAAGGAGCTCTCTAGCCCATGCTGGTTTCCTCTTGTGAGAGTTATCCTCACAGGGTGGATCTACAGGTTCTTGTGGATATTCAAACTCATGAACAACTTCTGGAATTGCTTCAGTCATGGTAGTGTCTTGAAATCTAGTTTCCTTAGGTTCTTCATAAACTTCGATAGGTGCCTTCCTTGATTTGATGAATGCTGAGTTTTCATCAAATGTTACATCCCTGCTGACATCAATCTTCTTGAACCCTGGAAAGTATATTCTGTAAGCCTTTGAGCTTTCACTGTAACCCACAAAGATACCCTTCTTTCCCGAAGGATCTAGTTTGGTCCTCTTTTCCTTTGGGACATGAGTGTATACTGGACAACCAAATATTCTGAGATGGCTGGCTTCAGGTTTCTTACTAGAAAAGACCTCTTCTGGTGTCTTGTTGTCCAATATCTTGTGGGGTGTTCTGTTCTGCACATATACAGCTGTTCTAGCTGCTTCTGCCCATAGATGCATAGGCAGATCCTGGTCGTGCAGCATTGCCCTTGCTACTTCCATGATTGTTCTGTTCTTCCTTTCTGCAACTCCATTTTGTTGAGGATTATAAGGAGTAGTCAACTCCCTCTTAATCCCTGAATCACTGCAAAGCTTCTTGAAGTCACCAGAGGTGAATTCTCCACCATTGTCGGATCTGAATGTTTTGATCTTTTTGTCAGTTTGATTCTCCATCAAGGTTTTGAATTCCTTGAACTTATCAAACACCTTATCTTTGTTTTTCAAGAAGTATACCCAAGTCTTCCTGGAGAAGTCATCAATAAATGAGACATAGTAAACATACCCACTTAGAGAACTGGATGACATAGGCCCACATACATCTAAGTGGATGATTTCCAGGATATCTTTTTCCTTGATTTCACTGCTTGGGAAAGCCTTCTTAATATTCTTACCTTTTGCACATCCTTTGCAAACACCTTCATGTTTGGTCTTGATTTCAGGAATACCCTCTACAGCCTTGCTTGCAATTGGAAGTGCCCTATAGTGCATATGAGCAAGTCTTATATGCCAAAGTTCACTTGGCTCCATGGATTCATGCACCATGGCATGTTCAGGTTGTCCTTTTAATTTATACAAACCTCCCTCTTGCTCTCCAATCACAACTGCATCATCTATGGTCTTTCCCTTTGGCCACATTAGGACTTGGCCATCCACAAATGCAACCCTCATACCTTTTGTATCCAATGCAGAGATGGAGAGTAAGTTCTTCTTGAGCCCAGGTACATAAAGGACTTCTTTCATCTTCAAAGATTTTCTAGAATCTAGGTTGTAGGAGGCTTCACCACTTCCTTTGATGGAATATTGATAATCATCCCCAAGTTTCACTTTATGGGGTGATTCATGTTTAGACAGATTTACAAAGGATTCTTTAAACCCAGTCATGTGTTTGGAAGCCCCACTGTCAATTAACAAATCATTACAACAATGGGAGATAGTACCTGTGAGAGCAGAGATTAGAACATACTCTTCTTCACTTGACGAGTCATCATTACTATCATCACTTTCTTCCCTAGCCTTCTTCTTTGGAGGTTCATCATCTTCGGCAGCATGAGCATGGTACCTTCTTTTGTTACCCTTCTTCTTCTTGCTAGAGTTGTTGTTGTTGTGGTTGTCCCTTTTGTTCTTGGGACATTCTGAAGCAAAGTGACCCTTCTCATTACAAGTGAAACACCTTAGATATTTCTTGTCTTTGTGAAAATGATGAGAAGATTTATTCTTGTGATGGGATGGCTCCCTCTTGAACTTGCCCTTCTTAGTGTGAGCTGTGAGAGCTTGATCTTCATTTCCCATCTTATCTTCTCTTGCCACAATCCTTGCTTCTTCTTGAGAACATTCCTCCCATAATTTGCTGAAGGAGATTAACTTCTTTCTAGCACAGATCCCCTGGATAAAAGAGTCCCATGACCTAGGTAGGCCATTCAAAGTAGTCATAACAATTTCACCATTCTCCACCATTTCATCTACAGCTTCAAGTTGTTCCTTGATCTGAGAGACCTTGGATAAATAGGATTGAATGGTTTCTCCATTCGACATCTTGACCCTTTTCAATTGATTCTGCAGGGTCATCTTTCGATTTATGTTCTTACCTTCAAATAGCTTGGTCAAAGAGTCAAACATAGCCTTGGCTGTCTTTAGAGAAGACACATGGGGTATGAGATGGTCTTTGATAGCATCAGCAATGATTCTCTTTTCCTTGACCAAGTTCTTCTTATGCAATACCTTAGCCTCTTCATCCTCTGGGATAGGGATGTCTTCTTTTATATATGAGTCCAACTCATTCTCTTCCAGGATTAACCCAATCCTATACTTCCAAGCTCGGAATTCATCAGCCCCTTCAAGCTTATCCTCAAGCTTGGTGTGGTGAGACATCTTAAAGAGTACTTCAAATGGAAATAGAAAAGATTTAGGTCTTACCACTTGAAATGCTGAAAACTGGATCTGGTCTCAGATTAGGGTTTGTTGGAAAAACCCTAAAAATTCAAAATGTGAATTTCAACTTTCTGAAAGGATAGAAAGATGCGCCTTGATGAGATGATCAGCCTGGTGTATTAAGAATTTGAGATCAACAAAGCTTTACCCTTCAGATTTGTCTTTTTGTCCTCCCGGGTTCACTAGGGAGAGCCCTGAATTAGGGTTTGAGTTTCCTGGAGATATAACCAACCAAAAATCTCGATCCAAAGCTCTAAACTTCGATTTTTGCAAGGAGCTTCCAGCTATGTCTTCCGATTTCAGAAATTCCTTTTTTTTGGAAACCCTAATTTTTGGGGCCAAATCTGAAAATGTTCAGAATTGAATTCTGATTGGACAGATAGATTCTCCTTGATGATTAGAGTCAATCTACTATACTGCTTTTCCAAAAACTGTGGAGAGAAACCCAATAAACAAGAAACTCAAGTTTCCGTCACTGCAAAATGTCTTCTTCTCAGGTTAGCTCTGATACCATGTTAAATTTTGAGCATTAATTCAAAATACTCTTCAATCTTTACTGAGAGAATAACATATACAGTATATCAATGCATAACAATAACAATAAGCATGACAAGCATCACAAGAATCAAAAGCATGAGAGACAAGAGACACAGAATTTCCGTGGGGAAAACCCTAAGGTGAAAAACCCCACAACTTCCTCAGAGATAGAGAAAGCAATGGCTCAACCAAAGTACAACCAAAATACACTTGAGATAGTCTTCTAGAGTAGATGATCCTCCTCCTCACTAGTGCGCCACTTTCTAAGTGAGAGAAGTGTGTCTTTCCGAATGATCCAAATAGAGATATCCCGATCTCTATTTATACTTAACTTGTTTTCCTAGTGACCTTATGGGGACGACTTGTCTATCTAGATACATCCACAATATAATATATATTTTAGGGCTGACCCCACACATGGTGGTCTAATAACCCATTGGCAAGTACACACACTTGCGACACTTGTCAATCCACATGACGACACTTCCTTATAGAGGAATAACACATCTCTTATAAGGGTACAATAAATATATATGAAATACATAGATGAAATACATTTCGAAGTTACATATACATCAGCATGTACCAATTCACCCATCACAAGGAGAGCCCTAAACAGAACCTATTGATGAAGACGTCGACATTTGACAATTATACCAAGTAATGAACAATGAGGACTATACCGAGCCAAATACACAAGGGGAGCTCCACATCGAGAATCCCTCATCGATCGGGTATAATTCAGACGCTAAACTCTATGTCTGGAAAATGGAGAATTATGAATTACAAAATGAGTATAATTCATACAATTGAAGTTATCCCCATAAAGAAAATCCAACATTTTTTTTCTGTCTCTTTCATTCCAAATATTTTTGAAAGAAAAATCAGAGAATATCTGACACCCGCACCAGTGAGAAACGAGTCGTTGGGAATCCCACTATTGAGATACAAAGAATGAGAGTCTACCTCATCTCATGTCGAGGAAGTTTCAAAGAATATAGGAGAACAAGTTCGAATTCAGAGCTTGGTTGAAACTTTCACAGTTCAAGCTGCAAGATGGTGGGATACGCATTAATCGAGACTTCAGACTTGGACAACGGTGTCGACATACTTCATCGAAATATTTGGAGGAAGAAAACACACATCACAAGCACATATTCCAACTTTCACATAAGGGAAAGATCCTGAAAAACACATCGACAATTGCGAAAAGGAATCGAAACAATTAGGTTATAGAGATGAAAGAACCTAGCCACACCTTTTTCCAAACACACTCGATGAACTACCAAACAAATGGTGTAAAATGGAAGAAGAAAGAATAGAAACATTTATCTGGAAATAAATTCGAGAAAACTTTATCAAATATTTCACATTTTCTCCACAGGACGATCTATTAATAGAAGCAAGTAATCAGGTGAAAATTTTTCTACAACCAACAAGCAGCATAATATCATCATATAACCAACAACAACTTGACCGACAAATTGTTGCATGTAACAAAATCAATTCGAATGAACTCCAACACTCAACAAGACTACAAATGGAAACAGATAGAACAAAAGGAAAAAGTTTCAAATGGAAATGGGAACATCCAGACACATCAAAGTTGGTCAGAACAATTCTTAATGTTGAAATTTCAAAGAAAGATGATCCTGAAAGGATGAATGCAGAAGACTTCCCCCTCAAATTTACACAGTTTAAATAAGGTGAATGACAGATCAATGAAACCAGAGCACCCAAATGGATGGATGCACAAATTAAGATAAAGTAAATAAATATATCTAACGACAACATACCCAAGATGGAAAAAATAGGTGATTATTGGAACGAAGAACACACAATGGAAATTACAAACCTACTAAAATAATTCCAAGATGTCTTTGCACACGATTATAAATATATGAAAGGAATTGTCTAGGAAATGGGAGAAATGAAGATCGACACCAAGCCAAATGCAAAACCAATCAAGAAGTGACCATACAAGATCACACATAAATATAAAGAAATAGTCAAGAAATAAATAGATGGCATGCTCGTTGCCGCAATTATCTATCCCATTGACCAATCAGAGTGGGAAATCCAAATGGTAATCCATCCTAAGAAGCACAACCCGACATGACTGTGAATCTGTGTCAACCCCATAGAAATGAACAAGGTAACACTTACAGACCCATTTCCGAATTCCTTTGTTGATGAAATTATTAATGAAGTTGCAAGACATGAATGTTACTTGTTCACGGATGGGTTTTCCAGATATAAACAAGTACCTATTGACAAAGAATATTAGAAGAAGACCACATTTGTATGGGAATTTCGATCATTTGCATATAAATTAATGCCATTCGGATTGAAAAATGCACAAGCTATGTTTTCAAGAATAGTCGTCAAAGCTTTCCAAGAATATATCTACAAAACCATGGCTGTATATTTTGACGATTGGACGATCTATTCCTGTTGAATGACCACTGCAAATGGTTAAGACTTATGCTGGAAATATGTCGACAAATCCAACTGTCACTAAATATCAAGAAATGTATATTTGCAACTCCGATAGGAATCCTACTTATGTATGCAAGGTATAAAAGTCGACTTTGAAAACATTAAAGTGATTCTCAACCTGAAACCTCCAGTCAACTCCAAACAATTCATAGTTTTGCTAGGGAATACATGGTATTAGAGAAAATGTATTCATCACTACTCCGACATGACATATCCATCGGAAGAGTTGCTAAAAGAAAACCAAGAATACCAGTGGACAAACAAATGTGCTACATTGTTCGACATTTTAAAGAGGAAACTAGTCGAAGCTCCCATATTAAGATTTCCAAACTAGTCGATCAAGTTTCACGTACATATAAATGCTTTTTGAATAGCAATCAGCGTGATCCTAACTCAACATGGAGACGATGGAATGGATTACCCCAATGCCTACAGTAGCATAAAATTAAATAAGGCAGAAAGGAATTATTCGACAACTAAGAGAGAAACAATGGGCATGGTATTCACACTCCAGAAATACTGACATTATCTACTTTCCAATCCCTTTGTGTTCTATACAGATCATCAGGCTCTAAAATACTTAGTCAATAAACCATTACACCATGGAAGAATCTGTCGATGGTTGCTATTATTCCAAGAATTTGAATTGGACATTATAGTACGACCGAGTAAAGCAAATTTTGAACCCAACCACTTGTCGAGGATAGACACGAGTGAAGAACCAACTGGAATTGAGGATGAGCTACCTCATGTTCACTTATTCAGAACTGAAGTTGTTCCATCAGACTTAGCATAGATTGCTCAGTTTCTAGAAGAAAGACAAGCTCCAGAAGGAATGCATGAAAAGAAAAAGAAGATTCTAGCAATGAAAAATGCGCTATATACTGTAATAAATGGGTTTCTTTATAAGCTTGGACCAGATGATGTACTATGACATTGTGCTCTCTATCATGAAATACAAAGTATAATCAATGAATCACATAATGGGCTAGTAGGCGGACATTTTCAAACCAACATGACAACCAGAAAAATTCAACAATGGGGACTATGGTGGCCGACAATACACAAAGATTGTCGAGAATTTGTGAACAAATGCGATAGATGTCAACGATTCGGCCGACCATTACCAAGAACTGGAATGCCTCTAATATCAGTAAATCCAAGCCTAAATTTTTAAATTTGGGCAATCAACTTCATTGGTCCATTTTTAGTACCTGGTAGATGAACTCGAGCAAGATATATCATTACCGTTGTCCAGTATGTTACTAAATGGGAAGAAGCATAACCTTTTGAGACTTGATAAAGTGAGATAGATGCCAATTTTATCTATGAGAACATTATCAGTATTCCTATTCACCTGCATTGCATTCAGACTTCCCGGTGATCTTCCAAATTTCATAGGTATCAATTAGTGTTTTACTACATCTAACCCTAATTTCTGGCATATTAAATGTTTTCTCTATGAATTATGTGCCTTCTGTGAAAACCTAATTCGATCCTGCCTTCCATCACTAATGAGTTACATTTATTAGCCACTCTTCGGTCCATCTTTTCATATTCTGGGCTATTTCGAGAGTTGAGGTCCTACAACACCCCCTCTTACTTCAGAATTATATGCAACAATTATATGGCATGCATCAATATTTCATTATATTATTGAATGAGATCCGTTTCTCTGTAAATTTCTGCCATATTCCCTGCAAATTGTCTGTCTCTCAGACCTGTAGTCTACCAATGAGTGTGTTCATTTCATCTCAGTCAGTCTGAGTACTGAGTCTCACGTTCCTCATTAATTCATGAGTTTATTTTCCTATCGCATTTTGCTAGGGCTTTCACCAACATGGTGTTGTAATGCAATGCACAAACATAAGCGTTGTATTCCTTGTGAACATATGTTTACACTCAGCTCTATATCCATTTCGCTGAGCCCTATCTCCAATGCACCGATTCATTTCTATTTGCACAAGAATTTCTTTTCTCCTGCGCCCTCCTCAGTCCTGCTTCCTACATTCTTCTGATGACTATTCTATTCTATTCTTTGCATTGGTATCAGATAGAAACATTTGCTATGTTAAGTATATTCGAGAGAGCTCAGACCATCTTCTGAGATATTTGTGGAACGTGAAGACCATTGTTAAGAGCTACCACCGTATGCTGCAACTACACCTTCTTGTTAAGATTTGCAACCACACTGCTACCTTGATGGAGTTGTGAGTCCTCGTTTGAAAAGAGTTGCGATTTCTCCAGATGTGAAGACTGGATCTGAAGACCGAGCTGTGACTTCTCTCTAGTGTTGCGACATCCAAATGAAGATGCATCTCAACATTGAATCTGTGTGTCCTCTCTTGGGTGGAAACCCTAATTTTCTGATGCGTGATTTGGAGATTGATACATGATTTCTATAGCTAAAAAAAGGTCGATCCCATTGGAGTGTGATTCAGTTAGAACGTGATCTCGTTGGAGAGTTATCTTGTTGGTGCAGAGAGTGAGCACGAGATATGTGAATACTGCTCTTTCATTTGGGATTATTTACCTTACAATGCAATGATATTGCTGGTGAATGCATTGAAGACACTCTCTCATTATCAGTTTCTGCCTCTTCCTCCAAATGAACGCACTCTCCATTTGTGCAAAATCATCCAGAAGCTATGACCTGCGATGGAGGTTTACAACTCTATTTTGGAATAGATTTGTATTTTTAATCCTCTCCACTGTTTGGGAATCGGTTCCATTAAGGACATAGAAGGAATATTCCTTACCATTTCGAAATGTGGATGACTCTTTAAAAGAAAACAAATCGTCGAATGTCAACTGAATCGGAACCTTACGAGAAGGACCTGTGGAATGTGTATCTCGAGATGAAGGCTTAACCCTTACACTATTACTGCATTAAAGTTCTCCGCTAGTCATGTGATGCGTCGAAGCTCTCTCTAGTGAAGAATCCTCTCTCTAGTGGAGCGTGATCCTATTGGTGAGATGAGGGAAGACTCTCTCTTGTTGCGCAAATTAGTAGAACTAGCCGTTGTAGACAGCATTGAGTATATTACGTTGGAGATCACTTTGAAGAATATTGTGTGAAGAATCAAAGCTATGAAGACTACATTTAGTGAGGACTTGATAAAGAGATGCATGTACACTGTGCATTTGGACTGTAGAGAGTTGTTGGCCCGATTTTATGACCTAGGATAACTGAGGAGATTATGCCCACATAAGTTGCTTACTGCAGCTCTCTATGTGTTTGGTTTAGCAAGATCTCGCAGGTTGTGATCCTATTACCAGCTGAATTTGTATTCTTTTAAGGAGAATATGGTTAGAAAAACTAAGAAAAATAGTTCCCATGTTATCCTAAAACCTAATCAAACTAACTAATCAGTAATTAAACAAACTAATCAATAATTAAACAAACTAAACAAACTAATCAGTAATTAAAACCTATCTAACAACTGCAAAAAACTTAACCGGAAAATTTAAGCTAAACTAACTTGGAATTAAAATTAAACTAACTATCCTATCTTAGCTGAGAGCAAGCTTATTTAATTAAATTAACTACCAGTTGATGATATGTACAGTTGATGATATGTAAATCTGAAAAGGAAATAACTTCAAGTCAACAAGACAACTGAACTGAATTGAAATTATAACACATTTATGATTTTGTAATATTTTAATGAAAGAAGAATAATGAAACAAAAATGACTTCACTATTCTACAATCACAACTATCAAAAGATAAAAAATGTTTTGCATTCCAATGTTTGAATGATAATGAAAATTAACTCACTGTTTTTAAATATTTGTCAAAATACAAATATTTTAATTCATAAGATAATGAATTATAATATCACTATCATTTATTTATCAAGCAAACCTCAAATAAATAAAAGATATGATATTTAATATCAAACACAGAAACGAGTGATTAGAGCAAGTCTTTATAGATTATACATAAGTCACAGCAAAGCATGATCATATATATAGATAATTGAAGAAAGACAAATACCAAATATTCATATATATAAGTTTCAAAAGCTATCACAAATGATACCAGTTCTGAAACTGTACTTCGAAGACAACCAAGAGAGAAACAATTCCTTCAGAATATCCACAAATTGAAACATCAAAATTTTACTATTTTACTATTCTCCATGGTCTATATAGCAAAGGCTAATAACTCTTTCGATTTTTCTATGCGACAACTTTTCTAAAAATAATCATTTAGTTTCTAACAGCTGTTACATAATGAAAACAAAAGATCCTTATCATCGTTCTGTTGATCAAGAACTCCTCAAAAGAAGGCACCTGGCAAACGTGATCATCCTTCAAAACTGCAAACTTGTTTTTAAATGACAATTCATCCATGTGGAAGACAAACAGCAACTGGCTTTCGACATCTATCGACCATATCATTCGAACTCAAAAACCACTTCAATATTTGTTGGCAAAACTTTAAATGAGAAGAACGACACCTGCAAGAACCAATTAACCGTGCATGAGTTTTATTAAAAATGTAATTAATAAAAAAACATAAATAACAAATTGAATTTAATGATAAGCAATGCCCACAAAATCTATGATTCTATGGGAAGGCTAATTACCTATTATGTTACTTGCCCAAAAAAAAATGTAGCAACAAAATGATTCTCAAGTAGTGATTTGTAGCTTGGTTGCTCGACGAGCTTCAGATAGTTTATCCCTCAACCTGACAATTTCAATTTTGTAACTTTCTTCTCCTTTAAGTATTTCTTGATTAGTAGCCACTAAAGATTTGTTTTCAGTCTTAAAATTATCTTTCTTGGTTTTCACATGCTTCCATTGGCCGATCCAAGCTAACAATTATGATTTCATACTCTGTATCTCATCCTTTAGGATTATAGAATTCGATTCAGATCTATCAAGCTTCTCTTTCAAGTGAGCAATCTACCGCTTTAATTTTAAGTTTTTGAAATACTTCTTAATGTTGGATTGGATGAGGAATCATTTGTAAAAGATGGTTCCTTCCTGCTATCTATACCGATATGTTGACACGATAAATGATTTTTATCAGTTTCACTTGCAGGAGAAGATATAAGATCATTATCTTCCATTCTTTGTTTTTGTAGAGACATTTCAGTAGAGATATGATCTTCATCTTTGGTGGCAATTTCAATTAATGGAGACTCTTCATGCCGTTGTAGGGTTATAGGCATCGAAACTAGAATGGAGGTAGTAGCCATACTACGAATGAATCGCCTCGTACCCAGTGACATGGAACCCTTTTCGTTAGAGTCACTTTTTCAACAACAGACCTCCACCAATATTTCAAGCTTTTGTGTAGACACATCTTGAGATTTCTTAGATTTGCGTAAGGCATCTATATATTTTGGGGGTAACAAGGTTTTGCTGTTTTTCAACTCTAGGATTTTCCAAATCTTCTAACCCTCCATCCACAGTCGTAAATTCATCACAGTGTTTTATTGGTGATGATGAAATAACATGGTTTTCAGCGTTCAAAGGGTTGGGTTTCTCTGTAACAATATCACTAATATTAATGCTTCTAGGTGAATTTACCACCTAGTCCCCTATCGTAGATTTATGGGCATCATAGATCTCAGGGTTCGAGGGAGCTTTACGCTTTCTACGAGTCCGGAGACGCAAAGTAGGCCAATATTGGGTCAACCCTAGATCGTTTGCAACCAACAATTCATCCCAAGATCTTCCTATAAGGGATAATTGATGCTGAACGAGAATTTTGATCAAACCATGATGGAAAAGGCTCCTACCCGGATCACCTATGGTATTCTGCACTGTATGTGCCATTTTTGACAAACTTCGAAGCAAATAAAAAGGGAGATTGAGCTTAAACTCCTTTAAATCCAATAGTAAACGCAGATGATAATAATGGATGTGTGAGAGACGGTCGTCGCAAGAGACATACCTGACAAAAACTTCATATGGCATTTTCCACTCTGGCTTTAAATATTTTACAGAAACCCCATACGTCAAGTTTGAACCAGTTGGTAAAGGTAGAAGCAGTGACTTACATCTCTCTTTATTGACATTTTCTCCCTTAAACCAGCGTTCTCCAATTTGGGGAAGTCTTGTTGCTTCTGTAATTTTATCTTGATTGACAGTAATATGAAAACCTCCCACTTGGGCTATGTCCTCTTTGAAACTTAAAGCGATCTTCCTGGTAATTTCATAATGGTGACCACTAAATTTTTTGAAAAACAGGCCCCATCCTATTTTATCAAATAGTGCAGCAACCTTTGGGTTTGCTTCGACCATTTCCGACCTCGAGACCTCGAAACGAATCAGAGGAGCCATTCCTTCACTACTACAATTATGGACTTGGTTTGAAATGAATTTCGATGTGAAAATCGAAGGGATAATAACCCAGGTAAGAGTCATTATGAAAACCATCAAATTGTTAATCTACTCACGTGCAGCGAAAATTAAAACCCTAGATTTGACCCGAGAGACCATCATTTTGAATTATGGGTACAAATACAGCAAACTCTTATGATTCCAAACTTGATAAGATCGTAAAGGCTAGATCATCATGAAATGAACTTGATAATCACAAGTGATATGATCCATCTGTGTAGGGCTTGTCAAGTTGAGCAATTTTTTTTTTTTTTGAAAGGTACTTTTGAAACTTAAAACAAGGAATCTTAAATGTCAGGTAAATCCTAACCATGTACATACTAATAATATATAATAATACTTTTATTCCAACCTTTAGACATGTAAGGTGTAATGTAATTCTAGCTTGATATGTAATTGAGGTCTCAATTATAAAAATAAAAAAAAACTCTTAAAAGTAATGTAGTCTCTAGTTATATCCAAGTCAAGAATACATCTTAATAATTACAATAAATGAAGTGCGATTTAAATTCTAAAAGTTCAATAGGTGGGGACTCTAACCATAAGAGGTTTGACATAAATACAACATTATGTTTCTTAAGTACCAACATTACAATTCGGATCTATTACTTCATTTCGATTCTTTCATACTCAATGATACATAACAAGATAAGGGAATCTATCCTTACCATTCCCTATGCAACTCATTCAACCAAGACTCTAATTCAATAGTGTATCCATTTAACTAACTGCTAACAATGATATATATGAAGACATATTATATTTCCATTATATCAGTTCATTGAAATATAACTTGACATTTCAATTCTATTGATTCATTTCAATACTAAGAATATAAATTGACATAAGTACAACATTACATTTTAGTTCTATTAATTCATTTTCAAATCCTATTCCATTCTAGTGAATAATGCATATGCTTAAGAATTCTACTAAGGCTTTAAAATATAACATAACCATTCTCGGTTATATTATAACAATGTTAATTCCACATTATAGTTAAGGAGACATCCCCTTTTTCTTTTGAAATGAAGGACTATGATATGATATGTATATAATTAAAAAATCCATCATATTTATTAAATAAAGATAAATGAATAAATTCTATTTCTTAACCACAATTATTATTAAATAGATATTAACTATAAATAGAATTTCACTTCATACCTTTATTTCTTGCACTATCTAAAATGATTGAGCTTTGACCTATATATAATTCCAAATCCATCATATTTATTAATAAAAATAAATGAACGAATTTCTAATTCTTAATCACAATTAATACAAAATAAATATCCAATATACTATAATTTCACTTTATAATCTTTATTTCTTGCATATCCAAAATGATTGAACTATGACATATATAATTCCAAATTCATCATAAAATAAATGAATGAATCTCTAATTGCAAACTGGAAGTTCGACTAGACATAAGGTAAGTTGATCCGGGTATTGGAATAAGGTGACACGGTCTCATCATTGTTAGTTTACAAGTTACGGCAGACATAAGGGACACAGTCATACACCTAAACGATATCAGGGTTGTGAAATAAAATTTAGTAGAACGAGTTCGACCGACTTAAGCTTGAGAATAGATCTAAATTGATCATGATCCACCACCATTAACCAAAAAGAAACATAGATAAAATGATTAAGAACCAGAACGAAAGCCGAGGTAATTGGGAAACCTAAAACACAGATCTGGAAATTATTGTTCATTATTCAAAGTTTGGATACAAGAATATAATCCATTCAGACTGAACAGAGACCTATGGCATTGGAAAATCCTGTAGAACGGATATAGGGCATAAAGGAAGCACATATAGAGATAAATGAGAGATAAATGACAACAGAATCGAAACTTACGATTTGTAAAGCCTGGTGGATGGATCTATGTGCTAATAGAGAATAATCTTAAACTGTAGATCTGTTTTATAGCATGGTACAGCGTCATCAAACATAAACTTATTATAAACTTCAAATATAAATCATGCATGGCACTGCGATATACAGAATTCAGATCAAGAGATCGCTTGACATGCGGGGTCGAGATGCAGCCGTTTCAGAACAAGAGATCTGAGGTTTGAATTTATTAGCAATGGTAAACAAAATTCAATCCAAAAACCCAATCTGGAAGACGCCGTGGATTTCGTAACTGAATCTCATGGAGTAACATTCTTCCATTCACAGAGTATATAAAAAGATCAGATTGAAGATTTATGCAGGGGGTAAGAAATCTAATCCATAGTCGAATTGCCATCACGCAGGGAGTAAATAAGTCCAGATCTCGGTTAAATCATCTAGCAGAAAAGTTGTAGGATTGTAGATCGAAATCGATTGATTATTCTATCTGAGAATAATATTCAATATTAAAATACAGAGGCAATCGATTGAATCCTTCGATCTGAGGATGATTTGCAAATAATCTAAAAGATGTTCTCAAATACAGAGTCGAAATCAATTGATTAATCGATCTGAGAATAATATTCAATATTTAAAATACAGTGTTTACAATTTCCAAATGAATCGATTTCTGAAATAGATCTGGAATAGATATAGGATCGTTTCATAAAGAAAAATAATACAGAGTTTACAAATTGGGAGAATCGACTTCTCATTTGATACGGAATCGAATTTATAAAAAAAATAGACAGAGTTTACAATTTCCACCTGAATCGATTTCTGAAATAGAGTTTACAATTTCCACCTGAATCGATTTCTGAAATAGATCTGAAATAGATCTAGGTTCGTTTCATAAAAATAATACAGAGTTTACAAATTAGAAGAATCGACTTCTCAATCGATATGGAATCAAACTTTAAAAAAATAGACAGAGTTTACAATTTCCACCTGAATCGATTTCTGAAATAGATCTAGGTTCATTTCATAAAAATAATACAGAGTTTACAAATTAGAAGAATTGACTTCTCTATCGATACGGAATCGAACTTAAAAAAAATAGACAGAGTTTACAATTTCCACCTGAATCGATTTCTGAAATAGATATAGGTTCGTTTCATAAAAATAATACGAGTTTACAAATTAGAAGAATCGACTTCTCAATCGATACGGAATCGAACTTATAAAAATAGACTGAGTTTTTTTTTTAAATATAAAACTTAATAACCCTAATCTAAATTCTCAGGCATTTACAAGTAATAGAAAAAAATATAATTTACTGCAATAGAGTTACATATCTGCAGTCACTAAATTGGTTTATAGATTACTATATTTTATTTTAAACGAATCCAAATAATTTCATATACAGAAAAGAAAAGAAAAAAGACAATTGTTGAACCTGGTTTAGATCGTCGAAATCAAGGTCGAATGTCCGATTGATTTGCAGCTGATCCCGTGTTCCAGTCGATCCACTTGACGAAGGTACCGACAACCCCTCGATTAACCACCCTACCATATCGAGGTTACTCTTCTTTACCTCGAACCCCCGAGCTCATAGGGTCGTAAGAACACACACAAATAGCCTCCCGAAAGGATCTCCCAATCCTCGTTCCGGCTAATCCCAACTCCAAGGATCATAACATAATCCGAGATTATGATGACCATCCAGCATTAGGGAGCAAGAGATCCCTCTCTCTTTCTCCTCCCTCATTATATAGAAAAATCTTATGAGCCATGTGTCTCTCCATGCACATTTTAAAATTAATTTAATATTTTAATTAATTTTATTCTCAAGTACAAGTGTTTGTTTATAACTCAATGTGTACACCTAGTTCCCTAAATCAGTGCAAGGTAGGTGTAGTTTTCTTTAAGAGAGTCTGAGTTGTGTTTGTCTTCTCCAATATAGTTGTTTTATTTAACCACATGTTTAATCTAGATTTCTTTTCTTTTTCTTTTTATAAATAAAATATTTTATTCCAAAAACAAAAAGTTTTCTAATTTATTTCTTTTATTTTATTTTTCTTTCAAAATAAAAAGAAAAAGAATATTTTATTTATTTTCTTTTTTTCTCTTTTAGAACAACAAGATGTACATATTTCAACTAAAGATAAAAAAATGATCATTGACTTTTCAATTTTTAAAACTCCTTTCTCATAAATAATAATATAACCATCATGATAATAAAAATAAAATATTAATTCTTTTAATATTAAATTTTCTAGAATCTCCACCCATATTTTATTATTATTTTTTTTTAATTATGCGTGCATGAATAATTTTATTTTTCCACTTTTCTTTGTCTAGGTACCTCTTCGGCGGGCCCTTCCGATAGTATCTTTTTTTTTCTTATGGGGAGCACTGCGTAGCAATTGGGAGTCGTTACTGCGATCTCTCAACTATGCTCCTTGGAGACCTAGGGATGTTGAGGGATAAGGCTCTCCTTATTGCGCGCCCCTCAACTCATTATATGCTACCAAATCATTGGTCTTTCCCGTACGACATATGCTTCCCCGGGTGAGCTGAAACGGCTTCACCCGTGCGTGGATTACTAGTTCACGGTCGACAGTCAGTCGTCGTACCCCTAAGTGTTCTTTCCATTCTTACGACCCCGATAATTCCATTGTGTGTCAATCGGTAAATTGTCTTACCTGCCACTGCACACACTCAAACGCATATTAGTAGCGCTGCACTAATAAACATTTGTATCATCCTTTTCATTTTCTCTGTTAGTCGAGTATAAACAAATCATCATTTTTCATTTCAAGTAATTTCAACATTTTTCATTTTCTCAATCAGTCGAGTATAGACAAATCATCATTTTTCATTTCAAGTAATTTCAATATTTTTCATTTTCTCAGTCAGTCGAGTATAAACAAATTATCATTTTTCATTTCAAGGAATTTCAACATTCATCATTTATCTAGCCTATTTTATTTTGCATATAAAATCTAAAGCAATCATTTATGGTCCAAGTTTTTATAACTCCAAGTCACTTCAAACCAGTGCCCTCAAATAGTCAAAACAGTGGCAGGTCTCAAAAGTAGTCTGATCAATCATAGGTCTCAAAATAATCTAATCAATCATAAGTCTAAAATAATCAAAATCAAACATAAGTGTTGAGGCGGGCATTACAATCTGTAACCAAAACTTGGAAAAATGAGAAATCTCCACATTATGAATAATCGTGATTTTAGGGTTTAATTCTCAAAACCGGCCAACATGAGGAGTGAAATAATAATGATGCCAAGAATGAAGCGACAACTTGATGCTTGTTCATAAATGATAGAGATGATCTATCAATCTTGCAAAAGATTTTAAATGACACGATTTACACATATGATCAACAAGTGTCTAGAATATTGATTAGTGTACTTAGCCGTGATACAATAGCCAGCGATTTCATATGATCTTGTGTAAGCATAACTATCTATCAAATTCTGGGTAGAAGCATGAAATTGAATTATCCATCTAAATATTGCCTTAAGACTTTATTTATTTACAAATAAAATGACATAACTTATTTAAATGATAAAGTTTTCTATGTTAAAACATATACATTAGGGTTAAAATGGAATGTTTAAATTAATTCATCAACCCTAACCATATAAATTATAACACAAAACTAAAGATGAATACTTTGTCAAGAAGTCTAAATGAAACCAATAAAACCTAACTAAAACCAGTTTAAAATGCATTCTGAATTATTTTTATTTGATCAAAATAACTATTTAACAAGCTGTAATTTAAATATCTCAAACAATATATAACCAAATATTTAATGATAATGAAAATTGATTATATATAAAATTAAAATATTAACAGCTGCTAAAATACTCAATTTTTGAAAATGCTTCCTAAACTTCCAGTATAATCATTAATTCTTCCTTAATTGAGAGTACCTTCAGAATCAAAGATTCTGAAGGCACTCTTTAATAATTTTAATAATTAATTAAATAAATGAAGTGATCAATTTTATGAAGTAAAGCAGGAATAAAATTCAGAGGGTTGTTTCCTGCCAACAAATGGCGACATACTGGGCGAACCAATTATCTCTGCTCATTCATCTCAAAAGCTGCAGTAAAACACACTCTTTAAATTTGCTTAAAATAAATAAAAAATCCTTAATCTAATAAGAACCAGCACCCAATTCACATCTGTGAATATTTTTAGAACTACCTTCATTTCTGTTGATAAATATTTTGTCATAGACAAGCTGAAAATTACCTTGTCAAAACAAAGTACTCAGTATAAAGGTAATCTACATCATCAGTATAAAGATGCATCTATCCACTTCTCTGAAAAACTTTCAAGACCTGCTCCAATTATAAAACATTTATTGATTTTCCATAAAACTATAACTGAAGAATACTATCCAGGTGTGGTAACCCGATATTAACAGCATCATTCACGAGTTTTACCAGAAATAAACAAGCCGGCCCACGATGAGGCCTCCAATCCCTTGATCTTATGATCAAGATCCATCACCCTGGTGATCAAAAATGATGTTACCCCTGATAAAATTGATGATCATGATTAGGTCAACTCGTGATGAGACCTCCTATTCTTCAATCAAAATCCAACTTATTACAGATAATTATGCATGGATCAGACTTCAAAAATCTTTGGAGATGGTAAATAAACTTTTTAAAGAATGACTGATAAATATTTTTCCAAGTACTAAGTTTTGAAAAGAAAATCTGTCAGTGATCCTAACTTATAAAGAAACAGATGACTGAAGATTAATCCTGATCATAAACACAAACATTATCAGTTATAGGTTCCTATCAGATTTGAGGAGAACTGATCAGCCTAAGTGAATCTTGAAGATCTACCTTATTACAACTAATCAGGATGGATGAATAAACTGGATTTAAGCCTCAAGGTTTATTTATTTACAAATACCCTCTTAAAAGAAATATGTACAAAAATGATGATTTAAAAAAAAAAAATTTAAAGACAAATTTTATTCATGTGCAACTATGTACAGAAATATTGACAAAACTATGTACAAAGGATTGAAAGATCATTATGTTTTGACATAAGAGATCAATTACTTTTGAAATGATTTTAGGAATATTCACAGATGGATCAAATCAAAATCAAAGAAAATAAAATTCGAATGTTCATGAAAATTAAAAATTACAATGATCCTGTTTGATAAAAGAGTGTACAAAAAGATCAACAAAAATGATGAAGTTTTGTGATGATAACAACCAATATGTACAGAAAATTAATTTTGAAATTAAAAATTATTCACAAAAGATTGGTTGAAAAATCAAAGAAGCTAAGACTGTTTAAGACAGTAGTTAAAAATATCAAGAAAACAAAAATGTTGTATAATTATTTACAGAATGAACAAACTTATGTACAGATTCAAAGCCTGAAGAAATCAACAGAAATATTTTTTCAAAATCAGCCCATTTAGCGGGAATGTTTCAAACTGACCTTCTAAGGTTTGCAGACGAAAAGTACTAGGACCTAACTTCTGAGCAATGACAAACGGACCTAACCAGAGACTTTGAAATTTAGTATGTTCCCCTTTATCCTCATGAGCTTTATCCCATTTAAGCACTAGATCACCCACCTGTAATTCTCTGTTAGAACTCGAAGATTGATCAAACCAAGACTTGACAATTTGTTGATGTTTGATAAAATGTTTCCTAGCCTTATCTCCATCTTCTTCTAATTTCAACAGAGTATGAATTGTCTTCTCTATAACTGGACAGTCTTCATCCTAAACGGATTGGGAAAGTTGCAGAGAAGGTAAAAACAGTTTAGGGGGTAGAATAGCTTTTGTACCATAGACCAGAAAGAAGGGTGAATTGCCAACTAAAGATTTAGGAGTAATCTTATCCACCCATAATGTATTAAATAAAGTTGTGTGCCAATCACGATGATGGGTTGAAATGGTCCTTTTAAGAATTTTTAATAAGTTTTTATTGGTTGATTCTGCAAGACCATTACCATGAGGATGATAATTTGCCGAATACCTAACTCTTATACCTTTCTCAAATGTAAATTGAGTTAATTCAACTGATGAAAAATATGAGGCATTATTGAAAACAAGAGAATTAGGAACACCAAATCGCGTGATGATAGAAGATTCTAAGAATAAATAACTTGATTGGTATTCACTACCCTCAAAGGTACAGCCTCTGCCCATCGGGTAAAATAATCAGTTATCGTAATGATATATTTGTGTTGTAGAGAAGAAGGTGGATTTATTGGACCAACTATGTCGATACCCCATTGTTGAAATGGCCTATCAACTGTAACCGGCTGTAGAGGAAAGGCAGGCTTCTTAACCCTACCTACAGCAATTTAACATTCTTGGCACTTTCTAACGAAAGCATAAGAATCTCAGAATAAGGTAGGCCAATAATAGCCAGCCCTAAGAATTTTATGTGTTGTAGTCTCTCCTCCAAAATGGTCACCTGCAGGACCAGAATGTAGTTCTCTCAGGATTGTCTTAGTCTCATCCTTATCTAGGCAACAAAGCAAAATGACATCTGAATTCCTTCTAAACAGGGTATTATCAATCAACAAATAGGGAGCTGATTTAAATCTAAGCACTCTCCTTTTTCTTGGTTCAAGGTGATTAGGAGCAATTCCTATTTCAAGAAGTGTCCTTAAATCGGAATACCAAGAATCCTGTGGTGGAGGATAAAAGTAAATTTCCCTAATTAGCAAAGTTTCATCAATGATATTTCCAGAATCACTTTTTGGAAAATGGGCTACCTCAGCAGCAAGTTTACACAACCCTTTTCCTTTGACTACTGTTGAAGGTTTAATCTCCAGGTCATACTCCTGGAGGGTTGTCATCCATGGAGCTCTTTTATCACCTAAATATTTTTGTACCAGTAAATTTATTACTGCAGGAAAAGGGACAACCACTTTGGTTCTTGATTTCAAAAGGTATGGACGAAAGTGTTTGACATCTTTAAAAACAACAAAATCCTATTTATCAACCTCCTCATGGTAGTTAAGTTTAGCACCTTTAAAGTTTGAGCTCATAAAAGAAATTGGTACTTCATTATTTTGTTGATTATGTTGGGCCAAGACTGCTGCATATGCTAATTGCTATATCAGAAGCAAAAGTGTATAGTATGAAGTCCTTGCTGAAATCTGGGCTCAAGAGGCTAGGGGCTTCTGAAATGGCTTCTAAGATTCTATGGAATGATTCTTTCTGTTTGTCCCCAGTTAAAAATAACATCCTTCTTAATCATTTTTTGTAAAGGATGGACGATTTCTGAGAAACTGGGAATAAATATCCTAACAAATTTTATCTTGCCGAGGAATGATTGCATTGCCTTTTTACTTGAAGGAAAGGTTATTTTTTATATGGCTTGGGTTCATTCTGGATCAATCATGATCCCATGTTTTGACACCACACAGCCTAACAAAAGACCTTGTGTAACAACAAATATCGTTTTCTTAGGATTTAAAGAAACCCCATATTTTCTACAACACTCAAATACTTTTCCAAGGTGAATAATCTGATCATGTCGGTATTTAGAAAATATAGTAACATCATCTAGATAGACAACCACTGAATAATTGATTAATCCTCTAAAGGCAATATCCATTGCTCTTTGAAAGGTTTCCCCAGCATTAATTAACCCAAAGGGCATCTTTCGGTAAGCATATGTTCCCCATGGGGTCCTAAACGTTGTTTTGAGTTGGTCTTCAGGGGAAACTAGGATCTGGTTGTATCCTGAGAAACTGTCAAGTAATGACAGCATCTCAGAATCAGAAATCTTTTGCAAGATTTGTTCCATGGGTAGAACTGGATAATTATCTTTTTTGGATGATTTGTTTAGATTGCGGAAATCGACACATAGTCTAATGTCACCATTTTTCTTCCTAACAGGAACCAAATTAGCTACCCACTGAGTATACCTAATGGGGAAAATAATCTTGGCAGCTAAGAGTTTGCTCAATTCTTTCTTAATTGTTGGTTCAAGCGTCGGATGAAATTTTCTAAGCTTTTGTTGAAAAGGTTTTGATGCTTGTTTCATAGGGATTGCGTGTTGCATAATTTGCGGATTAAAAGTCTTTAAATCATCATACATCCATGTAAAGACATCTTTGAATTCCTTAAATAATTTGATAAATGCTAATTTTTCTGATGGGGTGCAATATGTTCCTAAGTTTACTGTTTGAGGATTAGATTATGTTCTAAGATTTACAATTTCATATTCTGGCTGTGAGCTATTAGTTTTGCAATTAGGAACAACTTTAAATTTATCTTGGAGATCATAAAACTTTTCCAGTCTTAAAACTGAGTTAGGAATTGGTTTTACCTTCTCCATAGCCTTTTCAATTGAACAAAAATCATGAATTACCGTAAAATCCCGTAAATTTTCATCATGGGTAATTTTGTCAATGGTTGCATCCTTGAAAGTATCCTCATTTGTTAGAAAATTCAGAATCTGCATATCATCGTCAAAAATGCGCCAGTTAATAATATTATCCGGTATAGAAGGTCTAAAAATCAATTCCACCGAAAAGAAATCAGATGCAAAATTTTCAGATAGGATTAATCTAGAAGCAACATTTGCTAATAGATAAGTTTCTTGATTCTGAAATCTAGGAATGGAAATTATATTGAATGCATCAAAATAAGAAATGAGATTCCACACCTCACGCTGATAATTTTGCAAATGCTCTAAAATGCAATGTATTGAATTTCGTACCTGTCTGACGATAATCTCAGAATCACCGTATGCGAACAATACTTTGATGTCCAAAGCAATTGCTTTTTTTAGACCGTGGATTAGTGCCTCATATTCTACAATGTTATTTGTACAATCGAATTCAAGTCTACATGCTATACAAGTCTTGTTTCCTTTTGGGTCAATTAACAAGTAGCCAGCTCCTACTCCTTCTTTAGATTTTGACCCATCAAAGTACAAGGTCCAAGTAGAACTATTTGCAACCACTTTTCTTTCCACAATATGTACATAATCATGGTTATTTACATTATTTACAATATCCTTAGATGACGAATCTCGTTGAACAATAGTAACATTCAGAATTTCAGATTGTTGTTTTGTATCAGAAAAGGAAGAATTTTCAGATTTAAAGTTCCCAAAACCAAGTTCGTACATATAATTTCCTATTATAGAATCTGAAAACATAACTAGTTCGTTTGGATCATGCATTTCTGTTACTGTGTGTTTCAAATATCTTTCCCTCCCTATCTTGATTTGATTATCTTTTCCATTTTTGGGAAACCATAAGGTTGACCAATCTGTAGTGAAAAATCCATTCAATTTATGTGACCAATCCATACTAAAAAACAACCCATACGCATCATGGATGTCTGCAACCACAATATCAATGATTTGAAAATTTGAAGGGTTACTGGCAAGCCTAATTAAAACATCTTTCATCTCTCCCAAAACCCTCACATTTGTTCTATCAATTTGAGTAATATGTGACTCTGATGGAACATACTTTGCGTTCAACCTTCGGCAAACAAACAAAGGCATCACATTAGTAGATTGTACATAATCGACCATACATTTATGGACGTTTTTGTTAAATATTTCAAAGGTAAGGAGAAATGGAGGAGTTGTATATTCTAAGTTCTTCCCCATTAGTGAGGATTTGTCAACTGTTGATTTACATTTGTCATTAAATACTAATTCAGTGTTTGAATTATTAGCAGCTACATTTTGCTGAACACTAGGAGCTATTGAACTCATGGCAGGAGTTATGATGGGACCATTAGGCATGGGATAGATTTGAAGTAGATCGTACATGCTAATGTTTGCACGTAATTTTTTCAGATCTTCAATTATGTCATACTACAGATCTGACTTTGGATAATTCTGGACAAATTGAGTATTCTTAACAGGTTGAGTTTGTTTTACAGGATGGGAATTGTTGTTGTCTTTACTTGGATTAGAACTTGATGATGCTCCAGGAGTATTTGTAGATGTTCTATTCCATGTGTTATAGGCATCCTGCCCTGAAGGAGGATTTCTACTTTCAGAATCTTTTACCAGACTATCCCAAAAATGACCGTTTAATTGTTGGGGTTCTTGAAACTCTTCCTCATTTTCAGATCGTTCTTCCTCTTCATGATCTACAGTTTCCTGATTTGAAGATGTTTCAAACAAAGACAGGACAGCTCGAATAGTGTTAAAAATCTCTCATTGACTACTACATCAGGAGGGGAACTTGTTTTATTATTAGCGACAGGATTTTGTCTGGATTGGTTTCTAAAATACCCTCTAGAAGAAGAAGCTTCTGAATTGGTTTTCATCAATCCTACCACTTCGTTGGTCAATGCTCGAATAGCATTTTGCAATTTTTGAACGTCGAATGCCTTGTCTTTATTTAAGCTAGTTATTTCAACTTTCTTACGAGGAAAGGTATCAATTTTTTCGCTTCTTTCAAGTTCGTATGATATGGAATCTTTCTCAACTTTAATAGCTTCTTCAAAGGTTTCAACAAGTGTTGTTTTTCCAAATCGTTTAACAAACAAACCTATGTATCTTGGCAAAGTTGAAGCATAGTTTTCGATAATTATATCCTCGGGTGGTTGTGAGGCGATAGGAATTTCGTTCTTTAAAGTCAAGAATCTCTTATTAAAGTCTTTGATTCTTTCTTTAGTTTCCATCTTAATTCGAGACAATTCAAGAGCTAAGGCAATAGGTGTTTTATCTTCACCAAACTTGTCTAGGAAAGCTTTGTTGAAATCATCCCAATTCATGATTGAACCTTGAACTAAAGAGAAGTACCAAGTTGACGGTCTCCCTTCAAAGGTTAATGGGAACAGACTACAAACTACGTCTTTATGCTGAACTGTCATGGTTTGAACAACTAAAATGAATTTATCTACATGTACCTCATCTGGCTCTTTATTATCTGGATTAAAATTCGGAAGAAGTTTCTCTAGATGTTTTGGCAATGGATGTTGCATGCCAGGTACAGCAACACCAGTTGTTCATAGCCATAGAAGTGGTGGGTTTGGTGGATTAGGAGGATTACCTCCTCCTCCTGTAGGTATGTTTCCAGCCATTGGATCTTCTTCAGAATCTGAAGAAATCTCTTGATTAAAAATTCTGGGAGTATCAGGTGGAGAATCCTGAGGTGAAGGTGGTTCACCAAAGCCTCCTAGATTTATGAAACCACGTAAAGTATGTGTTCTAGTAGTCCCTCTAGGTCGACCCCTAGTCTGATGACTTGGAGAACCAGTTTGCACAATATCCATTTCTGATAATTCTTGTTCAATTGGAGTTAACTGGGTATTGTGTTGTTGTCTTCGGGGCAATCCGTAATCTACAGGTGTTAGACGAGTTTGATGAGTATAAACTCTTGTAAGTATTCTTCGTGATTCTTCTAAAACTCGAATGTTCTGTTAAGGAGTGTAAGGGGATGTGTTATGATCTCGTTCTAGAATGTTCCTTACAGTTTCACTAAATGAAGAACTACTGAATCCAGCTTGTGAAGTTATCACTAAACCAGAAGAGGTGATGTTCTGTGAATCAGTCTGTAACAGAGGTTGTTGACTGGTTGAAGGTTTATCCTTAGTTCTATCAGCCATTAATCATTTGCAGGCCCTCTTTCTAGCGCCATTTATTGGCCATATTTTATGATCTAGGCCAACTGAGGAGATTATTCCAACACAAGTTGCTTACTGTAGCTCCCGGTGTGTTTGGTTTAGCAAAATCTTGCAAGTTGTGGTCCTGCTACCAGTCGAATTTTTATTCTCTTAAGGAGAATATGGTTAGAAAAACATAGCAAAATAGTTCCTATGTTATCCTAAAGTCAAACTAATTCTAATGTTAATTTCTAAGTTTAAGTTAGCCTAGTTTTGCTTTCTTAAGGAAAGTCTCTTGTTTTGGGTTTTGTTTTTAGGTTTCTAACTAAAGAACTATTTCAAATATTAAACAAACTAATCTAATTAAAACCTATCTAACAACTGCAAAAAACTTAACCTAAAAATTTAAGCTAAACTAGCTTGGAATTAAAACTAAACTAACTATCCTATCTTAGCTGAGAGCAAGCTTATTTAATTAAATTATCTACTTGTTGATGATATTTAAATCTGAAAAGGAAATAACTTCAAGTCAGCAAGACAGCTTAACAGAATTGAAATTATAACACATTTCTGATTTTGTAATATTTTAATGAAAGAAGAATAATGAAAAAAATAACTTCATTGTTCTACATTCACAACTATCAAAAGATAATTAATGTTTTGCATTCCAATGTTTGAATGATAATGAAAATTAACTCACTATTTTTAAAATATTTGTCAAAATACAAATATTTTAATTCATAAGCTAATGAATTATAATATCACTATCATTTATTTATCAAGCAAACCTCAAATAAATAAAAGATATGATATAACACAGAAACGAGTGATTAGAGCAAGTCTTTATAGACTATACATAAGTCACAACAAAGCATGATCATATATATAGCTAATTGAAGAAAGACAAATACCAAATATTCATATATATAAGTTTCAAAAGCTATCACAAATGATACCAGTTCTGAAACTGTACTTCGAAGACATCCAAGAGAGAAACAATTCCTTCAAAATATCCACAAATTGAAACATCAAAATTTTAGTATAAGTTTTCTTCTCTAAACTCCATCCCCATTACAATAAGTCTTCATGGTCTATATAGAAAAGGCTAATAACTCTTTCGAGTTTTCTATGCAACAACTTTTCTAAAAATAATCATTTAGTTTCTAACAATTGTTACATAATTAAAAAAAAAAGATCCTTATCATCATTCTGTTGATCAAGAACTCCTCAAAAGATGGCACCTGGAAAACGTGATCATCCTTCAAAACTGCAAACCTGTTTTTAAATGACAATTTGTCCATTTGGAAGACAAACAACAACTGTCTTTTGACATCTATCGACCATATCATTCGAACTCAAAAAAACACTTCAATATTTGTAGGAAAAACTTTAAATGAGAAGAACGACATCCAAAATTGAAATTCCATTTCTCTATGACACCTGCAAGAACCAATTAAGCATGCATGAGTTTTATTAACAATGTAATTAATAACAAAATAGAAATAAAAAAATTCAATTTAATGATAAGCAATGTCACTGTAATTACCTGTTTTGTTACTTGCCCAAAGAAAAACGTAGCAACAAAATGATTTTCAAGTAGTGATTTGGAGCTTGGGTGCTCGACGAGCTTCAGATAGTTTAGCCCTCAACCTGACAATTTCAATTTTGTAACTTTCTTCTCATTTAATTATTTCTTGATTAGTAGCCACTAAAGATTTGTTTCCAGTCTTAAAATTAGCTTTCTTGGTTTTCACATGCGCCATCGGCCGAGCCAAGCTAACAATTTTGATCTCAGACTCTGTATCTCATCCTTTAGGATTATATAATTCGATTCAGATCTATCAAGATTCTCTTTCAACTAAGAAATTTGCCGCTTTAATTTTAAGTTTTTTGCAATACTTCTTAATGTTGAATTGGATGAAGAATCATCTGTAAAAGATGATTCCTTCCTGCTATCTATACCGATATGTTGACAGGATATATGATTTTTATCAGTTTCAGTTGCAGGAGAAGATATAATATCATTATCTCCCATTCTTTGTTCTTGTAGAGACATTTCAGTAGAGATACGATCTTCATCTTCGCTAGCAATTTCAATTAATGGAGACTCTTCGTGTCGTTGTAGGGTTATAGGCATCGAAACTGGAATGGAGGTAGTAACCATACTATGAGTGAATCGCCTCGTACCCAGTGACATGGAACCCTTTTCCTTAGAGTCACTTTTTCCACAACAGACCTCCACCAATCTTTCAAGCTTCTGTGTAGACACATCTTGAGATTTCTTAGCTGTGCATAAGCCATCTATAGATTTTGGGGTAATAGGGTTTGGCTGTTTTTCAACTCTAGGATTTTCCAAATATTCTAGCCCTCCATCCACAGTCGTAAATTCATCACAACGTTTTATTGATGAGGATGAAATAACATGGTTTTAAACATTCAAAGGGTCGGGTTGCTCTGTAACAATATCACCAATATTAATGCTTACAAGTGAATTTACCACCTGGTCCCCTATCTTAGATTTATGGGCATCATCGATCTCAAGGTTCAAGGGAGCTTTATGCTTTCTATGAGTCCGGGGACGCAAAGTAGGCCAATATTGGGTGAACCCTAGATCGTTTGCAACCAACAATTCATCCCAGGATCTTCCTATAAGGGATAATTGATGCTGAACCATAATTTTGATCAAACCATGATGGAAAAGGCTCCTATCCAGATCACCTATGGTATTCTGCACTATATGTGCCATTTTTGACAAACGTCAAAGCAAATAAAAAGGGAGATTGAGCTTAAACCCCTTTATAGCCAATAGTAAATGCAGATGATAATAATGGATGTGTGAGAGACGGTCGTCGCAAGAGACATACCTGACCAAAAATTCATATGGTGTTTGCCACTCTGGCTTTAAATATTTTACAGAAACCCCATACATCAAGTTTGAACCAGCTAGTAAAGGTAGAAGCAATGACTTACATCTCTCTTTATTGACCTTTTCTCCTTTAAACTAGCGTTCTCCAATTTGGGGAAGTCTTGTTGCTTCTACAATTTTATCTTCATTGACAGTAATATGAAAACCTCCCACTTGGGCTACATCTTCTTTGAAACTTAAAATGAACTGCCTGGTAATTTTATAATGGTGACCACTAAATTTTTTGAAAAACAAGCCCCATCCTATTTTATCTAATAATGCAGCAACCTTTGGGTTTTCTTCGACCATTCCGACCCCGAGACCTCGAAACGACTCAGAGGAGCCATTCCTTCACTACTACAATTCTGGACTTTGTTTGTAATGAATTTCGATGTGAAAATTGAAGGGATAGGAACCCAGGTAAGAGACATTATGAAAACCATCAAATTGTTAATCTTCTCACCTATAGCGAAAATTAAAACCCTAGATTTGACCTGAGATACCATCATTTCGAATTATGGGTACAAATACAGCAAACTCTTATGCTTCTGAACTTGATAATATCGTGAAGGCTAGATCATCATGAAATGAACTTGATAATCACAAGTGATATGATCCATCTGTATCCAAAACCTGGAAAAATGAGAAATCTCCACATTATGAATAATCATGATTTTAGGGTTTAATTCTCAAAACCGGCCAACATGAAGAGTGAAATAATAATGATGCCAAGAATGAAGCGACAAATTGATGCTTGTTCATAAATGATAGAGATGATCGATCAATCTTGCAAAATATTTTAAGTGACACGATTTACACATATGATCAACAAGTGTCCAGAATATTAATTAGTGTACTTAGCCATGATACGATAGCTAGCGAGTTCATAGGATCTTGTGTAAGCATAACCATCTATCAAATTCTAGGTAGAAGCATGAAATCAAATTATCCATCTAAATGTTTCCTTAAGACTTTATTTATTTACAAATTAAATGACATAGTATTTAAATGATAAAGTTTTCTATGTTAAAAAATATACATTAGGGTTAAAATGGAATGTTTAAATTAATTCATCAACTCTAACCATATAAATTATAACACAAAACTAAATATGAATACTTTGTCAAGAAGTCTAAATGAAACCAATAAAACCTAATTAAAATAGTTTAAAATGCATTTTAAATTATTTTGATTTGATCCAAAGAACTATTTAACAAACTGTAATTTAAATATCTCGAACAATATATAATCAAATATTTAATGATAATGAAAATTGATTATATATAAAATTAAAATATTAACAGCTGCTAGAATACTCAATTTTTTAAAATGCTTCCTAAACTTCCAGTATGATCATTAATTCCTCCTTAATTGAGAGTACCTTCAGAATCAAAGATTTTGAAGGCACTTTTTAATAATTTGAATAATTAATTAAATAAATGAAGTGATCAATTTTATTAAGTAAAGCAGGAATAAAATTGAGAGGGTTGTTGCCTGCCAACAAGATTTTAGAGAAGGACTCGAAGCTACCTCTTCATCACTTGGTAGCTGCACACAATATTTGAATACTACCACCTCTCTGCATTGATATCTACTCGACCTGGAACTGCATTTTGAAGACTACTGTGACCATTTCTTGAAGACTATCGTGGAGCTATTGATTGAAGTTGTGTGTTGAAGCTGTGAATATTTCCAACAAGATGACTGAGGGTAGACTACATTGAATCTTGTATTTGTTGTTATTCAGAATTGGATTTGTATATGCTGCAGAATGCAAAATGTAATGTTGGAAACTTCTCTACAAGGAGACTTCCTAGTTGTATGATTATTCCAGCATTCAAGGGCTTAATCATACCCATCACCATGGCTCTTTTATTATGCGTGAAGGATGAACTGAATGCACTTGCCCTATGCATGAGGCCCTTCTGGAGATTGAGATCAATGGTATTGCAGCATTAGAGTACAATAACCTTGTCGAATATTTTTTTGCTTGATGCACATGTTGACATTATGAGGAGTTATCATTGAATGTGTGGATTCATCCACAGATTTAGAGAGCGCATTGAGGTTCCATTCCCATGTTTTTTTTGCAGCATTTGAAACTGATTTACTATCAAAATGATAACCATCTTAGGAAGATTCATTTCGTTCCATATATTACATGTTTACGAAAAGGAAGTGTGATATATTTGCACTCAACAATTTATATTCATGTTTATGGGAGGTAGTATAAATGGAAAATGGAGAATACATAAGATCCACTCATGGGATCCAAGATTTCTTAAATAAGCATCATGAAAGTGGATAGCTACAATAGAATATTTGCATGAGTTATCTGAAGTTGAGAAAATAAATCTTAGTTCCATTTCAAAATGCATCACTTCATGTGCCAGAACTTAGCTTCCAATAAAACAAGCAGAACCTATTTGTAAACCATCTATAAGGGTTGTTGATTGTACAGAGAACTACTCTTTTGCAGCTAGTTCATTCCATTACTACATGGTTACATGTGCGAGCTATTGATGACATGTATATAAGTTGTGTGGAAGTTTGACTGCTTGTTGGTTGTATACTATTGATACCTAGTTATTTGAGAGTGTATTGGAGAGTGGTGAAATCCATCACCCACGTTGGTTATTGCATCCATCTCACATAAATTGTTGCAACCATGTTGGTGCTGAGAAATGGGCTTGCAGAGAAGACTAAAAAGAAGTTTGGTGTGCCTTCTTGAAGGATCCAAGCAAGTTTGCAATTGTTGCTACAACTACTCCAAAAGAAGAATTTCTACATTATTTAGGTATAGCAGATTCCACAATTCAACAGTCATAGGTGTAACTTGCAAACTATGTTTTGTTTTTAAGTTCTAGTTCATTATTTAGTACTTGCATTTGTGTTTTGTGTACAGTACCAAATTGAAGTCAAGTTGAACTATAGATTGTATGTGATTGCATGTTCGGTTGAGACCGACACCCCTTCTCTTTAAGTCTGAATCTTTTGAAACTTTTTCTTGTAAAGGGGGGATTTGCAAGAATCCCTATGTCTGATTGAGTCCTTGTATTTGGTCCTACCTGCACAAGGAAGCCTCAAGTTGTCTTCACTATGTATAATACAAAAGAAACATTAGATTTTTTGAACACTCTAGTACATTCAACTGCATATGACTCAATCATAATCAACAAAGACGCACTACAAACTGTCATAAATCATTTGTAGAATTTGAAATCCATTGAGGAAGATGCACAACACAGGAATCAACATTCTAAACTAGTGCTTGTTCAGAATAACCCCTTGTTTGAAGATTATTCCTATCAACTTCTAGAAAATAGTGAAATCATGTCAGATGTACTACCTAATCAGAGTTCTAGATGCCAACAATGTGACAGAGTTGGCCATGTGAAAGATTAGTTTTTTGATCTTCATCCTTGTCTCCCTTATGGGAAGCGCAACTATTCTTCAAATCAGTGTGTGAAGATGAAGAAACCTGCAAGAGTAAAACTTGTAGGAGATTATTGTAATTCTTCTTACTTTGTACCTGACGGGGGGGACATAATGCCAGGCTTCAAGTTTTGAATCCTTTTCCTTCTGACAACAAGCAATTACAACCTTCCTCAAGTAAGTCATATCAAGAAAGCCTGATCCACAATGATTTTGGATAGTCACCAGATGCAAAGATGCCACCTGATTATGATATGCATGTATTCTAAAGAAAAGAGATATATATGACACAGAGTACTCATGTGTTTTGTGTCTAGTTATGACACCATGAGACTCTCCTCTCCTCATATTGTTCCTGACAGGGGGGAATGGATACCGCCAGTAACAAGCGAGTGAATACAAGTGAACCGGAACAAGCGAGCCTGTGAAGAGATATGTTCGACTGATCTCCAGATTTGGTAGTCATCCTAAAACCACGAGTATCGAGATCACCTTCATTTAATAGAAGCATGTCCAATCTTCTAGATAACTTGGAAAATGGTTGTCAAGATGGAAATGTTTAGAAATTTGCAGTTGTTCACTTCCTATTTTCATCTCTCCAGTTGGTTTGGTGTCATCCCATCCCAACCTTTCCAGAGAACCTCTAAGCAAGTGTTGTTGCCAAGTTTGATAGTTTTTGTTTAGCATTGAACCACACACATAGTAGAAGTTTTTGTCCTTCTACTATCCCATTTTGGTTGATGGTCATCCTAAAAACCATCCCTTAAAAGAGATCTTGTATTTAGTAGAAGCATGTGAAATATTCTAGCTAACCTTCTTAGTAAAGGTTGTTCGAGATGGAAATGTTCAGTTGGTGGTAGTTGTCCACTTCCACTTATTCATCTCTCTTCTTTTTCTTGGACTCATATAGACCCTTCGGATTAAGGGGGGATTTGTTGGAGATTAATCCTTGGTGTTAGGATTGGTGTGCACATTCATGTGCAAAGAATATAGATAGTCGTTGAGGGTAGAACAAGAGTCACCCGGGATTCCAAGAGACCTCTTGGGAATTTGGAACCCAATGGTCCTTTCTCATTGTATATATATGTACATTTGGTTAATGAGAAAATATAGCATGAATTCACGCCTATTCAATTGTATTTGTGTTTGTCATTCATTTTGAATTTGGATCTATGTGTAAGCCAATCTGTCAATCTTCCTATTTTCCCAGTGGAAAATATAACACCACTGACCCTGATTAGTGATCAAGGATCTCATTTCGTCAACAAAATCATTTCTATACTAACAAAATAATTTTTTATTGAGCACAGAAAGAGCACAACGTATCATCTCCAATCCAATGGTGCAATAGAGGTTTTCAATAAAACATTAACTATAGGATTGACTAAAATATGAAACATCAACAAGGATGAATGGGATGAAAAAATACCCACAGTATTATGGGTGTATATAACAACTTACAAAATATCTACAGGTCAAACTCCATTTAAACGCGTATATGGACAAGAAGAGGTCGTCCCCCTACATTTTCTCCAACAAGCACCTGTGATTGCAGAAATACTACATATTGATGTTGAACAAGCTAGAAAAGAAAGAGTATCCCAACTATCAAAGCTAGAAGAACATCGACAATTAGCAATCCATCATCAAGAAATCCAAAAACAACAATAGAAAGCGTGGCACGCCAGAAACATAAAGAACAAAAACATAGCAGTTGGCGATCTAGACTTGCTTTACGATAGTCGAATCAAAGGGAAACCTAAAAAGTTACACAATGCATGGTTGGGTCCCTATGTCATCGAAGAAATAAATTCTAATGGGGCAATTCAACTTCAAACGTTACAAGGGAGTGTGTTCTGAAAACTTGTCAACGACGCTCGACTAAAGCGCTACAGAGTATAAAGGAACGATGTCGTCCAATGGGCGTATCATTGATTCACCATTGGTCGACTGATGTGCCCAGGTTTACATTGTTTCATTAATATTAATCAATTAGTTACACATGTACAATAATAAAAGTTAGTTATAACTACCTTCATAAGAAATAACAATATAAATGAGCAACTAAGACAAGTGTATTGGAAATTCCATCATGACAAGAGAATGGAAAGATAGTACTGACAATGGCGATGCAAGAAGAAGATTATCCAAGAACAGAAAACGACATCTAAAGCATGACCATTGACACAGGGAAGGTGAAACAAGTCGACAAGAAATTTTCGGAAAAGATACTCGACATAACTGACACAAACCCGACCAATGTAGTACACCAAAGTATAAAGGAGTACAACAACACCACACCGACGAACGAAAAAATTTAAAGTCTAATCCTAAAAAAACTTGACACTTAGAGAAGAAAATTTGGCATGCATCGGACGAAGCACCAACATCATGTCATTCGAACTTATTACCTTCACCAAACTCGCATTTAATACAGCTACCTACTACACACTCGGTTGCGCATGACAACTCCACTATAAATAATGAATTGGAAGAGACTTGGATGTTATTCTTCCAAGAACTTGAACAGCAGAGCACCGACACTTCTGAAAATGAAAAATAGACTTCTGAACCAGAGAATCCTGCAAGCAAAATGGATCCCAAGAAACTTCAAGAAACCACCAGATCCATGGCTACGAAAGTTCGACAGCTAGAAGAAGCAGACACACCACTGAAATAAGAATCCAAAACATCCACAATGCCAAAGTAGTAGAACAAAAATGGAATATAATATGGAACGAAATTCTCAAATTGGGAAAGGATTATGATGGTTGATGGCAAGAAGAATCACAGAAAGTAAGAACCAGTACCATACTTAACTACATCAATGCACCTCTGATAGATAGTTTTGCAAGTCTCAAAGAAATCATAGCCCAGTTTATCGTGATTCGTTACCACAACGGGAAATTTTACTATGACATACCTATCGAGATCAATGGCGACCTAATCAGTCAAATCACCTGCTTGGAAAAAAAAGGAGATATAGTACCCATTCGGTCGAACCCTGCTTTGGTTAAATATTTTACAGGTACCCCTGCAGGAAAAAATTCCAAAGGGTTGGTGGTTAATCATATTATTTATGGAACAAATAGAATAATGGCACGAGTCATGTCGGCCGCTTTAACAAGTATTGGTCAAGGTTCTGACCTTAAACTCGACATGCCCGAAGTATTTTAGAATATGGCATCAAAAGGGAAAGTCTACCGATGGGCTGATCACTTAGCATAATATTTCCGACGCATTTTCCATAAATTCCAAGAAGAGGGTTCAAATACCTGGTATCCATCACTCATCCTTTGCATCTCCATGGCTCACCTTCGACCAATAGGAAATAGAGAATTAACAGCACCTAAAATACCACTGATGTGGAATTTTCATTCATTCACACAAGGCGGATGCCGACTTGGTGCTGCAACATCCAAGATTTGGCTTGAAAAATGGTTTCAGGATCTAAAAGTAAAATAAGCTAGATGGATAGTTCCCCAAAATGTCCATCGAAGTCTACCTCGAACAGCACACATACAATTATCACTCGAACACACGTCGGTTTGGTACTTAGAAGGAGCATCCAAAGCAAAAAAGGAGCTTGACTTCTACCCCACGGTCAACAACATATTTACAGAACTTAGTCGATAGTCTAATACATACATACAAGTACCACTGCAAGCAAAGATTGTCGACCAACCAATGGTCGAACCCTTGATAGATGCTGAAAAGGAAGAAGCTTACGAAATTCGACTTCACCTCAACACGTTCACACTCAAATCTGAGCATATTTTTGGCATCAATCCTTTAGGGATTGCGATGACCCCTCATCAACAACAGCTGAATGCATCCGACCAATCAGAAGACAGTACTCAGTCGAATACTCCACATACAGAGTACGCACTAACAAAAGACAACATTTGTCGAGTTTCTGACGATATATTCAGAGCAAGACAGCTCAGGATGAATAAAATACAGGGAAAAGGGAAGCACAAACTCATCCTCCAAGAACCGACACAAGAGGACAATGCTGAAATATTCGACTGCGCATCTCAGGTACTGGAAGATGGTTCTAAAAATAAGATTTATGTTTCTGAGTAGCTAGTGAAGTTTCTTGTAGATGTGTGTGTTCAACACATGCAGGTTCTACCAAGAAAGAATGTAAAATTTGCAGACAAACCACATGTCGTATTGACTCAAATTCCACCACCCCCATCTCCAATTGTTGTCACAAAAGAAGATGTCATACCAAAATCTTCGACCACCATCACACCTCCACTCACATCTGCTACTACTTCAAGTTTCAACCCCAATTTTATACAATAGCTTCCTGCTCCTTTCAGAGCAAAAATTCAGACTGATTTTGATCTGCAAGAGTTCATTAATTAGTTACCTTCAATCCTCCCTGACTATAGGAGACCTATTATCAAGAAACCAGTCATAGATGACCTCGATCAACAACCCAAATTACCCCCACCTAGGTTCACATATCCGATCAAGTACCACCACATCCAAACTCCGACCCAAACATTATCGAATACTCTAAAATTGTCTTAGAGAAAAATCTTGACCCCACCAGTGATGTCATTTCACAACAAACAACTACATTTACAGCCCTGCCAGTCGACCACCCCACTTTTTCACCTTCCCCGACTCCATCAGTTCAGGAAGGCCTAGACCATTCTGACAGCACCAACATACCTTTGGAAAACCTTCCTGAAGTTTCCAAACCAATGACTAAACCTGCCTCGACAAACAACCAAGAAATACCTTTGTCGCAGGAAAACCCGACCCCGACTGACAATTACGACATACCCCCTTCTCCTTCGACAAAACTTGGCACAGCTGACTTACCAACTTCACCGACAACCACTTCCACACCGCCGACCAAACAGACCAAAGCCACTTCCCCACCACCAATTGATACAATCAAGATAACCTCCCCTCCCACTACAGACCCAACTTCTACAACACCAGTGGACCAACAAACTGAAGAAACAAAAGTAGCACAATACAAAGAAGCTGTCGACAAGGAAAAAGCAGTAGAAAAGAGGAAAGAACTCAAAAAACAAAATGAGAAAGAGAAATAAAGAAAAACAAGAATCAAAGGAGAGAAAAGAAGAGAAAAGAAATGGAAAAGCAGAAACAGTAGCAACAGCTCCAACACTTCTAGCAGCAACCTCTCCTAACTGTACATTTGGATCAACTGGGTCCTATTGCCACTTTCAACCCTCAACAAGCGAAAGAAGAAGAACTTGATCTACTCATAGATTCTATTGACCAAGAGTGTAGACAGAGAAGAAATTAATACAAAGCCTATGCATTGAAACACTCCAAGCAGAACAATCTACATTTTTTACTTAGTGTGAAAACTTAGTCCAACAAGTGGTACCTATCATGTCAAGGAACGAAATTGAAAATCCGCTTAACAAAGCATACGCATTGTTTGAAAGTGTCATGTCAAACCTACAAGAATAGTTGACCAAGGAACGACGGTATCAAGCTGAAGAAACATCTATTCTCATGACCAACCAGTACACTGCCTTTATATAAGCTCATAGTCTGTTAGCACGGTATTCCTAGGAAGGTGCTACAATTTCAAAATTATTGCGCAAACGGTATACACATTATGGTAATGTGTTTTTCGAAATGCAGAAAACTCAAGACATCATTAACACATTACAACAACGATGACAAACTTCTGACAAAGATTTTGCACAAACCACTGACGACCAAATCAATATGGACAATAGAAAGCTAGAAAAGCTGGAGAAGAAAGAAGATCAGTGGATCACACAAGCTCGGGTAAGGATGTCCAAACTCGAAAAGATCAGGACTCATCTCCATCGACTTCTCTCCACCACTGACAACAAAACACTAATACTTGGAAAAGACATGATAAATATTCAAGACAAACCTGTTCAAGAAAACATGGAGAGCCCTATCTAGCTCACTACGCCTACCATTGACATTCAGAATGCACTTCATGTTTGGGAAGACTTTTAGCATCATCTTTTAGTATCTTCCGAAACCATTGTCAAAGTATGTGTCCAACAACAACTATCCACCAGCACCAATCATCAACAACAGTAACGAAAAATTCTTCTTACTCAGTTCCTTACAATTTTGTCATTCAACTCCAGCTAAGTTTTCATCTCCCTCTTTATTCTGGACGAAGAAAGGTTTTTTTGGTGGGGAAGATTTTTGAGGAGCCTATTCGGCCACCCAACTAGTTCCTTTGTTCGACAAGCTTGTAAAACATGTCGAACTATCTTTTCGGTCATTACATGTTGAGTCGGTAAGTTGAACCGACAAGTAGTTATGTAACTGATTGTCAAATATAGAAATAGCTTGGAGAGCCAGATAACGGGATATAGATTGTCAATCATCTTTATATGTGTTCTTGTTGAGTAATAAAACAACTTGTTGACTCCATTTCCATTACTTGTATATTGTTCTTATCTTTATACTTGCTTTCTTATTCTATGATATGTATTGCTGGTAACTATGCAATCCCCTCGACTACAACAAACAGTACAACAGTCGAAGTTAATATATGCAAAAATTCCAAAGATGATGAACAACAATTGAAAAATTCCCACAAGTGATGACAAGGAAGAATTTAAAATCCTACCAAATAGAAGTTGGAGAATGAGCAGATTACGCAATGATATCACAAGGGCGCATTACCCACAAGGGTTGGTATAGCACAAGTCATGATCACACCAAGACGAAGTAGAATATTGTGCACACCATAAGGAAATGGTACATCATGTGAGAATTCTATATAGGTTGAATACCATGAAATAATTCTAATAGCCAAGTATCTTGAAGCAAAGAAGTCCTCACAAGAATTTATTCAAAGATATGCGAGAATAAGAAGAATATTGAAAAAGAAACATAAGAGAGAGGACTCTATTGATGTAAAATACATATCTATATTATTCAATAATATGAATAAAATATATAATACATCTCAGGAGAGAAAATAGAATTCCTTGAAGGCAAGTTTTAAAGCACAAAAAGGAAGGCTTACTAAAAGCTAGAAAAACCCCTTAGGTAGAAAAAGCACCTTCCAAATCAGTCAAGAGGATCACAGATTAGCTAAATATGGTATGGAATCTAATGAGTGATGAAAATTTAATGTGATAAAGGATTTTGGAGAAAAGAAAGAGGTGGAGGTCGAATTGTCCAAGTACATATAGTTTCCTAGTCAATTAGCTTCACCTTATCCACTAGAAAGTAGAAAAAGAAGGCTAAAGCTGTCGAAAGCAGGAAAGCACCTTTCTAATCCATGAATGAATGAAATCAGATAGAATATAAGGAAATATTATCCATAATATATCCAAATTCGTTTTAGTGACTTAATATGGCATATGGAGGCATATAAGACAAAATCTAGGCCAACTACATAGTCAACACCTAGGAAAATTAGTCTAGGTGAGTAATAAAATATCTCTTAAGTATGGAATGGTTTTTTAAATGTTCCAAAACCCCCCATTAGGCCTGATTGTATGTGAGTAAATATCATAAATATAGGGCCCAAGCAACAAGGCTTATGGTCACCCTAATACAAAAATTTATTAGTTCATGTAGGTGAGATCTTGGTAAAATGTCTAGAGGAATCTTATTCTCGGGAAGAAGTGGAATGTGCTCACTAGACTTAATATTCTTGAGATCAGGTCCAAATGAGACTTGATTATGTCCTTCATATTTTTTGCAATAGGTGCCAATAATCATGCAGTGAATCAGAAGCAGGACAGAGAGAACGAAACTAGTCACTCCAAAATGTAATTTTTCCTCCACAGTATTCAATAACACACCAAAAATAAACCCAAAGAGAGGTTCTAAGCATATATGAGCTACAAAAACTGTCTGATGATTCGAATCAAAATACATATGAGATAACTGAGAGGTGTCTCCAACTTCTTGAAAAACATGTTGGCAATAATGTAGGAACTGGCAGGAGCATGGACAAAGGAAGTGAAGGCGCAACCAAAAACCTCAAATGTATATTGAATTACAAATAACTATATATCACCTTCTTGGATACCATTTACCAGCAAAGGATACTCAATATTTGAAGTGTAAGAGTCTTGAGGTGTATTTAATGTCTTAAGGAATCACCAAAATATTTAATTATTGACCAGGGTTGGTAATCTCAGAGTTGTGGCACAATATATGCTGAGGTAGAATGGGACCTAAGTTTCGGCTCGATAGACCTTAGGAATGTTTCATAAAGAAAAGATAGAAATATCTTTCAAAATGAAAAACCGAGTCAAACTTTGAAAATACAACTACTTTACTGATAAAACCTAACTAAACCTACAACCTAGAATAGTATCGAACTATACTACTCTACTCTATGGACAATTACTGAAAGATACGAAAACAACAATATTAGTTTAGGGAGCAAGACTGAATAAAAAACATAACTACTTTGATGAAGTTGGAAACTACGGATAGAACTCTAATCTAGGAATTAGAAACAACTGTAAATGAATTTAGAGACCTATCTAGGAGATGACTCAATTGAAAACTAATTATGAAACAAAGAACTTAAAGAAAAACTACAAAATGACTAAGTGAATTCAACAACTATTCATGCATTCAATTAATACTTCAAGACTATACTAAATTACCTAATTCCATTCTCCTTGATGTTGTACATCGAATGTGATAGGAACTGGGGTGAATGTATCAAAATGACTTTCAAATGTAACAAGGAAACAAAATGGAAGCAAATCTAATTTAACTTCGACGAATAAATGCAAACTAAAGAATGTCCAACTACAATTAACTTTAAACATTGTGACCTATCTTTTATCCATGAGCAAATGAATTGGAACTAATGAAATCTAGAAGCAAGTAGAAAACTTAATAAAGATATTTACTTGAACTGAATTTGATTTGGAAGCAAGTAGAAAACTTGATAAAGATATCTTATATAGAAGCAAGTAGAAAACTTGATAAAGATGTTTATTTCTGAACCAAACCCTATTTCATGAACATCTTCATTAACTGTATGAATGGGAAAACTGATCCTATGCTTAACGAAGAAACTATCAAAACTGAGATAACTTGGAGAATGAAATTATTAAATCTAACATGAAATCAATCTTAAGAAACATATAATAAACTACACTAACAATGAAACTGATAGATTCTAGAACAGTAACCTATTGGCAAATCAAACATGAAAGACATAACTTGAAAAAAAATTAAAGAAAAGTTAAGGAAGATGAAATGGAAACTATGAACGATGACGAAACTTAATTAAAACTCTATGCAGTGGGAAACAAGATCTTAATTACATCTAAGACTGCTAATTAAAAGCAAGAAATATTACAGTTAAAAAGCCTAAGAAACTGGATTCTAAATAAGAATAAAAACAATGTAGAAAGTATTGAGGTCTGAATGACAATCCCGATGACTGTCTGAATGACAGTCCAGATGGAAGAAAACAATTTAAACTAAGAAAAGAAGCAGTTTGGATGATCTTAACTACCAACTGGCTGATGCATATGATCCTATGGTGCAAGGGAAGCAATTAATAGACTGTTTAGAAGCTAAGATAGCAAGAAGTAACCTATTATAATCATTGTTTAAAGAAATAAACTATTTCTATGTCCTAATCAAACAAAACTAAGATATGAATAAAACTAACCTACAGCTACAGGAAAGAAACTAACAAAACTAATTCTAATTACGAATGAACTTGGAATGTTAAGCTAACTAAACTCTAAGTGTTTTTAAATACATGACTAAAAGCAAACTAAGCAACCTAGGCAAACTAAACTTAAGCAACTAAGCGTGACTGGTCACTAATTACATTCTGGAAATATCATTAATATGAATAGCAAATTAGACATACAGATCATAAAACATAAGTATCATTTACATAAGTAGCAAAACAACATATATTACAAGACAAAGATATCATATACAAAATAAATACATAAATTAAACAAATAACACAACTTATCTGTAGAAGACAAAGACAAATTATGTACATAGACGGAAGACCACTAATTGTTGAGGGGCCCTTCTTAGCAATCATAGGCTGCGCCTTAATCAATCAATCACCATGCACGCTACTAAGCTTTCATAAAACTAGAACAGAGGTATATTAAATTAAAAACAGAGTTATAGCATTTCTGTGTCTACTTGCAGCTGAAGAAGACTAAAGACTAAAAAGCTAAAAAGACTAACTCATCTCAGTCACGAAGACGTCTATATATATAGAGTTACAAATGGGAGAGAAAGTCGACCCTTTAGTGGTCAACTGCTCTAATAATAGGAAGTCTTAATGCCATAAAACGGCTCTACTTAACAACTCATGACAACACATGGCCAAGGAACGACCCCATAACTATTTACGACAGCGCACAAAGCATCTACCAGGTTCCACGACGTTGGTTTCCTTCACGCGGTGTTGAGACATTGATCTTGTTTTGACGTGGGAAGAGAGAGATGTGCTGTCGAGCTGAGCTTGCAGGAAAGGGAATCTTCCAAAACACCAGCTCACGCACCATAAGGGCCACATTCTAAACAGAACTCATGTGACGGTTTGCTTTCTAACGGCCCGTGAATATCTCAATTGATGATCTCATGGGTTGAATGCGGGTCTGAACGGTGGACTGAATGCGGCTGATAGTTTGCAACGTGAATACATGTCTGAATGGAGGTTTTTTTGAGAGCCATAACTTGTGGAATAGAATATATTTTCTAAGCAAGCCAAGAAATATCAAATAAACATCAATAAATCACAATATGACAATTTTTACCCAAAATTCATGTGATGTGTGAATATACACATACCTGATCTGTTTGACGGTCTGAATGGCGGAAAGAATAACTTTTTCTATCAAAAATGGTGAAAACGACGCCAATCAAAGTTTGTTTGATGATCAAAAGTGATGAAAAAATGGACACCGAAATTCCCCCAAACCGGAGATATGCCAGGTCCCACTGAGCAAAAAGAAGAAAAATTCAGGAAGAAGGCTAAGCTGCGGTAGCAACTGCCTTCGACTTAGAAGAGGAAGTGGATTTAGTTCTCAGCTTCTGGAAATGGTCCTTCAAAGCATCATGCTTCAACCGGAGAGAAAGGTTGGAGGATTTCTTGGCGCTATTTAAATCTTCCACACACTTCACCTGGAAACATAAGTCCTTGTTATGTTGACGAAGCCCAAAGATGATTTCAACATCCTTCTCATTCTGGATTCTCAACTCTGCTATGTCTTTGGTTAATCTGTCCACAATCTGATGGAGTGGAGCAGATGCTTCTACAAGAGACATAGGGTCCTTTTGAGGGCTTGATCCGCTTAGAGATGGTTCGGGATCAACAAGTGTGATGTGTGCCTCAGTGGCCTTATCTTCAATATGTGCAGAGGTAGGCTCCAAGACAAGGTCTTCAAGTAAACTGGCAGATAAATTGGCTAAAGAGAGGAGAGGTGATTTAAAGACAGGTTCATTTGCTTGGTCGTCAGGGTTGTCCAAATGCATTGGCTGAATGAATGACTGATTGATGGACTGAACGACGGTCTAGTCACGATTATCCTCCCTCAATTTCGTAGGTATGGGCGAAAAGAATGGGAGTTCTGTGGTTGTGTCCTCGTGGACATGATCAGGGTGTATTTCTCCCGAGGCTCCCTCACTAAATCGTACAGACTTGGCAACCTTTTCTTCTTGGACAGAGGTTTGGGCTGGCTCATTAGTAGGGGATAGGAAACAATTATGTTTACGAGAGACAGGGGATTTAACCATAGGATTCTTAACTAGATGAGGGTTCAGGACTTCAGAGACAAAGCGTTCCCAGGTTTTCCCCTTTTCTTCCAACTGGTGAGTGATCAATATTTTGATCAAACAGTGGTGGTATAAGCTTCCAGAGGGGTTAATGGTATTCTTCCTAACCTGGATTGACATTTTCTCTAATATTTTCAGAAAATAGAAGCAAAAATCAAGAGCCTGATCTTTAACAAAATGTGCCAGTAACCTAAGGTGGCAAGCTTTGAAAATGGTGTACTTACCTTCACAGGTAATCAAATGGATAATCACAGTCAATGGATCGAGGTATTTAGGATTAACCCATTCCCTATGGAACCCTTTGGTGCCAGCAACATGTTGATATTCGGCCTTAAGAGCAAACTCGAGCTCCGTCCATGGAAGAAAGAGATGTTTGTGCCAACGGGCTCCTTCCCTGGGAATTTTGGTGGACGATGCAATGGATTCTTCCGTCACCGGAAAAGTGAGATGGCCAATCCTGGTTGTCTTACCATCAAAGCCCTTAGCAAATAGAGGTGAAATATCAGCATCATGTACATCAACAATGTGAAGAAATGGACCCCATCCGGCTCACAAAAATATTTCACGACATGCCTTAAACTCAGGAATGCGGAGGAGGTCCTGGTAACTTCCGGGCCCGTAACAGATTGGAATTTTGAACAAAGGCCAAAGGATGCAGATGGATAGAGGGAATGTGTGAAATTGCAGGAGATGGGGCTTGCTAGGTTCAGGGCAGATAAAAAAATGAGCAAGATGAAGCAAAGTTTATGCAGAGGTAAGTTAAATTGAAATCCATTTGAGCGGTTGAATGATCATGGAGATAGATTTGTCATGTTCGAATGATATGCTATCATTTAGTTACCTTGAGTCATGTGCCATCATAGAACTGTGCGAGTTAATGAATTCGTATGGCTTATGATATGTTCAACCATGTCCAAAGTGAAACTTTGGACAGGTTGAACGTAATCCTCATTATGAAATTATAGCCATAAATTACACATAAAAAATCATGATGACTTAATAAATGAAACGATAGATCGCACGATAAACTTAATGGAGGATTAAAATTGTATGATAGCCATATGATGGTTAATCAATTGATTTTATGAGACGAAATGAGTATACAAAGATGGCATTTAATTTGATCCTTGACATGATTGGTTGATTAGATATATCAGTAAAAATAAAAATAAAAATAAAATATCTTAGCACACTTATTAATATCATTATAAGCTAAGGTTTCATTTAGAACTTCATTCAGATCGTTATTCGTTTGCCTCATTCGTCACCTCATTTGGATCGTCATTCGACCCTTCATACAGACCTTTGTACAAAAATGTGCTTTGATGGATCCGACTGCTGCTGATTTTGCAGGGAATTTCTGAGGCTGTTAGTGCACAAAAGATGCTGTAAACTTTGCTTTTTTCGATCTTTCAGTTGTGTTCCTCTTTATTTATCATTGATTAGGACAGTCCTCGTTCTGCTATTTCGCATTATTCCCAAAAACACCTATCATTTTATCAAAGATAAATAAATTTTTTCATAAATATTCAGAAAGTAAAAATGTTAGGATATTTAGACACTTAGGAGTTAGTTAAGATCAACTTGTGTAATATATCCATTAGGGATAGTGTGTTTCTTTAGTATGCATTAGTATGCATTTGTAAATACTTAATCCGACGGTCACGATATGTTCCCGACATAGAGTGATCCGACGGATCAACTTCTCTTAGATCAAACCTAACCTTGATCCGTGGCTTAACACTCGATTGGTCCATGATCTTTATTTAAAGAGCATGGAGGGTCATTGTTTAGTTGATCGATTATGAGAAGCTCATTTGTAACTTTTTTTCTTTGCATAATAAATTGTCCCATAGAAGCTATTTGGTCGGGGTTGTGGAGTGTTTCCCTCAAGAGGGTTTAAACCACGTCAACACATCGGTGTGTTGATCTGTGATCTATTTGTGTGAAGTGGTTGCTCTTGGTGTTCGGTCCTTTGGTAGTACCCTGTGTACCCGAACATGGTATCAGAGCTTTTATGAAGAGCCGCTTCCGGTTATGATCTAGATCTTGAACTGTTGTTGCTAAAACTCGAAAGGGTTTCTGGTTCTAGTATTTCTGTGCATTTCTGGGCTATGGGAGGTGTTCCATTGCGTCTGGAGCATCGTTTCCATTGGGAAATACTTTTCGTTTAATCGAAAATGGTTATCGGTTGCTCCAAAAACACGTATTTCATCAGATCCAAAGGTATAATGTTACAGTGACGCATTTTTTGTATTTTCTATTTTTAAAAGAAAAAATCTCATATTTTATCATTTTTTTACTATTAGATTTTTTCTGGGTTCGGATTGTTGCTTTCCCGTCTGCGTATGCTCTTTTCCGTGCACCTTGAACGATCTCGACAAATCAGAAACAAAAAGGGAAAGGGTTTTTCTCGGCTGCGTATGCTCTTTGCCGTGCACCTTGCGCGATCTCGGCAAATCAGAAACAGAGAGAAAACCTAGAATTTTCGGGCAAGCTAACGAGATCTAACTCCACAAGTGTGGAAAAGTTTTTTTTGTTTCGATTTGTGGTGTGTTTTGCAGGAAAAAGGACAAGCACGCAAACTGAGCAAGAAGAGTAAAAAAAAAAAAAGCCCCCTACCTCATTCCCATATTTTACATACCTTTTAATCTAGCTCACTTGGTTCAAAGTTGCTTTATTCCTTAATAGGTCTTGAGTTCAAGTCTTAAGAAGTTACTTTTAAAAGAAAAAGTGTATGCAATTTCTATTTTCAAGTTACTTTATTGTAAAAGTGCATCTCACTTAAATAATAAAAAATAAAAATACAAGTGAGTCACTTAAGTTTTTTTTATTATTGTTGCACTATGTAAAAGTAATATCATTGTAAAAATGAAATCACTTATTTTACAAAAGTGGTTCACCTAAAGCAACTTTCTTGTAAAGTGATTGTCAAAAGGTTCATCTTGGGAAGAGGGGGGTTCTTTTTTTTTGCTGGACATTCTCTAGCTGCCACGTCACTGTTGGGGACATCTTCAACAGTTTCTTTGTTCAAGCATAACTTCATCATACAGAGTCAGTTTTCAGTGCCGGCTTTTTTTAAACCGCCTATTTTTTTGAGCTCTTCACATCCAGATTATTGGTTTCTGCTTTTACAGCCACTAATTTACAAATATGGCCGCCCCTTGTGATATTCTACTTAACAGTTCCAACTATTTCTCATGGAAATCTCGTATGGAGGATGTTCTACAAAGTAGGAGACTTTTCAGAATTACCTCAGGGAAAGAAACCGAACCCACTGATGATGATAAGAAAATAAAATGGGCAAATAGATGTGATGAAGCTCGTGGATTGATTGGGATGTCAATCTCTACTGATTTGCGATTCCACATATCTGGAATTGATGAACCTAATGCTGCTTGGGACAAGTTGGAATCTGTGTTTGGTAAACACAATGAAATTCGAGGTCACCAACTCAAAAATGAGTTGATTTCTTTAAATCCAAGTGATTTTTCATGCATTCAAGATTATTTATCTAAGTACAAAACTCTTAAACTCATATTCTGTTTTTGTATCTACATTTTACTCCATGAAAGAATCTTTGAATGCAGCTAGCTATCAAGAGCCTAGTCTTGAATTCTTTTTTGATTCCTTGATTATAGAGCAAGATAAACTCATTCATCTTGGAATAATCAACAATGCAGATACATCTGGGAAAGCCTTATTGTCCCAATAGAAAGAAAAGTCCAAGCCTCCCACGAAATAAAATTTTTGCAATAATAAGTCAAACAAGGGTCCAAAAGCCTCTCAGTCAGCTCCTTCTTTAAAAAATGACAAAGGATCCAAGCCAAAAGGCAAGAAGACTGATTGTCATTGATACTATTGCAGGAAAGATAATCATGATGAATCTAAGTGTTTCAAGAAGATGGCAGCCTTGGAAGCAGCAATGAAGAAGCACCACATCAGCCTAGATTCACCTTCACAATCTGTCTCTCATGGACATGCACTTTGTGCTTCTGGTTATTCTTATAATGCATCTTCTTCTTCTACTTCAAATGAATGGCTCATTGATTCTGGAGCATCTTATCATATGACTAAGGATCAAGCCATCTTTTCTACTATGCATGAATGTAACACCAAACAAATATTTGTTGGTGATGATAGATCTCTAAGTGTTGTAGGAGATGGAACAGTTCCAGTAGATAATGGTCATTTTAGTGATGTACTATGTGTTCCAAGAATTTCCTGCAATTTGTTATCAGTCTATCAGATCACTCATTCTAGTGAAGGTAAAACTGTGACCTTTACACCTCACCAAGTTGTAATCAAGGATTTTAAAGATCCTCAACAGGTTCTAGCTACCAAAATTGTTGATGATATTACCAGGTTGTACAAGTTTAACAACTTTGGGTCATCACCTTTCCCTTCAGTTTTTGTTGCTCATAGTGATAACTTGAGCAAACTTTGGCATGAATGATTTGGTTACTTAAATTACCGCTCATTGCAATAACTATGTAAAGACAATATGGTGACAGGTCTTCTGATGGTATCTTGCAGGGATGGTGTTTGTTCCGGTTGTGTACTCGGAAAACATCATCGGGACAGTTTTGACAAACGTGCCTCTTGGCATGCCTCAGTTCCCTTGGAGCTTGTGCATAGTGACTTGTGTGGTCCTCTTCCATCTGCTTCCTTCTCTGGTTTCAAATATTTATTAACTTTCATTAATGATTACACTAGACGCACTTGGGTTTATTTCCTCAAACTTAAGAGCGAAGTATTTAACATGTTCTTGGCCTACAAGGCCCTTGTTGAAAAACAATCTGGTTATCAAATTATTAAGTTAAGATCTAACAATGGAGGAGAATATGTTAACAAAAAGTTCACTACTTTCTTCACTGAACAAGGCATCCAACAACAGCACACTGTTCCATATACACCACAAAAAAATGGTGTAGCTGAGCGGAAGAACCACACCTTAAAAGAAATGGCTAATTGTATGATCCAATCTAAGGGACTAAGTCTTCAATTTTGGGCTGAAGCCATAAATTGTGCAAATTACATAGTTAATCGCACCCCCACTAAAGCATTACAAGGTATAACACTAGAAGAAGCATGGAGTAAAACTAAACCTGATGTAAGTCACTTTCGTGTGTTTGGTAGTGAAGCAAGGGCTCACATTCCGGATGAAAAACGAAAAGCATTGCAGCCTAAAAGTGAAAAGTGTATATTTGTTGGATATTCTGAAGATGTAAAAGGTTATAGACTTCTTCAACCACATTCTCATGATCTAATCATTTGAAGAGATGTTAAATTTGATGAAAATCTCTTGGCCTGCGAGCCTAACTCGGTGATTGTGCCATATTTGGCCTACGAGCCTGATTCAGCGTTTGTGCCTTCTTCTTCTTCTTCCAACTTCCTTGGCAGGTTTCAAACTCCAGTTTCTGATGATGACAGTGAGGATTGAAATCCACCTCCGCCTGCTCATGTTCCTCCAGTTGCACCAACACAAGTGCTTCCTCGATGGGTCCGTTCAACATGTGAAACAGCTGGTATCTTGCCGGTGATCCTAGAGATCAACGTCGAACACATTCTCAGTATCAGCGAGCCTCTTCTCTTTTGGATCAAGTTTCCGAGAATCATGATCCAGAAACTTTTGCAGAAGCTTCAGGGAATCTAGATTGGGATGCAGCCATGGATGAAGAATATCGTTCCTTAATGGTGAACGATACTTGGGATCTTGTACCTCTTCCAAAAGGAAGAAAACTTGTCAGATGTAAATGGGTCTACAAAACTAAGTATGCATCAGATGGAAGTGTTGAAAGACTTAAGGCAAGGTTAGTTGCCAAAGGTTTTTCCCAAGATGAAGGGATTGAATACAATGAAACCTTTGCTCCCCTCGCAAAAATGAACTCCATCCACCTTGTTCTTTCCCTTCCATCCTTACACAACTGGGAAGTCCATCAAATGGATGTCAAGTCTGCCTTCTTACATGGTGATTTACAGGAGGAAATTTACATGGAACAACCTCCTGGCTATGTTAAGAATAACTCTAGCCTTGTCTGCCGCCTTAAGAAATCCTTATATGGCCTTAAGCAAGCTCCTAGAGCTTGGTATGCCAAAATGGATAACTTTCTCCTTAACACTGGTTTTTCTAGATGCCATTCTGACTCCAATGTCTATACCAAGAAAGTAGGAAACCATCTCATCATACTTGTTCTATATGTTGACGACATTATTCTTACTGGTAGTGACCCTAAGCTTATAACCCATGTGAAATCTAGTCTTAAACAAAATTTTGAAATGTCAGACTTAGGACATTTGCATTATTTTCTTGGTCTCCAAGTCTTGCAAACCAAAGAAGGAATCTTTCTTTCTCAGTCTAAGTATGCTTGTGACCTTCTTCGTTACTTTCACATGGAAGATTGTACACCATCCCCTTCTCCCTTCCAGTCTGGAGTCAAACTTTCTGCCACTTGTACTTCACCTGAAGTCGATGCCACCTTATATCGTCAGCTTGTTGGTAGTCTCTTATACTTGACTCATTCCCATCCTGACCTTTCCTTTGCCGTTGGTCGTGTTTCCTGTTATATGCAGACACCTCATGAAAGTCACTGGAAAGCAGCTAAAAGAATACTTCAATATATTTGAGGTACAGTTCAGTTTGGGATTCATTACAGTACAGGGGGGAACCTTTGTTGGTTGGTTTCACTGATTCAGATTGGGCCAGTGATCCTGATGATCAAAAGTCTACTGCAGGTTATGTTTTCAGTCTGGGATCTGGACCTATTACTTGGGCTTGTAAGAAACAACAAGCTCTTGCTCTTTCTTCAGCAGAGGCAGAATATCGAGCAGCAGTTAATGCCAGTCAGGAAGCTTTATGGCTTCGACAGATCCTTTCGGAGTTTGGATTCGAGCAGCAGTAGCCTACTCCACTTTGGTGCGACAATCAAAGTGCCATCAAGATTTCCAAAGATCTAGTTCTACATCAACGCAGCAAACACATTGAGCAACATATGCACTTCATCAAAAATCTTGTTCATGATCATGTTCTTGAAGTGCTCTTTTTCCCTACAGATGATCAAGTTGCAGACATCTTCACCAAGTCTCTTATAGAAGCGAATTTTTCTAAACTTCGATCTATGTTAGGAGTTCAGGAATATGTCATTAAGGGGGGATAGGCTCTAATGCCTCCTTCCTTCTCCTAATAGTGTCACTTTTGTAAATCCTTCAATCCTATCCCAAGTTGTTCTTAAGGGGGGATGTTAGGATATTTAGACACTTAGGAGTTAGTTAAGATCAACTTGTGTAATATATCCATTAGGGATAGTGTGTTTCTTTAGTATGCATTAGTATGCATTTGTAAATACTTAATCCGATGGTCACGATATGTTCCCGACATAGAGTGATCCGACGGCTCAACTTCTCTTAGATCAAACCTAACCTTGATCCGTGGCTTAACACCTGATTGGTCCATGATCTCTATTTAAAGAGCATGGAGGGTCATTTTTTAGTTGATTGATTATGAGAAGATCATTTGTAACTTTCTTTCTTTGCATAATAAATTGTCCCGTAGAAGCTATTTGGACGGGGCCATGGAGTGTTTCCCTCAAGAGGGTTTAAACCACGTCAAAACACCGGTGTGTTGATCTGTGATCTGTTTGTGTGAAGTGGTTGCTCTTGGTGTTCAGTCCTTTGGTAGTACCCTGTGTACCCGAACAAAAACAGTTATGATCCTCCCCCAAACCAAAAATATGTTGTGTCCTCAAGCTATCAAAGAAAAATTGATTAATAAATTCAAATATTTTCAATTGAAAGTTTTGTCGATAGCTTATAAAATGTTGTGATAATTTTCATAAGAAAATGAAATATTAACTAATAAATGTAGATTATTCAGATATGTACATTCATCAAAAAGAATAAAACAATGCTTAAGAAGACCATATGAAGAATGATAGTATAATTGATGTGAAAAATGCCATAGGAAAACTAGTCATTCATGACTCATTTTAAAGATCTCTTGTCATCCAAATAATATAGATAAAGTTCACCCTAGAGTTTGTGGGATTTCTATGGTTATGGGTCCCATTTCTAGGATAGTCATATCCTAGGTATTGTATGAATTAGATAACAAGGTCCAAGTCCAACTTACAGCCATTTTCTAATGACAGTATAAATAATTGGCATAAACATGTGTTTGTATACTCAGGATTTTTATGAGCCATGTGCATAGCGATGCATTAACCAAACCTCTTTTACTCGATATTTTCCCGCTGCCAGTAGGCCTATTTAGTACTTCGACGGGTTTATCTTGGTACCATGCAAGCATAGCCCCGTTTCCAGTGAGCCTGTTCAGTACCCTGACAGGTTTACTTTCATTTACCGAGCTTCCTTGTTTAAGATTTTACTTAGCATGGACCCGCTGCCAACGAGCCTGTTCAGTACCCCGACGGGTTTGCCTCGTATAATGATATATATATATATATATATATATATATATATATATATATATATATATTAAGGAAGCCGGTTTGCACTAGAGTGTGCTAATCCTGCTTAACACATAACTCAAAATTTTAGAACGAACCTTGTGAGTAACTTTATTTAAAATGGCCTAGATCATAGATCATGTCAAAAGATAATAACCTAAATCTATTCTTTGACCTCTCAGTACATCCTCTTCATAAAAGATCAGTAATGTTCCCCACAAAATAGAAATATCACTCACTTTTGGGCTACCTTTTAAAAGTGCTTAAAAGACAAGTTTTGATAATGAGTCTAGGATGAGCAAGTAGTCCATAGGTGTAAGATAGAGCTTTTGAAAATCATGATGATTAAGGTAGGTCTTACGCAACTGTTCTAATGATAAATTAGAAATGTACATGTGTGAATCAAATACCATATACAAAATCATAAAAGAAAGTGGTTAAAAATGATATAAAGAACGCTTTAGCTTTCACTATGAATTTTCAATTTTCAACAATAATCGAAAGAGAAGGAGAATTATAAGTATTGCTTTTAGAGCACTTCCCTTTTCAGATAATATTGTATGAGCTGGTTATAAAAAGAAGGTTCTTGTAATCAAATTGCAAAACCACTTGTTAGATGATTCAAATTTATTCAAGACAAAAACATATGTACAGATTTCCTGTTTTAATTGACAAAAATAAAAAGTCATATGAAGTTTAGGAAAAAGGGAAAAAAGTCTTCCTGTTTTAATTGACAAAATTTCATAGCTGATCATGAGAGTGAATTTCCTGTATAGATGCAATCAACTGTCAAAAACGACTCTTATTATTGAAAAACAAAAATATATTTACATATATACAAAGAAAGATAACTCAAAATAATTTCAAGAACTAGGAGAAGAAGGAATGACTTCCTCTTCTACCAGCTCCATTTCCTCCCGTTGTAAGGCATTCTGCACAAAATCTTGTTTACATATTGGTTGATGATAAGTTCTAAGTCTATGTCCATTTACAACAAATGAAATTTGTGAATCATCAATTGTCTTAATTTTAAAAAATCCATTATCAAAAGCTGTAACAATTTCATATGGACCCATCCAATGAGTAGTTAATTTACCTTTAAATTTTTTGTACCTTGAATCAAAAAGTAATACCCAGTCCCCAGTTTTGAATTGTTTTTGTTTAATGTATCTATCATGCCACTTTTTGCATTGGCTTTGTATTAAGATTGTGTGTTGAATAACATCTTTCCTAATCTCGTCTAATTAATTTATTTGCAGGATTCGTTGTCTAGGTGCTTCTTCTAGATCCATCCCTAATTGTGCAGCTATACAAAAAGTTTTGACTTGAAATTCAATAGGTAGAAGAACTTTTTTACCATAAAAAAATTCATAAGGTGTGTGGCCAGTGGTGTTCCTCCAAGTTATTCTATAAGCCCAAAAGGCTTCTGGGAGCCTATCTGCCCAGGTTTTGTGGTGTAACTGGATAGTCTTAGTCAGGATGGCTTCTAATACTTTGTTGGTGGACTCTACCTGACCATTGGCTTGCGGGTGATATAGTGAAGATTTACAATGTCTAATACCATATTTGTCCGTAAACTCTTTCATTAACTTGGAGGTAAACTGTGATCCTTGATCGGTTACAATTTCCCTAGGTACACCGAATCGAGTAAATATTTCTTCATATATAAATTCCACCACAGATTTCTCTGTGGCTCGAAATAAAGCTTTGGCTTCTACCCACTTGGTGACATAATCTGTACAGACTAGAATGCACTTCTTCTTGCGAAACATAGGGGAAATTGGCCCAACGAAATCTAGAGCCCATTTCTCAAAAGGCTCAATCATAACTTGGGCTTGTAAAGGCATCTCATCGGATCGCGTACGTCTACCCATTCTTTGGAAACTGTCACACCACTTGACATACTTGGTAGCATCTTTGAAAATGCTTGGCCAGTAATATCCATAGTGCAACACTTTGTATGTTGTTCTCTTGTCAGAAAAATTGCCACCGCAAGGTCCACCATGACATTCATGAAGGATCTCTACCATCTCATCCTCTCATACACAACGTCTAATAATGAGATCAGGACTAGTATGAAAGAGGTCATTTTCCACCCAAGAGTAATTAGAACTCTGAACTATGATCCTACGTTTCTCAGGTGGGGAGAGATGGTTTGGTAGCTTTTCAGTCGCTAAATAATTGGCTATGTCTACAAACCAAGGGGTCCGAACAAACATAGAGAACAAATGTTCATCTGGGAAGCTATCATCGATGGGACTAGCATTATCGTCAATTTGAATTCGAGAGAGAAAATATGCTACCACATTCTCTCGACCAGGATGACCAACAATGGTGATGTTAAATTCTTGTAACAGAAGAATCCATCGAGTCACCCTGCCATTAGTGATTGGTTTATTCATCAAAAATCTAATGCAGAGTGGTCGGTATGTATGAAAATTTCATATCCTGTGATATAATGACGAAACTTGTTGATGGCATAGACTACTACTAGAAACTCTTTTTCAGTAACAGTGTATTTCGATTCCGCAGGAGTCAAATTTTTACTAGCAAAGTAGATGGCATGTGATGTTTGTCCCTCTTTTTGACCTAAGACTGCCCCTATAGCTATGTCGGAAGCATCAGTGGATATATGGAAAGGAAGGGACCAATTAGGGCCCCTAAGTATTGGTGCCACTGATAGCTTTGCCTTCAAAGTTTCAAAGGCATGTTGACATGGTTCAGTCTATTGAAATTATGTGTCCTTCATTAGTAGTTTGAACATAGGTGCGGCTATCTTAGTGAAATTTTCAATAAAAAGTCTATAATAGCCTGCATGGCCAAGAAAGCTTCTTACTTCCTTTGGAGTTTTTGGAGGAGGAAGATTAACAATTATTTCTATCTTGGCAGGATCCACCTTGATACCTTGAAGAGAGACATGATGTCTCAGAACTATGCCCTCAGTTAGTAACATCTTACATTTTTCATGACTAAGATCTAAGTTCGTTTCTTGGCACCAAATAAGAACTGTTTCGAGGTTATCAAGGGCTTCTTGGAAGGTATTACCATAAACTGGAAAATCATCCATATAAAATTCTACACAGTCATGTATAAGGTCAGCAAAGATTCCTAGAACTACACGTTGGAAAGTAGCAGGTGCATTACATAGGCCAAATGGTAACACTCGATAGGCATATGTCCCCTAAGAACAAGCAAAAGGTTGTCTTGTCTTGATCCTCAGGTGCTATTAATATTTGATTGTATCCACTATACCCATCAAGGAAAGAAAAGTATTGTTTCCCTGATAAGGTATCTAACACCTGATTGATGAAAGGTAAAGGGAAGTAGTCCTTGAGAGTGGCCTTGTTTAATTCTCGAAACTCAACACAGATACGCCATTTCCCTGTGACTTTCTTTGGAACTACCACCAGAGGAGACACCCATTTACTGTTAGAAATTGGGTAGATGAAACTAGCATTAAGGAGTTTTTGTAATTCATCTTTTACAATATATTTTAGGGCTAGATTCATTCTTCTCTAGGGCTGCCTGATAGGAGGTATGTTTGAATCTGTGTAAATGTGGTGAATACAGGTATCTGGGTGTATACCTTTCATATCGGTATATTCCCATGCAAATGCTCCAATTTGACGCTTGAGAACTTTTAGTAATTGTTTTTGCTGACTCTCATCTAAACCTGCATTTATATGTAGAAATTTTTCAGAACTAACCTCAGAAGGTGTGGTATAGGATCCTAAATGTTCTTCGATTGCGAAGACACAAGGTGTACTTGTAAATGTTGAGAAGCTCATGTTTTCTTGAAATTCGTCTCCAAAGATCTGGTCAAGTTGGGAAAAAGACTAAGGAAAGTCTTTACATGTTGTGGAAGAGATAAATTGGTTCAACACATTCTCGGTATTTTGTTCTTGAAGTGCCCAGGAGAAATCACTAACAAAGGAAAGTTCTTCCAAGTTCTCATCCCAAAAAGGACAATCTAACCAAAATAGGTTTTCAGTTACTGGCTGTGCTGGTGGGTATAAAGCTAGTTTGCTTGTAGATAACCCATCATAGATAATCATGTCTCCATCCCTACATCCTATAAATGCATTGGCAGTAGCCAACCAAGGTCTTCCTAGAATAATGGGATGACCTTTGGAAGGGTCTTTTGATTCTATGACCATGAAGTCCACGGGATATTCCCATGAAGCTACTGATACAGTGATGTCATCTAAGATTCCAGCAGGATACACCATAGTGCGATCTTCTAATTCTAGCATTGTTGGGGTAGGGCAAAGGAACTGTCCTAAATGGAGAGTTTCTAAAATTGTGGTAGTCATCAGGTTAATAGTAGCTCCTATATCAATAAGTGTGTTTCCTGTGGCGGTGTTATTGATGATAACAGTCACCACAAGGTTTCCTGGATTTGAATACTTTGGGATTCTAGGTTGGTCGGCTATGTAATCTGACATTTCACCTATTACATGAATTGTGGGAGGGTATTTTTGTTTTCTCCCTGGTCTTTTAATACATAGTTCCTTTATTACTTTGCTATAGATTGGGATATCCTTAATGGCTTGTAACAAAGGGATCTTAATAAAAATAATTTTCAATTCGTTAATGATATCAGAAAGATATGTTACATGTTTTTCTATCACCATACGCTTCGGATATGGGGGTGATATTTCTTCTGTAATTACTTCTTTATGTGGATGGTTGTGTGTTGAAGATTTAGGAATAACCACATCTTCAAGAATGGCATCATTCAAAACTTCATTAGGTATGTCTTCTTCATTCTCTTCTTGGATAACAAATGGTGACTTGGGTTGATCTTGCAAAACTCTTCCAGACCGTAGTTGAATCTCATGTATTGGTAAGGTCGAAATGGAATATGATGGAAGAGGTAACAACCCAATGTTGTTAAGAGCTTGGGTTGGCTTGTTGTTAGGATTTGGTATTGGTTGTGCAGGTAATATTGTGGGTCTTGGAGGATTCATATTCTGGAAATGGTGAGGTTGATTTGGGATAGGGGGTAGTGAAGGAGGTACAAATCTAGGCAAAAGTTGCTGAATATTAGGTGGGTAAGGATAGTTAGGCATAGGAGGAGGTGGTTGAGCATAAGCTTGTCCTCTACATCCGTGTGGCCATTGATGTTGTTGATAATTCTGAGGAGGGTACTGCAGTGGCCAATTCTGCCAACCTGAAGTGTTCCATTGTTGAGGAGGTTGATAAGGATAATAATAGGGTGGAATTTGTGATTATGGATCTTGACATGATGGTTGATCTCTAGGTTGTCAAGGCCTCCTAGATGTCTCACCAAAATTTCCACTCTTATATACAGCTTACAACTGAGGCAACGATGAACAATTATCAGTTGGATGTTTTTATGTACAAAGGTGACAAACTAAAACATTATTCAATGGACATTCTCATTGGAGATGTTTGGCTCTACAGCTAGGACAGAAAGCACTCATTGTTTCTCGCTCTTCATCCTGTCTCTTTTTAGCTTGCAATGCATCTAGTTGAGAACCCATAGCTCCTAAGATATCTGTTTTGAAATTCTCTAATAGGTTTCCCAACTCTACCCCTGTAACTCCATCAAGACCGGATGTGTTTCCTTTTAGGTTCCTAGCATAAGATTCTCGAAAATGTCTTCCACTTTTCCCTCTGCTCCTAGAGTAATTCCTACATAGTTCACAAATCTGTGTAAAAGACTTATGAGACATGTCTCCTGCTGCCATGAGATTAAAGTTTTCTAAGAATTCTTCTAAAATTCCCTTGAGGAAGAGTGTTCTTACTGCATCTTCCCGAAGATCACTATATTTAGATTTATGCAACACATAGTTAAATATTTTGAGATGGTCTTCTAGGCTCTAATCTTCAAGTTGTTGTATTTTGAAAATATCATTGCGAGATTCCTTAGGTTTATAGTAATCCTGATATTTCCATTGAAATGCATTCTTCATGTCTTCCCAAGTTCTAATACTAGATTCTCCTAACCCCATGAACCATCGGAGAGAAGAATATTTTAATGTGGCAGGAAAGAGTTTTAATTTTTGGCCATCTTGTAGGTAATTATAACTCCTACACAAAATTTCAAATTCGAATAAGAATGTATCTGGATCCTCACTAATCTTCCCATAAAAGGTTGGTAGTGAGGAAGGAGGGATTTTTTTCATAGTTACATCTTGTGCAGTGTCCAAGATAGGGAATCCAAAAGTACCTTCAGGTCTAACCTCTCCTTCTCCTTCATCTTGTCAGACACGATCTTGATTTTCATCCTCCATGAAGATTCGATTTCCAAAGAGAATACCTAGGTGGTTCCTTTCTTGGTGAATATGGGATGTCCCAACGTTCTATTTCAGGGAAATTATTTCCCTTTTTAAGAGAAGAATTATCAGCTATGTGGGAGTCCAGTTTTGTAGGTCCTACAGTTGTTGTCTCAATCTGTGAGATAACTATGTTCACAGAATTTTCAAAAAAAGCACCTACTTGTGCAGGATCAACAAAATCTACTAAGTTTGGACCACCTACTATTGAAAAAGTAGTGTCTTTGGGTTTTTGGACTAATAGAGAGTTGGGAGGTTTCGAAGTTTTGTCCTTTTGAGTTTCCTCTTGTCTAAGTTCAATCTCAATATGAGCTTGAGGTTCTTCTAGTGGAATTTCTTTATGAACATACTTTTATGATGTCCCTATGGTTTTCCCTAATTGGTTTCCAGAAAGAATTTCCTTTGCTTTCCAAGTAGGACTATCCCCTTTAGGTGTCTTCTGATACCTTTCTGTTGAGTTAGTAGTTGGGGTGGTACGCCCCCCATATAGGTTAGTAGAAATTTTAGTGGGGATTTTAGTAGGAGGACTAGTTTTAATAAATCTACCTTTTGAGTCTCTAGACCTAGTCATGAAAAAAAAACTATAATTGAAATAAATTCTAACTGCATCACTACTATTGCTGGGTTTTGGGGTTTTGGGGATGCATGTTATAACAGATGCGCAGGTTCTTACCTCTCGTCTTACCGCTCACCCACCACCAGTCTATTTCTAAGTTTCAAAGGGAAGAATTCAAATCTATTACTAAGTTTTTAAAAGAAAATCCTAATTATCTATAACTGAATTCTACCTATCTACAACTCCCCGGCAACAGCGCCAAAATGTTGAGGTGTATTTACTCTCTTAAGGAATCACCAAAATATTTAATTATCGACCAGGGTTGGTAATCTTAGAGTTGTGGCACAGTATATGCTAAGGTAGAATGGGACCTAAGTTTCGGCTCGGCAGACCTTAGAAATGTTTAATAAAGAAAAGATTGAAAGATCTTTCAAAATGAAAAACCGAGTCAAACTTTGAAAATACAACTACTAAACTGATAAAACCTAACTAAACCTACAGACTAGAATAGTATCGAACTATACTACTCTACTCTATGGACAATTATTGAAAGATATGAAAACAACAATATTAGTTTAGGGAGCAAGACTAAATAAAAAATAGAACTACTTTGATGAAGTTAGAAACTACAGATAGAACTATAATCTAGGAATTAGAAACAATTGTTAATGAATTCAAAGACCTATCTATGAGATGACTCAATTGACAACTAATTATGAAACAAAGAACTTAAAGAAAAACTACAAAATGACTAAGTGAATTCAACAACTATTCATGCATTCAATTAATACTTCAAGACTATACTAAATTACCTAATTCCATTCTCCTTGATGTTGTACATCGAATGTGATAGGAACTGGGGTGAATGTATCAAAATGACTTTCAAATGTAACAAGGAAACAAAATGGAAGAAAATCTAATTTAACTTCGACGAATAAATGCAAACTAAAGAATGTCCAACTACAATTAACATTAAACATTGTGACCTATCTTTTATCCATGAGCAAATGAATTGGAACTAATGAAATTTAGAAGCAAGTAGAAAACTTAATAAAGATATTTACTTGAACTGAATTTGATTTGGATGCAAGTAGAAAACTTGATAAAGATATTTATTTCTAAACCAAACCCTATTTCATGAACATCTTCATTAACTGTATGAATGAGAAAACTGATCCTATGCTTAACGAAGAAACTATCAAAACTGAGATAACTTGGAGAATGAAATTATTAAATCTAACATGAAATCAATCTTAAGAAACATATAATAAACTACACTAAGAATGAAACTGATAGATTCTAGAACAGTAACCTACTGGCAAATCAAACATGAAAGACATAACTTGGAAAACAGTAAAAGCAAAGTTAAGGAAGATGAAATGGAAATTAAGAACGATGACAAAACTTAATTAAAACTCTATGCAGTGGGAAACAAGATCTTAATTACATCTAAGACTGCTAATTAAAAGCAAGAAATATTACAGTTAAAAATCCTAAGAAACTGGATTCTAAATAAGCATAAAAACAATGCAGAAAGTATTGGGGTCCGAATGACGACCCAGATGACTACCTGAATGACTGTCCGAATGGAAGAAAACAATTTAAACCAAGGAAAGAAGCAGTTTCGATGATCTTAACTACCAGCTAGCTGATGCATATGATCCGATGGTGCAAGGGAATCAATGAATAAAGTGTTTAGAAGCTAAGATAGCAAGAAGTAACCTATTCTAATCATTGTTTAAAGAAATAAACTATTTCTATGGCCTAATCAAACAAAACTAAGATATGAATAAAACTAAGCTACAGCTACAAGAAAGAAACTAACAGAAATAATTCTAATTACGAATGAACTTGGAATGTTAAGCTAACTAAACTCTAAGTGTTTGTAAGTACAGGACTAAAAGGAAACTAAGCAAACTAAACGAATTAAGCAACCTAGGAAAACTAAACTTAAGCAACTAAGTGTGACCGGTCACTAATTACATTCTGGAAATATCATTAATATGAATAGAAAATTAGACATACAGATCATAAAACATAAGTATCATTTACATAAGCAGCAAAACAACATATATTACAAGACAAAGATATCATATACAAAATAAATACATAAATTAAACAAATAGCACAACTTATCTGCAGAAGACAAAGACAAATTGTGTACACAGACAGAAGACCATTGGTTGTTGAGGGGCCCTTCTCAGCAATCAGAGGCTGTGCCTTAATCAATCAATCACCACACACGCAACTGAGCTTTGATAAAACTAGAACAGAGGTATTTTAAATTAAAAACAGAGTTACAATGTTTATGTGTCTACTTGCAACTGAAGAAGACTAAAGACTAAAAAGCTAAAAGACTAACTTGTCTCAGTCACAAAGACGTATATATATACAGAGTTACAAATGGGAGTGCAAGTTGACCCTTTAGAGGTCGACTGCTTTAATAACAAGTAGTCTTAATGCCAGAAAACGGCTTTGCTTAACAATGCACGACAGCACATGGCCAAGGAACGTCCCCATAACTTTTTACAACAGCGCACAGAGCATCTACCAGGTTCCACGGTGTTGGTTTCCTTCACGCGGTCATTGAGACGTTGATCCTCTTTTGACGTGGGAAGAGAGATATGTGCTGTCGAGTTGAGCATGTAGGAGAGGGAATCTTCCAGAACACTAGCTCACGCACCATAAGGGCCACGTTCTAAACAGAACCCATGTGACGGTTTTCTTTCTAACGGCCTGAGAATATCTCAACTGATGATTTCAGGGGTTGAATGCGGGTCTGAATGGAAGACTGAATGCGGCTGATCATTTGCAACGTGAATACGCGTCTGAATGGAGGTTCGTTTGAGAGCCATAACCTGTGGAATAAAATATATTTTCCAAGAAAGCCAATAAATATCAAATAAACATCAATAAATCACAATATGACAATTTTTACCCAAAATTCATGTGATGTGTGAATATATGCATACCTGATCTGTTTGACGGTCTGAATGGCAGAAAGAAGAACTTGTCATATCAAAAATAGTGAAAATGACACCAATCAGAGTGTGTTTGATGATCAAAAGTGATGACAAAATGGACACCAACAAAGAGGAGAACAATGATGCGAGATGGAAATATCTAAGTTCTTCTTCAATAATAAATTTCTTCCATTTTATCTTCAGTACCTGCAAAACAAACTCTCTAAAACTTATAATGGAAGAATAATTTAATAAAGAGGTCCCAAGGCTCTAATACCTTGTGATAATTCTATATAGGTTTAATACCATGAAATAATTCTAATATCCAAGGATCTTGAAGAAAATAAGTCCTCGCAAGAATTTATTCAAAGATACGCAAGCATAAGAAGACATATTGAAGCAGAAAGATAAGAGTGATCCAGGTGGATATCGGTTGCAACCCACCTTCTCCAACTGGCTCAAAACAGTCTTCTAACAATTTTGGTAATTTACTATGTTTAGCAGTTTTTCGGGTCTTGAACTTCCGGAGCCGTTTTGAGGCCCTAAACGACGTTTTTTCAGCATCGAATGGTCGGGAAAATATGAGTTTGTTCTGGGCCAAATAGTGGTAGTCTATAGATATAGTCCTTAGGCAGATCTTTCCAACGAGCTATTGTGTGCCCCAAACGGAGATCATATGCAAAAGTTACGACCCCGAGAATTTGATGTACTAACTTACCCAAACGGGGCCCACATGACTTTTGGTGCTTCATCTCCTAGGGTTAGGCTTTTGGATGTTTTGGATTCTTTCCCTCATGCTTATGATAAATAGGCCCTTTCGGCCTCATTTTGTATTCATCTTGGTATGAATGAGCAGAGCGGCCACATCTCTTCTCAGAGATAGCTACTACCATTCTAGATGTTGTATTTACAGTCTGTTTTATTTCTTATATTTAATAGAATATGTGTTTACTGTATCGCTGTGTTTCTTGCAATATATCTGTGTATGTGAATATATATCTCTGTATATGATTCTGTATATGCTATCTTTTGTTTCGTTCCCACATAAATCCGGATCAAAGAGAGAGGACTCAATTGATGTAAAATTAATCTCTATATTATTAAATAATATGAATACAATATATAATACATCTCAAGAGAGAAAATATAATTCCTTGAAGGCAAGTTTTAAAGCACAAAAAAGGAAGGCTTACTAAAATCTAGAAAAACCACTTAGGTAGAAAAAGCACCTTCCAAATCAATCAAGAGGCTCACAAATTAGCTAAATATGGTATGGAAACTAATGAGTGATGAAAATGGAATGTGATAAAGGATTTTTGAGAGAAGAAAAAGGTGGAGGTCGAATTGGACAAGTACATATAGTTTCCTAGTCAACTAGCTTTACCTTATCCACTAGAAAGCATAAAAAGTAGGATAAAGTTGTCTAAAGAAGAAAATCGTCTTTCTAATCCAGGAATATAATGAAATTACACAAAATCCAAGGAAATATTAACTAAAATCTATCCATTTTTTTTTACTGACTTAGGATGGCATATGGAGGCATAAAAGACAAAATCTAGGCCAACTACATAGTCAACACCTAGGAAAATTAATCTAGATGACTAATAAAATATATCCTTAGTATGGAATGGGTTTTTAAATGTTCCAACACATCAAGAGCACAATGAACGACCTTGACGACGTTTGATACATATAATATGACACATAAATAGCGTATATGATGACATGTGTCATATGCACAATCTGTGAAGTATGGAAGAAGAGATGCCATGACCAACTTGCGAACATACAATCCGTGCAGGACATGTATAAATAGAGATGCAAGTTGAAGATTTGATGTAAGCTTGGAAGCAAGAACACAAGGTTTTTTCCATAAAAGTTTCATTTTGTTTCTCGGGGCATCAAGGGTCTCATGGACTAAACATATTATTTAGCGAAGAGCCGAATGCACACATGCATCAAACCAAAGTTTTGATGGTGCACAGAATGATGTTGCAGATCTGTGACAATTGTGAAAACACCAAAAGGAATACATACTAAAGAATGCACAAGTGTTGGATATCTCAAAGGATAGTTATGCAATCAACACGTCCATAGTCATAGATGTTGTAAAGAAAAAAAATTAGAGACTATACCGAGGGTTGGTATAGGAAAGGATGATCCTTCTGTTGATGGGGTTATGCCTCTTACTCCAGCCTCACCTTTTCTAGACCTTGAATAATTTGTAAATATTTGTAGGATCTGATCAAAGGATTTCTGGAAGATATCTCCATCACCCAATAGGTTTAGGATTTCTAGGTGTTCTTCCTTGACTCCTCTGAGGAGTACTAACTTCAACGATTCTTGATCCAAGGTACAATGAATGGCTCTTTTATAGCTGAGCTGGAATAATTGTGCATAATCCTCCAAAGATTCATTTTATCCCTGTTTCATTCTAAAAATTCCATCCCTAGTATCCCTGGCTTTGCAATAATCTCTATATTTGTCCAAGAAATCCTGTTTCATTTGATCCCATGAGAAAATATTGTTTCCTTCTAGGCTCATGAACCATTGATCTGAGCGATATATATTTTAGTGTTGAAGGAAAGAGTCTTAATTTTTGGGCATCTATTGTGTAGCCAAAGGACCTACAGATTACTTCAAATTCGAATAAAAAGGTGTTGTGGTATTCTGAGTTCAAGCCATGGAAATTTGAGAGATTGGAGGGATTGATATTTTTCATTCTAGCATCTCCTTGAGGTACGCTTATGGGAAAGGTAAACAATTACATGGGTTCTTCTTCCTCATCAGCCATGGTGGTATTGGAACTAGAGCTGGAAAAGAAATTAACATGATCTGGGTTATAGCTGGAATCAGCTTCTTTGTCGCTTTGGAGAAATTCATAGTCAGGGTGTTCTAAGCTAGTCTCACGCATGGGGTGATTAGGTAAAAAACGTCCAAATGCATCTCTCCTTCACCGAGGCATTCATGGTAAGTGAGATCTAGGCTTTTACTCTTTGTTTATCTGTTGTATGGGTATATATATATATTAGGTTTTCTAAGGTTTTGTTCGGTGTTCTCTTAGAGTTTAATCATCTCCCCATCAACGGCGCCAAAAAGTGGTGGGATACTGATATGCTGACTTTTTACAGGCTTACGATTCAGGAACCTTACTTTAATTATCGACTGGTGATCGTACAAACTTAAGAGGAACTATGCACTATATGTGCATGCTGAGAGAATCCTAACTTGTAGTGATGTGATTCGGGAGTGGAAGTATGTAAATCTTATGTTTTTACGAAAGCATGTAAAGAAGAACTATTTGACAATCTTATTTTATTGCTGAAGGAATTACTCGAATGATCTATGGAAGTATATGAAAGCATAGATATGTCCTATGAAATCATAAATCTATTTTAATGAAAGAAAACATATAATCTATGAAAGCATAAATGTATTCTAATAAAAGCATACATATAATCTGTTAAAGCATACCTCTAATATGTGAAAGCATACATCTATTTAAGGAAAGCAAGCATCTAATCTATGAAAGAGTAAATATCTTATTTAATGAAATGATTTGGAAACTTGATGTAAGGAAAATAACTATTTATGAAAACTGGAGATATACTAATCTCTGGATTTCCAAGAGAAATTAATCTAAATCAAATCTAAGGTGCAGATACCATGGAACTGTTTAATGCATAAAAATGTAAATATGTAAAACTGCCTTTATGGAATGCACCTATAGGACTACAAACACCATGTAATGAAACTACAAACACCGTTATACAAAGCTACAGATAAAAAATAGGCATTTCCCCCTATTCAATAAATGATTCACGATTGCTTACTTAACCAAAAATAATGAAATGCATGAAATCCGAATATAAGGAAAACACAGAGCTCCTGCTCAACAAAATGAGGGGGCCCACCTCAAAGCATATTACAGGAGCTAAATTAAACTTATAAACTCGTAGGTGATGTAAAACGTGGTTTCTTCATTACGCTGATATAGAATCCATGTCAATCCGTAAAACAAAACTTGCATTTCATAAAATAATAATGTATGAAAACAAAAATAACAAAATTCATGAGAGAGCTTCACACTATGCGTGAGCCTCTATTTATTACATAGTTTCAATAAGGTGTCTTCATTGGAAATCATGAGATCAATCTATTCTAGATTTGTCAGTGGAAATCAAGAGAGACTGATAGAGTGATCTCGAGTTCTTCTTTCATTACTTTGTGAGATTAACTGGAACTGGATTTTCCAAGATTGTGTGATTGGAAAAAGGTGCTCCCTTCTATCTTCATAGTTTTCTTTAAACCTGCACTTGTTTGCACATGGTGCTTATCCACTTGGTTAGATTATTAAAACATGCTAAGCACAAAAAAGATTACTACTTAACCATAATTATTTCATAGTCAAATAAATCATATCCTAGCCTATAGAAGGGGTGATCTTGGATTAATTTCTCAGTTCCTAATAGTAAAAATGAAGTTCGTGACTGCACTTGATACCTGTATTGTGGCCCCATCAATTATCTAAAGAAAATTGGAAGAGATCAAGTGACCAAAACCAACTCAATCTTCTTCAATGAGTTAACTAGCCAAACTAAAACAAGGTTGAGAAATTTAAGGGATTGTGTCCCCTAATTATTCTCACGAGATGACACCACTTAAATAGAGACTTAATGATCATCCAAGGTTGAAATTATGGAGGCTTATTCAAATTTTTCAAGAAGGAATCAATCCCACAAAATTAACATGCAGATTTCTAGTTAATTGGGGGACAACTTCCACAAATCAAGGAGTTGATTGCATGGGATAGTTTACTCAAGTGAAAATATATATCATGAGCTACCACCACTTAAAGAATGACTCAATGAGCATAAGGGGTCGAAATTATGGATTCCAAGTCGAATTTTTCAAGAGGCAATCAATCCCACAAAATTAGCATGTTGATTTCTAACTTCCACAAATTAAGGAGTTGATTGCATGAGCAGTTTTGAGTTTACTCAAGTATAAATTGTAGTAGGATCAAATCATATGGGTAGTTAGTTTATCATTATTCTTCTCTTTATCATTTTCATTCCTCCCTTGTCGGTCAAGGAAAATTTGTATCAAGAGGCAGCTTGCTACCCTGTTATGACAGATTTTTAATAAAGAAGAGCTAGTTTTGTTACATCTTTAGTATACTTTCTTCGACGGGGTTCCTTGAGAATCCTTGGGTTGATACCGCTCAAGGGAAGGACTGAGAACCCTTGCATGCCTTTCATTTCACTTATTGTATTTTATGTTGTTTTATTTTGTGTGTTTGTCTTTCCTGTAGTTTCTTGTAGTGTTCATGTAGTTTCATGTTACATTACTATAGGTTTCTATTACAAGCGTTTTTAGGTTAAATTAGAATTTATTTCCTAATTTTGGCATTTTATTTCTTTCATGCTTCAAGTCATTCTTGGCTTTCCTAGTTAGTTGTTGCTTCTCATTTCAAGTTAGAATTTAAAATTATTTGTTTAAACGTCTTTATTTCCCTAGATTAAGTTAATGCTTTGCATTACTATATTTCATAGTTAGCATTTCAAAGTATTTCCAATATTTATTTATTTTCCTAGATTAAGTTACTGTTTTACATTTACTGTCTTTCTTAATTAGCATTTCAAGTTATTTCCTTGGCGTCTTTAATTTCCTAGTTAATTGTTGCTTTGCATTTACTGTGTTTCTTAGTTAGTCTTTCAAGCTATTTATTTTGCAATTGCATATACAGTGCACAATACCTCTTAAGTTTGTACAAACTCCCGTATTGATAATTTAAGTAATGAGCTAAGGGATTCAGTGTTTATGGTTGCAATTCTTTGGCCCGTCAAACCTCTTTCAAATTCCTAAAATGATGGGTCATTTTCCCACAATGAATCTACTAAGATTCCAAGTTTTTAAACAACATCCAGTAAAAAACAAAGTGTAAATATGCAAAAATGGGTTTACAAAAATGCATGCCACAATTTGTATATTGGTCAATATTAACTAAAACCGTAGGCCTGAAGCTAGTTACATTGTTCACAAAAACCTCTTTCATATTCCTAAAATGATGGGTCATTTTCCCATAATGAATATGCCAAGATGAAAGTTTTTGAAACAATGATCAATAAAAACAAAGTGTAAATTTGCAAAAATAGTCTTACTAAAATGCTTTCTGCAGTCTGTAGATTGGTCAATCATTGAAAGTAAAACCACAAGCCTGAAGATGTTTACGTTGTTCACGAAAATCTATTTTAGATTCCTAAAATGATGGGTCATTTTACCACAATGAATATGCCAAGATGGAAAATTTTCAAACAACATTTAGTAAAAAACAAAGTGTAAATCTACAAAAATGGGCTTACTAAATGGCACTCCTCGGTTTGTACATTGGTCAATCATTGAAACTAAAACCATAGGCCTGAAGATAGTTTTGTTGTAAACAAAAACCTCTTTCATATTCCTAATGATGGGGCATTTTCCCATAATGAATCTACCAAGATTGCAGTTTTTGAAACAACAGTCAATAAAAACAAAGTGTAAATTTGCAAAAATGGGCTTAAAATGCACACCACAGTTTGTACACTGGTTAATGATTGAAAGTAAAACCATAAGGATGAAGCTAGATACATTTTTCACGAAAAAATCTTTCAGATTCCTAAAATTATGGGTCATTTTCCCACAATGAATCTTCCAAGATGGCAAGTTTTCAAACAACAATTAATAATAAAAATGTAAATTTGCAAAAATGGGCTTACTAAAATGCACTCCACAATCTGGAGATTGGTCAATAATTGAAAGTAAAACTACATGAATAAACCTCAATACATTGTTCATAAAAACATATTTCAGATTCCTAAAATGATGGGTCATTTTCTCACAATTAATCTGTCAAATGGCAAGTTTTCAAACAACAGTCAGTAAAAAACAAAGTGTAAATTTGCAAAAATGGGCTTACTAAAATGCACACCACATGTTGTACATTGGTCAATAATTGAAAGTAACACCACGGGCCTAAATCTAGTTACATTGTTCACAAAAAATTCTTTCAGATTCCTAAAATGATGGGTCATTTTCCCACAATGAATCTTCCAAGATGTCAAGTTTTCAAATAAGATTCAGTAAAAAACAAAGTGTAAATTTGCAAAAATGGGCTTCCTAAAATGCATGCCACAATCTGTACATTGGTCAATAATTGAAAGTAAAACCATAGGCTTGGAGCTAGTTACATTGATCACAAAATTCTCTTTCAGATTCCTAAAATGATGGGTCATTTGCTCGCAATGAATTTGAAAATGTGAGATTTTTTTAAATATCGGTCAATAAAAATGAAGTGTAAATTTGTAAAAATAGGCTTAGTAAAATGCACACCACCGTCTGTGCATTGGTAAATTGTTGAAAGTAAAAGCACAGGGCTGAAGCTAGTAACAAGGTTCATAAAAACCTCTTTCAAATTCCTAAAATGATGGGTTATTTTCCCACAATGAATCTACCAAAATGGAAAATTTTCAAACAACATTCAGTAAAAAAAAACAAAATGTAAATTTGTAATAATGATATTACTAAAATGCACACCACAATTTGTATATTGATCAATCATTGAAACTAAAACCATAGTCCTAAGGCTAGTTACATTGTTCAGAAAAACCTCTTTCAAATTCCTAAAAATTATGGGTCATTTTCCCGCAATGAATCTACCAAGATGACAGTTTTTGAAACAACAATCAATAAAAATAAAGTGTAAATTTGCAAAAATGGGCTTAGTAAAATGCGCCATCATGAGAAATGAATTTTTAGAGACAATTGTTAAAATACCACCTCCAAAAGTAAAATTCTCATGAATTTTCAGGGAGGGGGTTCAAACAACCTCCCTCTAAAGTATAATTCTCATGACTTTTCTTTGTGAGGTTTCTAAAAACTGCCTTGAAAAAAAAATTTAGGGGCAGTCTTTTTGAAACCCCCCAAAAAGTCATCCGAATTGGATTTTTGGGGGCATCATTTAGACAACCACCCCAAAAATTCCAATTCTCATAACTTTTTTAGGGGGTGTTTCTAAAAACCATCTAAAAGCCACCCCAAAATGCCTTTTTGAGGGAAGTTTCTGGAAACAACCCCCCAAAAAATTTATGAGAATTAGACTTTTGGGTTTGGTTGTCTAAAAAACACACCCAAAAGTCCAATTCTCATTACTTTTTTGAGGGGGTTTCTAAAAATTTCCCTCAAAAATGGATTTAGGGGTGGTTTTGTTAAACCCCCCCCCCAAAAAAAAAAAAATCATGAGAAATTGCACTTTTCGAGCGGTTCTTAAAAACCCATCTGTTATAGGTCAAATCTGCACTTCTCCGTCCGTGATCACCTTTAGCTATAGATCACACAAAAGAACAACTTGGATTGAAGAGCAATATTTTCCTAGATGATGTATGGACTTGATTTACCCCTCTGCAACTGATAAAACATTGTTTTTCCCTACATTTTGACATGAACGCTAACCTACAAGCATAAGAGCAGCGTTTGCCTACTAAAATATGCAGCTCTGCTTCATTAAACTAGCATTTTCCTACTAAAATATGCAACTTTGCTTCAGTAGACTAGCGTACACCCTCAGAAACCTTGCAAACACTGGTTGTAAGCATGAAAGTTGCATATTGTGTGCTACTCCACTTGAGAAAACTAGCGTTCATCTTAAAATGTAATCAAAAATATATTAATTTGACGAATTGAGATTAGTCGAAGTTGGTTTGCAACTTCCCCAACCTCCCAATCCAACCACCTCTCGGTTACAACTGCCTACCTTGTCCCATAAATACAAGGAGGATCCATGAGAGAGGTTACATAGAACTCACAAGAGGAGAAACTATGCATTAAGGGTTGTTATGCTGGAGGAATTCCAAAGTTAGTGTGAAGAGCAGGAGCCCAGAATCCGGTTGCACAAGCACTCTGAATGATCAGGTATAATTGTACCGATTATTTGCTTTTGACAATAAAGGTTGAAATACCCTTCCCCTCCCAATCAAATGTCTAATGGATTGCATATTTGTTTGGATTAAATGCCTGAAGTTTTAAATCTTGTTTTAAACCTTCTCTGGAAAAAATGCTGGTATCCCTTGCACACAGTAGCATACACTTGCTAAAAAACATTGCTTTACCTATTGCACAATAGAGTACACCTCCCAGTGTAGGCAGGTTTCTCTACTGCACAATAGAGTATTTTCTTGTAAGTCTCTGTTTGCTTTTGCGATTTGATCTCTGCTTGTTTGGCTTGATTTCTAGCCTCTTGCTTTGCCTTCTTAACTGATCCTTTAGGTCTTTATGCCTTTGTTGAGTCTTGTTTGCCTCTCCTAAGTCCCTTAACTCATATTTTGCTTGCTTGAGTACCTTTTGAGGTGTCTTGCTTGTTTGTGACTCTTTTTGAGGACCATGTACTGTTCCTTGTTGGACATAGATGCACTCCTGTACCCTAGATGCTTGTTGCAGGTATACAAACCTTTGTTTTATAACATTTGTTGTTTGTGGAAACATTAGTACACTTTGACGGTGTCTTGTCCTTTGATTTAGGGTTTGACCCAAAGTTGGAGTCTTTAGGGTGTTTTTCAAAAGTTTTTTGAGTCCAGACACTTCCTGATTTCTTTGTCAGTTTCAGTTCAAGTAAGTTGAAGTATTTTAGTTTGTTTCCATTCGAGTCTTTGTGATTGTAAGGTCATCTTTGGTTCACTTGCCTACATTTTACTTGGCTTAGTGCTTTCTTAGGGTTTTTGGTGCTTTGGAGAAACCTTGGAGGTTTGCCTTTCCATTACAAGCGTCTCTTATCCTTATTTTCTTTTCACTTTGTTTCCAAGTCCAAAGCTTTTTCCTTTGAAAAAAATTTGTAGGACAAGTCTTTGTCAAGTCATCGATTTGATTGTTGTGAGCTTTAGAAGTTTCTTTTCCTAACTCACATTTCTGTTTTAGGTCTTGCGTGAACTTTTACTAGTTCTCTTTCTTTTATGGTTGTCAGAAAAAGACAAAAAATTGTTTTAGGTTGCTTAATAGTAAGATCTAGCTTTGCTTTGAAGTAGCATAGTTTGCTTCGAAACTTTAAAAGAAAATACAAAAAGATTTTGTTTTAGGTTTGCTTAGATTTTCAGTTTTGAAAGAATCATAAACAAAACTAGAAAATTTTGTGAATTTGAAAGCATTAGTGTAACAATTACTTTACTTTCATAACAAACCATTCCACACACCACACTACAACCCTTGAGTAACAAGTAGCCCTTAAAAGAAATTATTAATAAAAGTTATTAGCAACAATTTTCTTTTTAGGCATACATGACATCAACTAGCCTAGGCTAGAGTTTCGAGCTTAAATCACCTTAAACTGCTCGGAACTAGCTTCATTACTCAACAATCGTAGTACGACTTTCATTTAGGTAAATCCATCTATATCAAATAGTCCTGGGAAACTCTACTTAAACCAAAGCTAAGCATGAGGCCGGGGAAGATTGGAATTGTTGAGGATATCCCCTCACTTTCCCTTTGACCATAAACCAGAGTTGACTCACGTATAGGGATCCTTACGGGATTTAGGGCTTTGCTACCCTACCCATGCGTTTCGACTAGGCTGACGACTGTCTCCCCAGGTTATTTCGTATTGATGGTAGCCTTAGTATCAAACCTTTATGATTCTACACAGCTAGAGTAGGCGATTATTCCCACTTCACTTCAGACAGGCGTGGAAGGTAACCCTCTGGCAGTAATCCCATGAAAGCAGTTTGGTGATTCAAGCGCTTGCACCCAGTGGACCTCCGGTGGATGCCACAAAACTGACCATCGATACTCTGTTAGTCTGTTGTGGGCCCTGATCATCCCAGACTTGCTTCCGAGAGTATTTTCCATCCATTTGATTGGTTTGATTACTTAGGAAAATTTTTTAGTGGTATGTTGTTTGCCCCTTTTTTGTAGTGGCCAACTAGGTTTTTTACTTAGTTTTATTTTATTATAGTTGTGGAGGACCAAAATTTCCATCAATCTCGGAGGTTGCAAAAACTTTCCCCACTTATAGTGGAGTCTCCACCGCCACCGCGACGTAGGAAAACTAATTCTCATGGTTCTTTTGAACTTACGAGAGAAACAGAGGTTCTTGGAGAACCGCAGCCTAGAACACTGTATCGACAAGTGTTTGATACTGTCGAGGTTGAGGATTTAACTACCACAGAGTTTAATACTCCTTTTAACCCTCCTATTACTGACCTTAACGATCCACTTCTGGTACTTGTTGGTTTCCAACAGCCTGAGTTTAGTGCTTACCTTTTTACACCGGGTTATACCATGACTAACCCAGGAGACGAGTAGGGAGTCCAACAAAATCCCATAACCTCTATGTCTGCAAGGATTATAAATCCTTCTTTCACAAACATTGCTCATCCAATTTCATCGCAAAATGCTTTGGCCTCGACTCCGTCCTTCAATTTCAATGTTGGCACTTTGGGCATGCCGAGCTCATTAACCTCGACATCTGCCTCAACCTCCACACCTACTTTTGGACCAAACAATGTCCCTTTGTTAGGGATAACCGCAATGAGTTTTACTCAGTCTTTTGCCACGTAACTATTACAAGGTGTGACTCAAAACATTTCTTCTTCATCCATGGTCAGATCCATCCCTTCTTCATCCATCCCCATTATGGGTACGATGACAGTACCATCCACTTTTACCACACCTGGATTCAACCCCAATGCAGGTTACAACGTTAATCCATCGAACATACCTGTAGGGAGTATCCCCTTCTCTTTGTTTGCTGGAGGAGGGTGTAATATCATTAATCCACAGTTTGGTGGGGTTAACCCCCAGTCACAATGGACTGTTTCCCAAGGATATAATCCACTTACCTTTGGATGGAACAATTTCAGTCCTTTTATTTCACAACCGATGGCTGGGGGAAACCCCAACCAACAGTACACGAACCAGGCGATGGGTGGTCCCCAATACCAGGTTTCGGTTTACCAGATGCCATCGGCTCAGCCACGTTTACCGTTTCTGGAAACTTTAAATTTTCCAGATCTTTCAAAACTCATGAATGACCCAGTGTGTCATGACCCTACATGGCCACGTGTTCCCACCAAGTTTCCCTCAGACATTCCGAAGTTTGAAGGAAAGGCTGGTGAGGACCTCGGTGACCATGTCACAACCTTTCATCTCTGGTATTCCTCCAACTCACTGAACGACGATTCCATAAGGCTGAGGATTTTTCAAAGAACCTTAAATAGTTTCGCAGCCAAGTGGTACATTGAATTGCCAGCAGCTGCCTATGGAACCTTTCAGGATCTTGCCATTGTGTTTCTGAACCGCTTTCAACTCCCCGTCTGGTACGATGCCAGGACAAACCTTTTGTCGACATTTCAACAAAATAAGGCCACTCACCTCTTTGATCATATTCAGGAGTGGCAGAGGATAAAGAGGCTCATCAAGGCCGACATCCCCCCAGCATTCCTATTAGAATGGTACCTTAAGTCTCTTCTTCCTTATGTTTCTAAGGAAGTTGCCACTTCAGGAGTGTCCTCCGAAGAGGAATCCATACTGAGAACTCAGCAGCTCAACTTAGTCTATGCTCAGTCCGGGCTATTGTACGAAATAATTCCTAATGCACCAAGGTCTAATATAGACTTAGGTAAGCCTAAACCTAGACCACATGTCGATGGCATTGTGGGTTCAGTCGATTCTGCAGCGTTTGATGCCTTAACAAAGCAAGTGCATGCCTTGTCAGTCAAACAATCTGTTGCAGAAGCAACTTCTATTGCATCCTCCCTTTCTACTTCAGAGTCTGTGCAGCAGGTGCAGACAAACCAAAAGGGTTGTCGGCAGCCCAACAATAAGAGAAAGGGCAAGAAAGGGGGGGCTAACCAACAAAATCTTGACAACACGCAAAATGCCGAGGAGGGTAAGAAAGAGAAAAGGAAGGCCAAGTTCCCTTGCAAACTGTGTCAAGGGGACCAACTTACTCACCAATGCCCTCTAATGGAAGAAGCCCAGAAGTTGATCCGTGAGAAGAAACCTGTTGTCTTAAAAGACCCTTTCCCTTACGGATAGAATTCAGCTTCTGGCAGCTCTAGTGCTGGGGGCACCACTTGTACCACCACTGATCAGTCTTTTATCAACATGGTTAATTCAGACGCTTTGTTGCAAATCTGAGCCAAGAATTATACCTTGGACCAAAAGCAGAAGGACATACCTGAATCTTCCACTCCTCTTCACATTCCTGTGGAGACGCTGCCGAAGATACCGAAAGGTGTTTTAAAACGGATTGTGCACAACCCTAACGCGTGGGCTGCTCCCCACTACAATGTTGTGGAGGACTTGGCCCAAACCCCCTGTGCTATGTCTACCTTGGAAGTCCTGCAAAGTTGACCATTGCAACGCAGCACACTTCTGGTAGCAATTGGGAGTGTTGATTCGTCCAACATGTCTTCACGTTTTGATATGCAAGACATCAAGTTCCGGTTTCCGTATCATGTCGCTCTCCAGATTGAGGTCAGCCATGGATCCAAGATCATTAGACGGGTTGTTATGGATGAGGGCGCATCTACGTGCGTAATGTCAATTTCTTGCTCAAGAGCCTTGGGAGAACCTGAGTTAGCTCCCTCTAACACGATACTTACTACCTTTGATGGGAGATCTTTCCGTCCACACGGAGTCTTACCATCCTTTGAAGTCGAGCTTGCAGGCAAACTAGTATTGGTAGAGGTGGAAGTTCTGGATGCTCCGCTCGATTATAACTTGTTGTTGGGTAGGACCTGGATGTATGCCATGCAGGTAGTGCCATCAGCTATCTTTCAGGTCATAATTTTCCCCCACGAAGGAAAAATCATCACAATCAATCAACTTTCGTTCACCCGGAAGAACAACCATCCTCCATCAGATTCTTCCATTCCTTTGATTGATCAGTCTGCCCCAGTCACTGTGAGCTTAGGGCCAGGTCTTTATGGGTCATTAATAGGCACTTTTGACCTGCCTGCTCCTGCATTGTTTGTTGGTTCTGAAGAGTGTTCATCTTCCGAGAACTCCACGGTCTGTTCAACGTCAGATCCACGAATTCTCCCTACTGAATCAGAATCATCCGTGCATGTACCTGTTGCAGAGATAACTAATGTGGATTCACAACAACTTGCAACAGAACATGTCATGACTTCTTTGGTCTCTACCGAGTCAGATATGGACTATGCTCTTGCATGGTCAATAGACTCTACCCTTTCTCCTGATAGTTTAGACACGGTTTTTCCTTCTGACGAAGCCATTTTGGAAGCTATGACGAACCTGGATCATCCTCGGGAACATTTGAACCCCAGATCCTAGTTACTCTCCACCCTAAACTTGATAGAGAGAGGTGATTTTTCTTCGAGACCTGGTGAAAATGTTGATTTTCCCTCCATCCCTTCCACTTCACAAGTTGCTCATGTCAAAGGGATTGTGAGGAATACATCGAGGACGATCCCGATCAACGTTTCCACCGAACCAGGAATCATGGAAAGTATCTTTATTGAAGTAGATTGTTTTCTTGACGAAATAGTTATGTATACTAATCTTTTCAACGATTTCCGCGACATCTTTTCCCGGCCCCATGAGGGGGTTCCAGGCATTGACCCTACTTGAAGGAGTCATCAAGCATTATTCCACCTTTTCTTCGAGCTCGTTAAAAACAGTAAGGAGGTTACGAGCATTATTCCACCTTCACTTCGAGCTCGTTAAAAACAGTAAGGAGGCTACGAGCATTCTTCTACCTTCACTTTGAGCTCGTTAAAAATAGTAAGGAGGCTATGAGCATTCTTCTACCTTCACTTCGAGCTCGTTAAAAACAGTAAGGAGGCTATGAGCATTCTTCCATCTCTCCTTTGAGCTCATTAAAAATAGTAAGGAGGTCATGAGTTTACTTTTTCAGGCTTGTTAAAATTTTACGAAAAAGATTTTTATGGAGTTCTCTTTAAGCTCTTGTTAAACTCTTTAAATATGACAAGATTGCCGAGTATAGTTGTCTTTTCAGACTCGTTAAAGGATTTGAAGAGACATCTTCTTAAGTATAAGTTTAACCCTTTTCCGAACTTTTGTGGATTACTTACGAAAAAGGAATACTCTAGTCATCTGTGGCTAGAAGAGTTCTTCTTTCATTGTTTTACACTTTTTCGGGGGAGGAGACTAACTTTACAAAAAAGGACCTTTGGAGCCTCTCTTTAGGGTTTTCAGGCTCTCTAAATATGAAAACACCAAGCGAGCATTCACCTACTCGGGTTCGATGTGAAATCCACAAGAGGGTAAATAGAGGATTGTTTAAGTTTTTCAGACTCTATAAACAGGAAAACACCAACAAGCATTAACCTACTTGGGCTCGATATTAAAATCCACGAGTAGGTGTATGGAGTTATTGTTTAACTTTTTCAGACTCCTTAAAATTGAAAACACCGGTGAGAAAGAACAGATCTTGGCTCGATATTAAAATCCAGAGATCACTGCTATAGAGCATTCTTCTATCTCTTCTTCGAACTCTGTAAACAATGAAGAAGGTCCTGAGTCTTCCTCCCATGGACTCGTTAAAATATTTTACATGGTTGGATCTATTGAGTTTTCATTCTTTCTTGGACTCATTAAAACAACAAGAAAGGTATTCTTTTATAAAAAAGAATAAGGGATAAGAAGGGTATATCACATCTTTTTCAGTTTCAAAGGCAGTTGCGTCAATCATATCCTTGAACACAGCACCTACTTGAGTCTATACGTTTCAGTTGGGTGTTAGTTTTTGACTTTAGGGTGAACCTGATCTCCGAGTGTTTACTCCCCCAGTTGGTTATTCTTCCAATCATATGGAGGGTCTGTTATGTCTCCTACATCGCATACTTATATCATTTTCCCCTCATGTTGAAAACTGCCTAAGTCACTTTGTGTTGTGCTCACAGTTCAAGGATACAGCCTGTGTCGGCCATTCTGCAATTTACCTTGACTTCATGTGCCGGCCATCCTGGTGTCTGTTTGTTTCATCTTGTTACTCGTCCTAATCCACATCAGCTCATACCTGTGAGTGTTCCTCATGTTGGATGATGGAGGATGCATTAAGGCCTCCCTTCCAGCGGACTTCTTCCCATCAACTTCATTATGCTTTGGGAACGAAGTTTAGAGTTTCGGTTAGTACCTTGGGGATTGCAATCATCAGTGGCAGTTTCCCTCGTCGTTGAATAATGAGAATACATCAATGTCTCTTATTCGACGGGTTCCTCAGGTGTTCGACTTCAAGTCCTCTTATTCACACATGTTGGATCGTACTAGGTACCTTGGGCCCCATTATCATTATCAGTGGAAGCCCTCGCATTTGTTAACGGTTTACATCAATGACCGGTAATCAAATGATACCCCCCATGTTTGACTTTAGCTCATTTATTCACATGGTTATGGTTTGTACCTTGGGTTGTTTGGATGAATACCTTGGGATTTTGATAGCATCACCCTATTTATGTTATCACCCAAGCTGCGCAAGACTGAGCCTCACTCATTTTGGCTCTTCATGAGACATAGATCCAGTTTGTTGTTATGGCTATGATCTCTCACTTTGACATGGATCCGCGCTTGTATTTCAATGGCCATGCCATATATACATCTCCTAGTTATGTATCGGAGATCATGTTGTATCATGCTACACATCTATATGATGTCAAGATTGTAATTGCTCGCTGACCTTGATCGTTATTTCAGGTACTTTTGTGACTTGGTTATGCGGTTCCTTGCTCCTCCTCTGACTTGGAATTATAATGTATTTCAGCCATCACTTCCCTCTGACCTCACACATTAGGGGGCATCTGTTATAGGTCAAATCTGCACTTCTTTGTCCGTGATCACCTTTAGCTATCGATCACACAAAAGGACAACTTGGATTGAAGAGCAAGATTTTCCTAGATGATGTATGGACTAGATTTACCCCTCTGCAGCTGATAAAACACTGTTTTTCCCTACATTTTGACATGAACGCTACCCTACAAGCATAAGAGCAGTGTTTTCTTACTAAAATATGCAGCTCTGCTTCATTAAACTAGCGTTTGCCTACTAAAATATGCAACTCTACTTCAATAGACTAGCGTACACCCTCAGAAACCTTGCAAACGCTAGTTGTAAGCATGAAAGTTGCATATTGTGCGCTACTCCACTTGAGAAAACTAGCGTTCACCTTAAAATCTAATAAAAAATATATTAATTTGACGAATTGGGATTAGTTGAAGTTGGTTTGCAACTTCCCCAACCTCCCAATCCAACCACCTCTCGGTTACAACTGCCTACCTTGTCCCATAAATACAAGGAGGATCCATGAGAGGGGTTACTTAGAAATCACAAGAGGAGAAACTATGCATTAAGGGTTGTTATGCTGGAGGAATTCCAAAGTTAGTGTGAAGAGAAGGAGCCCAGAATCCGGTTGCACAAGCACTCTGAATGATCAGGTATAATTGTACTGATTATTTGCTTTTGACAATAAAGGTTGAAATACCCTTCCCGTCCCAATCAAATGTCTAATGGGTTGCATATTTCTTTGGATTAAATGCTTGATTGTATTTGATGTCTAAATTGCATTTCAATTTCATCATTGTTATATCAGTCAAGATACACTGAGGAAGGTATCTTTTGTATTGCAGGTTCGTCGAACGGAAGATCAAGTGAAGGATCGATCGAAGGAGCAAGTGAAAGCTAGGATCGAACATCGTTAATAAGGTATGCCTTCAAGAACCTTGATCTCTTTCCTTTTGAAGAAGCCTATGTGATATTATTAATGTATTTACCTGTCACCCTATAAGTTGGTAGTGTCCCTCTCCTCGCTATAGGGTAGAAATCCTGAACAACACCGTCCCCAAAAATCCAATTGTCATGACTTTTGGGGAGGGATTTACAAACCACCCCTAAAACCCTAAAAAACAAATTGGGGGAAGTTTTTGCAAGACTTCCTCAATCCAAAACCATCGCTAAAGAGGCAAATTGTTGTAGTGAGCATACCACTCATAATGCCATGTCACTAGCTAATCGGAAGTGTTGTGTTTAATGGTTCATCATCATGGTAATGTAACCAAATGTAACATATTATCCAAACATAAGGGTGCATATTCAATGATTTTCTCCTCCCCATGTGAGCAAGGCACTTGTAGTTCCATAATCATGACAACTTAGGTAAAAACAATTGCTTGTGTTTAAGGGTTAATCGTCATGGCAACTTAACCAAACATAGGTGGTTTTGTTGAATCCTTCCCTATCACAACAACTTAGGCTTAAATAAAATTTCTTTCAATAAATGGTTTTCTGCTACCTATACAAGTAGGCCACTTTAGTGCCATGTTGCAACAACTTAGTGAAATAGTGTAGAAAAGCATGATAGTTGTAGTCCCTTATTGCAATCAATTATCTAAATGACAGTACATGTATCAGGATGTTTCATCAATGACCATTCAATGTATCAAGAGTGTGGGTTGAACGTCGATAGCATAACTCTAACATCAATTAATTACAAGTTAACCGATGTTCATCTGATGGGAATTGAACTTCACATATGATGTTTTTTTTGTTCAATACATTTATAAGTATGGCTTATTGGATGTTTAACCGATGTTTATTCGATGTGGGTCGAATGTAGGTAGCATAACTCTAATGTTGACTATATATGGGTTAATAAACATTCATTCGACGCCAATTCCATGTTTTTTTGTTCAAACCATTTATAAGTGTGGCTTATTGGATGTTCAACTGACATCTGTTCGATGTAAACGCGGTGTGGGTTTAACGTCGATAACATAATTCTACCATCGACTATTTAGAGAAAACGCGACATCAACGTGACTTTTTTTTTATGGCACAACCATGTTTATTTATTTATTCAAGGCAATTCTAGACATGGCTTATCGGATGTTTAGCTGAATTTAGTTTCACGTTGGAAACATCTCTTTTTGGATGCTTAATCGATGATAACCTCACGTACAACCGATGTTTAGCCCACACTTTTGATGGTGTACACTATGGAAAACATAAATATTTTCCATTTCTAATTCGATGCAATTGTACATCTCTTGAGAGACATCCAGGAGCGTTGCTTAAGCAACATTAGGGAATGTCTCTTAAGAGATGTATCGGAGTGTCTCTTAAGTGATGTCAAGGAACGTCTTGTTGGTGTGTTTCCACCTTCTTTCCATTTGTATTATTTCTCCCAGTCATCATTAAGGGGGAGTTTTAGAATATGTTGTCACGTCCCCTTCCATCAAACCAATGCAAGGAAGGGAACATGACTGTAACATGGGGTGTCTAATTCGTCCCCAAAGCCATAAGACTAAAATTTACCGTTTAAATAAAATGCACAATTAATTTACACAGTAGAATTAAACATATTAGCACACAGCAAGAATGGAATGCATCAACATATTTAAACCAGGAAAATGATGAATCATTCACACATGGAGCCAATCCCATTCTCATGCCATTCACAGATTTCATATCAATTCCATTTACATGAATAATTATCATTCTGAATTAACACAATGCAAAACACATAATGCATATAATTCACATCACAGAGAACACTTATCTTTGAGATGAAGTTGTCCAACAACTGGCTATGTGAGAGTAACGTTCCACACAACCACAGTTCTCTGTCCATCCTATATTCTTTCAGCTGAGAGATTTCCCACGAGCTAAGTTGTGTATCCACTAAGGAGTAACTAGTTGGGCTCACTCACAGCCATGGTTTCACTCAACCACTATGCTAAGCCAACACTCAGTTGGGTTTATCAAGCATATAAGAAGATAGAGGAGGAAAATACTAAGCTAGTGAGTGCAACCACAGAGCTATAGGCATCTCAAATGAATTCAACAGTCATGGCACTCACAATACCTACCTCACCCAACACAAGGAAGTTCCCCTTCTCTGCTACACAGTCCCTCAGGCGTACCTTCCCTCCAGTGCTATTCAGGGTGGGCATAGAAAGTTCCATCTCCTAATTCCATGAGATTTCAGCCTTCACTGGGTTTATCAAGCAAACCCAACCTCTTCTCAATCGTTCACACTTGGATTTCTCATAATTCTGTCACAAATAACTCAATCCCGTCACTGAGTTTCTGGGATATCAAAACTAGGTTTTCCAATGGATTTCGGGGTATCTATTACTCTCAATATCGCCCCAAGGTTCATGTCTATGGATCCCCCGTTGGATTTCACTGTCAAATACCAAATCTGGGCATTTTTTGCTCTGCAAAACGTGGGTTCTTGCAAAGTTGCGATTTCTGGTTTTTCTCACTGTTGGGAATTCGTTCTGGATGAAAAATGATGCTTGATTCCTCCATCATGGAATGGGAATGAGGAAGAAGCAATCCCCATGAGGTAGAGTGACTTGTGGTACAAAACAGATCCCATACTATGCCATACGAATTTATGGGCTGCCCATGCTCCATTGAAGCCATGGACTGAAATCTTCAACCACTTCCTTACAACAGATATAAATGTCATCAAGGAAGGTCAAATAGGTTTTCACAATGACATTCAGCAGCATATGGTTCATCCTCACAATCCCCTCACCACTCCCTAGTGGATACACATGGCCCCTTCTCATTCGTTGCTTCCATAGCCAGTTTTGGGTATTTTATTCAATGTTAAATATTTACATCATTTACAATATTCCATGGCTTAATAACACATGGGTAACAAAATATCAAATGCTTGTCCATTCTAAATAAAATCTGAAACACACTAGCGGGGCCTTGGCCTTAAGCTCCACGCTAGGGAAACATACATCGCATGTATACAATATTTACATTAAAAGCCAATATTTCATAAGGGTCAAAATTGGGGTATTACATTCCCCTCCCCCTTAGAACAACACCGTCCTCGGTGTCCTCAAAACTGAACAAAAATGGGAATGCCTCTCTCATGGCATCCTCCAGCTCCCATGTAGCCTCATCGGGACTAAGGTGCTCCCATTGGACCTTTACTTGTCCGATGGCTCTGTTCCGGAGCAAGGTGACCTTCTTGTCGAGGATGCGCATAGGCTCTACTTGGAACTCTCCCTCGAGTTCCACCTGTATCACATTCCAATCAATCATATGATTAGAATCATGTACATACTTCTTAAGCAAAGATACATGGAAAACATTATGAGCTCTTATGTTAGTAGGAAATGCAAGTCTATATGCAACTGGCCCTATCCTATCTAGGACTTCAAATGGCCCACAATATCTTGGTGACAACTTGGCACAACTCCCCAACTTGAGAGAACTCTTCCTTGGTTTCACTCTCAAATAAACATGATCCCCAATCTGAAATTCCTTATACACTCTTTTCAAATCTGCATAACTCTTCTGCCTGTCTTGAGCTCCCTTTAAATTCTTCTTGATCTTAACAATTTCCTGTTCCATTTCCTCTATAATCTCTGGTCCAAGCACTACCCTGTTCACCGGGCTGTCTCAATTCACTGGAGTCATGCAACCCTTGCCATACAATACCTCAAATGGGCTCATTTTTAATGATGCATGATGTCCATTATCGTATGCAAATTCTACTAAGTGTAGGTAATCTTCCCACTTGGATGGTTTATCCATCACATACATTCTTAGCATGTCTTCAAGAACCTGATTTACCCTCTCAGTTTGGCCATCTGTTTGAGGATGGTGTGCTGTACTGAAATTCAATCTGGTTCCCACTGAAATAATCCTTTCCAAAAGTTGGAAGTGAACTTCGTATCACGATCAGAAATTATTGCCTTGGGCAATCCATGCAACCTGAATATCTCTCCCATGAAAATATTTGCAATGTCATTAGCCTTGTGAGTGGACTTGACTCGAATAAAGTGAGCTACCTTTGATAGCTTGTCCACCACAACCATGATTGAATCATGCTTCTTCACTTTCATGGGTAGACCTGTTATAAAATCCATAGAGATCACTTCCCACTTCCATTCTGGAATGGGTAAGGCATACAACAATCCTGCTGGATGTTGGTGCTCTGCTTTGACTTGCTGGCACTTTTGACATTTAGCAATGTAATCAACTATGTCCTTCTTCATACCATGCCAGAAGTATTGCTTTCTTGCTGCTGTTATAGTCTTTTGATATCCTGGGTGTCCAAAATGTGGCATTTGATGTATTTCATCCATCACTAGCTTCTTCAGATCTGCACTATTTGGAATGTACAATCTATCTTTGTAGATGAGGATATTGTCTTCACCAAGCTGATATCCTACACACTTTTCATCCACATTACCCTGCTGCAACTTCTCTTTAATTTGAAGGCAAGTTTCATCATTGTTCTGTGCCTCACGAACCCTTGTCTTCAAATTTGATTTGCACATACTTACTGCTGCAATATGAAATTTTCTGCTAAGAGCATCTGCAACCTTATTCTCCTTCCCTTTTACATGCTTAATTTCAAAATCAGATTCACAAAGAAACTCCATCCATCTAGCTTTCCTAGCATTCAAGTTTGGATGATCAAACAAATACTTTAAACTCACATGGTCTATTTTAAGCTCGAATCTTTTTTCCATTAAATAATGTCTCCACATCTTGAGAGCATGCACTATGGCTGCTAATTCTAAATCATGTGTGGCATAGTTCTTTTCATGCTCTTTCAATTTTCTTGACTCATAGCAAATCACAACTCCTTCTTGCATGAGCACTCCACCTAGCCCTTCAATGCAAGCATCTGTGCACACAACAAAATCCTTCTTTGAATCTGCTATCTTCAAAACAGGAGCACTGGTAAGTAGCTCCTTTAACTGCTGAAAGCTTTTCTCACACTTTTCAAACCATATAAACTTGATATTCTTCTTCTGCAATGAAGTGATTAGGTGAGCTAGCTTGGAGAATCCTTCAATGAACCTTCTGTAGTAACCAGCAAGACCCATAAAATATATAACATCTGAAACATTATTCGGAGTAGACCAATCCATGATGGCATTAATCTTTTTTGGATCCACTGCAATTCCTTCTTTAGAAATGACATGACCCAAATACTGAATCCTCTTTTGGTAAAACTCACACTTGCTTAACTTGGCATACAGCTGATGTTCTCTAAGGACTTGCAACACCATCCTTAGATATTCCTCATGTTCTTCTTCATTCCTTAAATAGACAAGAATGCCATCCAAGAACACAATCACAAACTTATCCAAATATCTGTTGAACACACTATTCATGAGACACATGAAGGTAGCAGGTGCATTGGTAAGACCAAATGGCACCACAGTGAACTTATAATGACCATATCTAGTTCTAAAATCCGTTTTGTGAATGTCTTCCTCCTTGATCCTTACTTGATGGTACCCCGACCTCAAGTCAATCTTTGAAAACACCTTAGCTTCCTTCATTTGATCAAACAAGTCATCAATCCTTGGCAATGGATACTTGTTCTTGATTGTCACTTTATTTAGCTACCTGTAATCAATACAAAGCCTTAAAGTCCCATCTTTCTTCTTAACAAATAACACCGGTGCTCCCCAAGGAGACACACTAGGCCTGATATACCTCTTGTCCATTAATTCTTGCAGCTACATCTTCAACTCTACCAATTCCAGTGTACTCATTCTATAAAGAGCTTTGGAATTCGGCGCTACCCCTAGAACAAGATCGATGGTAAAATCAATATCTTTCTTTGGCGGTAGTCCCGACAATTCATCTGGAAATACATCTTGGAATTCTTGCAACAATGGAAAGTCTTCGATCATTGTGTGTGGAGTCCATTCAATTCTATGGCGCACTCCACCACTACATAACTAACTTTCCTCTTGGTCCCTGTGGCTAATTGAACTAGCCAGGATTTATTATGCTTCACTTTTCTAAGAGAACAACCCTCAACCACTTTTGGAGAAAAATAACTGTGAGTAGATCCTGGATCAATCAAAACAGAAATAGATTGCTTAGCAATCTTACCTTCAACTTCCACCATTGATGATTGGTGTTCTTCCTGATGATTATCCAACACTGCATAAATTCGAGGTGTTTCCCTTGCCATGTCCGCCACTGTAGTTACTCCCTTTAAGTTGTTCAACCTTCAGGGATTATCCTTCCAATGTGGAAATTCCTTTAGCATGGGGTTCTCTCCACATCCCCAACATTGAAGTGGTCCCTTTGATGCTTTGTCTGCTGCTACTGTTGGCTTGAATCCACTCCTTGCTTGCTGCCCTTGTGGAAAGGTTCTAGGTTGACTTTTGAATGGTGGCTTGAAGCCACTTCTCTTTTGTTCAAACCTCCCTCTTGGATTTCCTTTCCATATTGGGTTAACCTATGATTTTCCTTTATTCTGCTCATAGCAATGCATTGCCATTCTAATGGCTTTATCAAGACTTGGTGGATTAACAAACTCAATTCTATCTTTGAAACTTTGAGGTAGACTTCCAAGGAAGCATTAGATATTTATCCTCTCATCTTTAATGTAATCCACATACCTCAACAATTCCTAAAACTTATGAACATGCTCTTCCATAGATTTTTGTCCCAATCTGAGTTCATTGAACTCTTTTCTCTTACTGCCATAATACCTAGCAAAAAGGTATTTTTCTTTGAAGTACCTCTTGAATCTCTCCCAACTAATCTTCCTTTCACTGATTCCTTTCACTTGCAAGAGGTTGTCCCACCAAATGGAAGCTCTTCCATTTAGATTGTAAATGGCAGTTCTGGCTTTTTCATTTCCTGAGTAGTCTTGAATTCTAAAATATTTCTTCATTCCAAGAAGCCATGCCTCTGCCTCTTGGCCAGTCTTTCCTTCTCCATCAAATGTGGGAGGTCTTTCCTTCCTGAATTGCCCCTATGGAATTCCTTTGAACCTTTTTCTTCCATCAACTCTCTTGGGTGTATGCCTTGTACTTCTTTGAGAACCTCTGGAGTCACACGATTTGCTAGAAGAAGATCTAGAGGAAGGTGTTCTATGCTTCTTGCTCGCAGAACTCTTCCTTGGGCTTGGAGTCCTCTTCTTTGAACGACCTCTAAAGCGACTCTCTACCTCTCTTCCTTCTTCACCTGCATTGCTTGGGTTGGAACCAAGGCTTATCCTCTACTGCATATCAGTGAGGCTTTGCAAAATAGCAACATTGAGTTGGTGTTGTTCTTCTTGAGCCTTCATCATTCTTTCATTGAAGCTCACCATGGTTTCAACCAAATTCTGAGGAGTTACTTGCTCCCTTCTCCCATTAGATTCAGTCTCAACATTCCCTTTATACACATTCTCCCCTAGAACATCTTCTTCATGCTCATAAGGATCTCGAGCATCATTTATGGTCACCATTTTTCTTTGGAGACTCTCTTTCCTGTATGTTACTTCTGCTACACTAATAAATCTTATGAGTTGCAAACATTGTGCACTACGAAAATATTTGTTAGACATCTTAGGAATGCTTATAGAAACATAAACAATCAATATTTAACATAATCAAACTCATGGAATAATTCACATAGCTGTTATGCATTCATTTCTTTTGCTCATTCATGCAATTTTTGGGAAATTGCCCATATTGTCAACAATTTGACATAACAGTCACTGGCACTGTTCTGCTCTAGATATCTATGTTGTATAATAGCCCCATTCAAATTATGGTCATACACCATTATTCCCTGCTAGATAATCTTTCCAATGCCTATCCTCGTGCTCCATTCCGACATTGGGTGTGGAAATTGCATTACTTTGAAAATGACAACTTTCACCACCGTTCTACACATTTTTACACAGTTGTAAAATATCATGAACTGCCAACTTCAGCCACTTGTGAAAGAAAATCTATGAAGACTCACGAAACCTTTTCTACCGGGTGAAGTTAGTCCATATATCAAGTAACACTCAGCAATTCGCAGATCTCTGTTCCAATGCTCCATTCATCTTCTATAAAATTCTGGGTTTGACTACTTTCCACTTTTTACATTTTTCCAAAATTCCCAATTTTGGGCCAAAAATGGCTATTTCCCAAACGGTGCATTTCTGGGAAATCTTCGTCTAACAGAATATGTCTGGTTTACTGAGAATATGAAATGTTGAGTTCAGTAAATTTCTTGAATCCGAATTACAGGGTCGCTTTCCACCACTGCAAGCTTTTCAAAATTCCAAAAACATGGCCCGGAATAGTGCTTTTTGGCCTTCTTGCACACCCCGACTCCACATCCTTTGGATTTTGGCTCCGAAACTCCAAACTTAACACCATGCCTACTCCATGACTGCCCCATATCAATTTCGGCTCAATCCGACCTTCTGTCAAGCGTCGGGACACCGATTTGTAAAAGCCATTAATCCCAACTTTATGACGAAATAGAGCATAATGGGATCGGGATCTTCACTGGTTCATTCATGGCCTTCGTCAATGGCCTCAGAATGCCACTGACCTCATCCAATTCTGAATCTGCAGGCTCCTGCAATCCAAAAATCAATTTTCAGGCTCTCTCTCTTTCTCTCTTTCTATATATATATATATATATATATATTTTCATCCTGAAACACGCAGCCCGCAACCCACAACCCGAAATGCGGGATCGGGAAGCCAAGTCGCAGTCACAGAAATGTGACCATCCCGCAATCCGAAACCCGAAATGCGGGATCGGGAAGCCAAGTTACAGTCACGGAAATATGACCATCTCGCAACCCGCAACTCGAAACTCGAAACCGAAAATTGCGGGTTCAGGATTTCGAAAATCCAATACGCAATTTTTAGAAAATTGCGTTCCCGAAACCCGAAACCGAAATTGCGGGTTTGGGATTTTGGAAATCCAATACGTAATTTCTGGAAAATTGAGTTCCCGAAACCTGAAACCCGAAACCCGAAACAGAAATTGCTGGTTCGGGATTTCGGAAATACAATACGCAATTTCTGGAAAATTGCGTTCCTGAAACCCGAAACTGAAATTGCGGGTTCGGGATTTCAGAAATCCAATATGCAATTTTTGGAAAGTTGTGTTTCCAAAACCCGAAACCCTAGAACCCCTTCGGCCCTGCAACTTTCGGGGTTCATAACTCCTTCGTCTCTTAACCAAATGAGGCAAGTCTGGTACCATTGGAAAGCTGTTGGAGAGCTCTCTTCAATGGTGTGATCATCTGCCACATCTGAGAACTCTAACTCTTCCATTTTTCCATATCAAAACGACACCCCAAACTTCTCCAATACCACATTAAAACATTATGTTACTTGCCTGTAATTCACAGTTTGGCCCATGCAGCCCCAGTGGTGCACGCTGGGCTCTAATACCACTCTGTCACATCCCCTTCCATCAAACCAATGCAAGGGAGGTAACATGACTGTAACATGGGGTGTCTAATTCGTCCCCAAAGCCATAAGCTAAAATTTACCATTTAAATAAAATGCACAATTAATTTACACAGCGGAATTAAACATATTAACACACAGCTAGAATGGAATGCATCAACATATTTAACCCGGACAGATGATGAATCATTCACACATGGAGCCAATCTCATTCTCATGCCATTCACAGATTTCATATCAATTCCATTTACATGAATAATTATCATTTTGAATTAACACAATGCAAAACACATAATGCATATAATTTACATCACAGAGAACACTTATCTTTGAGATGAAATTGTCCAACAACTGGCTATGTGAGAGTAACGTTCCACCCAACCATAGTTCTCTGTCCATCCTGTATTCTTTTAGCTGAGAGATCACCCCCGAGTTGGGTTGTGTATCCACTAAGGAGTAACTAGCTGGGCTCACTCACAGCCAGGGTTTCACTCAACCACTATGCTAAGCCAACACTCAGTTGGGTTTATCAAGCATATAAGAATATAGACGAAGGCAATGCTAAGCTGGTGAGTTCAACCACAGAGCTACAGGCATCTCAAATGAATTCAACAGTCATGGCACTCACAATACCTACCTCACCCAACACAAGGAAGGTCCCCTTTTCTGCTACACAGTCCCTCAGGCGTACCTTCCCTGCAGTGCTATTCAGGGTGGGCATAGAAAGGTCTAGCTGCTAATTCCATGATATTTCATCCTTCACTGGGTTTATCAAGCAAACCCAACCTCTGCTCAATCGTTCACACTTGGATTTCTCATAATTCTGTCACAAATAACTCAATCCCGTCACTGAGTTTCTGGGTTATCAAAAATGGATTTTCCAATGGATTTCGGGGTATCTATTACTCTCAATTTTGCCCCAAGGTTCATATCTATGGATCCTCCATTGGATTTCACTGTCAAATACCAAATCTGGGTGTTTTTGGCTCTTCAAAACGTGGGTTCTTGCAAAGTTGCGATTTCTGGTTTTTCTCATTGCTAGGAATTCATTCTGGATGAAAACTGATGCTTGATTCCTCCATCATGGAATGGGAATGATGAAGAAGCAATCCCCATGAGGTAGAGTGACTTGTGGTACAAGAAAACAGAGCCCATACTCTGCCATACAAATTTATGGGCTGCACATGCTCCATTGAAGCCATGGACTGAAATCTTCAACCACTTCCTTACAACAGAAATAAATGTCATCAAGGAAGGTCAAATGGGTTCTCACAATGACATTTTGCAGCATATGGTTCATCCCCACAACCCCCTCACCACTCCCTAGTGGATACACATGGCCCCTTCTCATTCGTTGCTTCCATAGCCAGTTTTGGGTATTTTATTCAATGTTAAATATTTACATCATTTACAATATTCCATGGCTTAATAGCACATGGGTAACAAAATATCAAATGTTTGTCCATTCTAAATAAAATCCGAACACACACTAGCGGGGCCCTAGCCTTGAGCTCCACACTAGGGAAACATACATCGCATGTATACAATATTTACATTAAAAGCCAATATTTCATAAGGGTCAAAATTGGGGTATTACACATGTAACGATGACTTATGTGATATATTGGTAAAATATCAATTAAAGGCATAAAATAACTCTAATGTTATAAAATAGAGTTATCCCACATGCATCATTGTAATTATATTCTTTGTAACCATTATCTATATAAAGAGGAGGAAATTCATTTATCCCACATGTGTTATGGGATGTATTGTAATCCAAACCTCTTAGTATATAAGAGAGGTGAAAGAGACCCTCTTGGATATGTGTTGATTGTAATTCATCACACATCACATGTTGTGTATGTCATTTGTACACACATTGTATGATGGAGCTTGATGTGATGCATATGTGAGGATGCCATGTAATCTTTGAGATTTTTTTCATATTGATGGAAGATGCAACCCTTGCCGTGGACATAGCCCAATTGGATGAACCATGTATATCTAGTGTATTCTTTTCCGTGCACTCTTTTTTTTCTTATTTAAGTTGATATGTTATTGTTAGCTTAGATAGGTAAGCTAGTTTAGCTAGATCTATAGTTCTGACACGTTTCTTAACAGACATCCTGGAGCGTCGCTTAAGCGACGTCAGAGAACATTTCTTAAGCGATGTATGCGACGTCGCTTAAGCGATGGATGGATGTTAAACTAACGTTAGAAGCGACGCCTGGCTGATGCAAAAACCGTCAAATGAGGCATATCAATTTAGTAGTGTGGCAACACCAACAACATTGATTATATTAACAATGGTAGAAAAAGAAAAATGACAAAAGAATAAGAAGAGGGGCTAGTAGGTCTAGTCTTAACTAGGAAATATTTCTGTAAGGAGGGTGTCGACTCTAGGCTCATTGTAAAATTACCTTTAGCTTTAGTGCTACCATTGTTGTTGTACCCCTCAATATCATGGGTTCACTCTGTAAGTGGATATTTTTACATTCATTTATTCTTAATTTAAGGGGATTTTTTCATAACTCAATTCATTGGAAATGTTAAGAAAAGTAAAAATTGTGTTAACATTGAATATTAAAAATTTCAATTTTTTTAAATTATTAAAAATATTAATAAAATTAAGTGTGAAAATAAGAGGTTAAAATGTTTCACATCCAAATTAAAATTAAATTTTGAAGATAAACAATTATAAAGTTTTACATTTAATTAATTTATTTAAATTTTGAAGATAAACCATTATAAAGTTTTACATTTAATTAATTTATTTTGATGTAAAAAATTATTAGTGTAAACTCTTTTATATTATTAAAGTTTTATATATTTTATTTTGACAATAAAAAAGTATTAGTGTAAACTCTTTCATATTATTAAAGTTTTATATATTTAAAGTTTAAATTAATTATTTAATTTGAATTAAATCTTAATTAAATTATTTTTTATTTAAAATTATTATTTTTTAATATCATTATCAATTGTGGTAATATATATATATATATATTAACGAATTAATGAAAGAGTTATCTATTTTGAGGGATTACCACGAGAGCCCAGCTAAGAGAAACGGATTGGGCACGAAGCCTAAACGAGAACTCTCAAGCGGAATTAGGTGCAGGAGTTTTGATAAACAACAGCTTGGTTCTGATCTGAAAGCCGTCGTCGAGTATGCTCCCCGTTGATTATAATTGATTAAAATTTATATAACTTTTGCAATGGCAGATTGATTAAAAATCATTTATATATGTTTACAATATGATTTGTTGTACTAAGCTTACTTCCAATAAGGTTGAGTTGATGGCTACTTTCAATCAAACCTTATGCCCCAACGTCAATAACATTGTGCTGGTGTACCATTGTAGATCATAATATACACAAGGATTGCTTTGGGTATATGTTAATATATTGATGTTTTAAATGCTTTTCAATTATTCTTATTTTTAATTATTGTAATAATATTAACTATTTAACATTTATTAAATTTTAATTATTTAAAATGTTTAATAATTCTTATTATAATAAATTTTAATTATTTTGAAAATTTTAATAATTTTATTTATGATTAATTATAGTCAACTATAATTAATTTTGGTCAATCATAAGTAATTATGGTCAATCATAGTTAATCATGGTCAACTATGAACAACCATGAATAAGTATGGTCAACCATAAACAAGCATAGTCAACCATGGTAGTCAACCATGGTTAACCATGAACAAAGATGGTCAACCATAAACAAGCATTATCAACCATGAACATCGATGGTCAACTATGGTTGACCTGAACAACCATAGTCAACTATGAACAACCTTGGTCAACGATGAACAACCATAGTTGACCATAATTAACCATGAACAACCATGGTCGACTATAGTTAATCATGAATATAACTATTGTCAACCAACTAGGGCCAACCATATAGTCAATCACGGTCGACCATAGTCAACCATAAACAACCATAGTTAACCATGATCAACCAACTAAGGTCAACCATGGCCAACCATGGCCAACCATGAACAACCATAGTCAAGCATGGTCAATCATAAATAATCTTAGACAACCATAGTCAACAATGAACAACCATGGTTAACCAACTAGGGTCAACCATAGTCAATCATGGTCAACCGTAGTTAAATGTATTCAAGCATGAACAACCATGGCGAACATATTCAAATGCATTGGATGTTGCAATATGTCATAACCATTGAGGGATGTTGCAATCCAATATAACCTTTCAAGTACATTGCATTGGATACTAACCCTTTACAAAGTTTGCAATGTGACATAATTATTACAAAGCATAACCACCCTACATAAGTCAACCTAGATGAATATCATAGTGTGACCTATCTATTAGGGATCATTGCAACCAACATAGCCTAGAATTTTGAAATGAAATGTAACCCTTCAACATCACAATGGGACATAACCATTGATTAATGTACCAATTTGACATATGTCAACATTCATGGATAATGAAGACATAACTATGTTATCAACCTTCTTAATATTGCAATTTTAATATTACTTTTTTGTCTCCCAAAATGTCAACATAATCAACCTTCATTGAAGTTTATCATGGTCAATTATGGCTGTCCAAAGTCGAGTATTGTTACACATAATAAATCATGTCCAAGCAAAGTCAATCATGATAAACCATAATAAAATATGGTGTCATAGTCAACCTTGGTCAACAATAGTCAACCATTTTCAATTATGATCAACCATAGTTCCATGGTCAACAATACTACCAAAGACAATCATATTCAACTAAAACAACCATAGTCAAACATAAAAAAATATGGTCAAACATGATCAACCATATTGAAGTATTATCAACCATTATCAAAGTATATCAAAAGCATTATTAATTAATATGATTTTGCTAATAATATTTGTTTAATATCTTATTTTCTTCCCATACTATTTAACATCTGAAATTTATTTTAATATTTTTTTTCCAAGGAAAAAAAACTACTATTGATATTCATAACTGAATCAAATAGTACAATGAGTGCTCCTGATTCATCCAGCTGAATCATATGAAAAACAACAAGAAAGTGTTGTACAGCATGAAACATCCGAAACCACTACATCAATCATCATAGCTCTGTCAGTGCATAGAGCACAATACATACAAAAATGTCAAAAAGATATACAGATATCACAAAATTCAGAAATATGTCAAGCACCAGATCAGTCATAAAAGTAAAAGGAGCCACTATCCAGGATGCTGCTATCACACCATTCCTCCCAGATCAAATGACCCTCAATACCAGCAAGAGCATGCTTGGAGAGCTTGTCCGCCAGAGAATTATGCTCACGATAAATATGCTCAAATTTGATATTCTGCTGCTTTGAGATTTCAAAAAGTGTTCTAATAGCCCAATGTCTCAGATTCATAACATTGAGCTTAAAGTCACCCTCAGCCCATTTGATGGTGACCCGAGAGTCACCATAAACCTTGATATTGACCAACCCGAAGATATTAGCAACCTTTAGAACACACCAGAGCACCATTAATTCAGCCTTCATATTTGATCCTTTACCACAATTGAGTTTGACAATAAAATAATGAGTTTCATTTAGATAAATAACTCTCCCAACAACACATATACCTGCTTGAGATGCACCATCAAAGAAAAGAATAGGCTGATCCACTTTGAGATTAAATAAACTAACTCTGTCAGTCTTCAAGTTCAGATTATCCACCTTGCACGTATTGAACATTTTAAGAGCAATCAAGCTACATTATACATAATCAGGCTGAGAATTATGGAAGTTAGCATTATTTCTGGAATACCATATAGCCCATGGAATACAAACAGCAATATAAATAAACTGCTTGCAGTGTCTATACCAATTTAAGAAACACTTATTAAAATCACCAACATCCCAGCACTGGGTGATTTTTAAATTAACTGACACCACTTCCCAGATTTTGCGAGAAAAGGAGCAATGTACAAATATGTGTTGTCGAGATTCAGCTGCATTTTTGCAAAGTACACAAAAGCTAGGGCCAATCCAACCCCGTTTGCATAAATTATCCCATGTCTTCAATTTGTCTTGCAATACTAACCAAATGAAACAGTTCAACTTTAAGGGAATTGTCCACTACCAGATCCTCTTGTACCACCAATCCTGAGGGAAGATGAACTTTTCCTGAGGAATTCTTGTGTAAGCAGTACGTGCCGAGACAATACCAGATGCAGGATTTCCACCCCATACCAGTTTATCTACATCATTGTTCAATCTGACACCAGCTGAGTTTAATTTCTTAATGTAGTCATCCCAGATGTGAGCAAGATAGCCAGAAAGTCCAATCTCTCGAGCAGACAGCCACTTCAAATTGGGCTCATTCCCAAGACTTTGATGATGTATTTTGTTTAAAGTGGACAAACCTAAAATTTGCAAATACTGTGGGATGATAAGAGGAAGGCAATAATCATGCTCAAATCCAATAATAGGATCAATCCCAACCCGAATCTGAGAACCCGAACCAACTTGCCATAAAAGATCGTTTTTAATCCAGTGGAAGATTTTCATAAACCCCCTCCACATAGGAGAATAATTCCAGCTCACCAATTTTGGATTTCTAATCCAACAGATGACATCCGACTTTATGTATTTGTCGTGAATGAGTCTAGACCAGAGGGTTTTGCCGAAGATACCTCTCCAAAAACTTTTTAACCTGAGGGAAATATTGAAAGACTCTAAGTCTTTAATTCTCCAACCTCCAAATCTATATGGTCTAGAAAGTGTATCAGCAGCAACCATAGGAATCTTTTCACAGCTGGCTGTCCCAGACCATAGAAAATTGAAGAAGTACCTTTTAATGGTCTTGATGATGAAAGCTGGTACTTCTAGCAAGGAAAACCAATACACAGGTATGCTAGAGAGAACAGACTTTACTAAAATAAGCTTACCACCAATTGACAAGAGCCTATAAGACCACTGTGCTATGCGTGCCTCAACTTTTCTCAGTAGCCAGTACCAATCCTTAATTTGATAATTGTTCAGCTTAAGGATAAAACCAAGATATTTAAAACCTTGTTCAATGGAGTAGCAATTATAAGGCAGGATTGATCGGATATCTCTAATCTGTTCATCCTTTAGAGAGTAATGATAAAAATTCGATTTGGAAGAACTGACTAGCATACCTGAGGCTCTGCAGAAAGTCTGAATGATTTGTTTGTACTTTGTCCACTCTTCCAAGGAATCGACACCCCCCACAAGAACATCATCTACAAACAATATGTGAGAGATCACACAATCCTTTGAAATTTTGATGCCTTTAATCTGTCCACACAATAATGCATTGTTGACCATTCTGCTGAAGCCATCCATAATCAATATGAAAAGAAGTAGAGATAGGGGACAACCCTGTCTTATCCCCCTGGAGCAGCTGAAAAATTCAGATGGACTACCATTTACAAGAACTGAGATATTCATGGAGGTAATACAGGCCATAATCCACTTAATAATCAAAGAGGGCATCCCAATCCTGATAAGGATCAATCTGAGAAATGACCAATTAACCCTGTCATATGCTTTCTCCAAGTCCATCTTGAGTAACATGGCTTTCTTCTTGTAAATCTTAATGTTGTGCATCAGCTCCTGGGAGATGCCAATCGCATCGTGAATCTGCCTACCCTCTAAAAAACCGAATTGTTCAGCAGAGATGTGAACAGAAAGAGCAGCCTTCAGTCTATCAGCTATGATTTTAGTGATAAGCTTGTATAAAAGATTACAGAGAGCAATCGGACGAAATTCACCAAAAGATAATGGCTTATCTTTCTTTGGAATGAGGGTAACAAAAGTGGAGTTTAGACCACCAGGGATGTATCCATTGATTCTGGAGAAGTTTACTAACTCATGTAATTCTTCACCCATCAACTCAAAAAAATGCAGATAAAGCTCCACTGGCCACCCATCCGGCCCAGGGGCTTTATCTTTGGCAAAAATTTTCAATGTCTATTCGATTTCATCCATCGAGACCTCTCTTTGAATGTAATCAGCTTCCTGCTCATTGAAGAAACGTGGATAAAGAGAAGCCACATTAATCTGATCAGACAAGCAGCAATCTCCAGGATCAGAATAAATATTGCCAAAAAAAGAATAGGCTTCTGATTTAATACTATCAATTCCAGAATGTTGTACTCCATTGTCATCAAAAATTTCCCATATATATTTTGACCTTCGCCTAGCAGATGCAAAAGAGTGAAAAAACTTAGTGTTTTTATCACCATGTGAAATCCAGATGGCACGACTCTTAAGTCGCCATTCTTTTTCTTCCTGTAAAAGCAACTCTTCTTTTTTCAGTTCAAGTTGTTTCATAACTCCAAATGAGTCAAAGGATAGGGAATTGTTAACATTTGCAGCGGTAGAATCCTGTAGTTGCTTTTCTAACTGATGAAGTTCAAGTTTATCTGCCTTCTTCTTATCCTTGATCCATTTTGATACAATCTCTTTTAAGCCCTTTAATTTATGACAGAAATTCAACACTGGGTTTGTGTCAAAAACCCCACAGCTCAACCAGAAAGCTCTAACCATATGCCAAAATGATTCATCGCTAAGCCAAGAAGCATTGAATTTGAAGGGCGAAAATTGAGAATGATCAAATTTCTCCAATTGTAGGACAATGGGCCAGTGGTCCGAGAATTTGAATTCGTGAACCCAAGACCTGTGTTTCTGAAAGAAGGCCAACAATTTTGATTTGACAAGGAATCTATCAAGACGCTTGTGGACTCCTTCTCGACCAAATCTACTGTTAGTCCAGGTGGGGGCCAATTTATGAGGTAGAACATCAACAAAATCTGTATCCAAAAGAAGTTGTGAGAAGAAATCCCCCTAATCATCCATCCTGGCAGAGGATCCCCAAATTTCAGATGCCTAACAAGTGAAGTTTAAATCACCTGCAATAATTAAATCATTTAAATTCATAAGCCCAGAACCTTTCAATGCTATCCAAAAACTCTGCCTCTCTCTGTATGGCGCATAGCAATTGAGCATGGAAAGAGAATGCTGGCACCCACGAAAAAACCCCTTTAATAATATGCCCCAAGGGGTAGAGAACACTTTAAAATCAAAAACATTTGGATCACAGGCTACAGCAAGTCCCCCCGATAGACCACAGGAACTAACAGCAAACACCTCCCAATCAGGAAGAATTTTACAGAGTTTGTGGATAGCATATTTGTCTTCACACATGGTTTCCTGAAGAAACAAGATTGCAGGGCCAGTAGCTTTGAGCAGATTGGATAAGGCCTGTGCCCGAGTCACCTTACCCAATCCTCGAACATTCAATGATAACATAGACATCAAGGAACTCTCTTAATGGGGGACGATGCTCTAAGCCCCATGGAATCAATCATCTCTTTCTTATCAACCTCCTCTAACCTCCGGGATAAAGGAGTGTATGAGTCTGAGTTGTGGAAGTCAAATTTTTTCTTTTTGCTCCTTCTTATGGTGACATTTTGGAAGTTCAGGGAATGAATAGGATTGGCTACAGACCCACAGCTAGGATTTCTGGTAAAGGAAGGTAAAGGGGGGAATTCATCACCATTCGCCGAAATGTGATATACACTTTCAGCTAATATACCCAAATCCAATGACCTAGCTGCATCATCAGTACATTCACTACTCTTTTTTCCCTCCAAATTCAGCCCCTCATTACTACCCAGATTAAGTGGTGAATCTGACAAACATATCACAGATGAATTTGGAACGGACCCATTAGAATCTGGAGGTTGAGAAGGTTTCCCTGAATTATTGTCACTAGGTGGCCGGCCAGGGTTAGGGTTCACCGAAACATCCCCTACAGGTCATGGCTGCATAAGCCCTAACTCATTTGAGTCAGTTTCCAATTCATCAAAGAGTTTACGACCCACTTTTGAACCAGAAGAATTATTCGTCGGGTTAGATACAGGAAGACCAGTCACCATATCATGCCGTAATTGAACTTCACCCTTAGATATACGGCTCGATAACATTTGTTCGGAGGATTCAATAAAAGCAAGCTCAGCATTCGACAAATCAGGGTAATTCAAAGGGGTATCATTTAATAACTTACCAGAATGCTCGAAAGATGAAATATGTAAGCCATCCCTGGGCGTGGAGAGTTCCGAAGCTGAAGACGTCCGAGAATGTTTACGACTGGAAGGGCAAGAAGCCCTAACATGCCCAATCTTTCGGCACAAGAAACATCTGAGCGGGATCTTAAAGAAGTCCAGGGTTTGATTCCAAACCCTAGCACCCCATGCAATCACAACTTCAGCTGGTAAGCCTCCCTTCAAATCAATCTCTACCATGACTTTTGCATAGCGGCGGTCCATTCCAAAGAGATTTTGTTTATCAGAACGAACAAATCTCCCTACCGAATTTGCAATTCCCTTAATAACATCCTCAGTCCACAGCTCAATAGGAAGACCCAGTATGATCATCCAAAGATGACGAAGGGTTTGATTCTCTTTGAGCGGATCAAAATTCAAGTGCCAGCGCTTAATAAAACAAGGAACCCTGCTTAAATTCCCAGAAAGATGACAAAATCATGTCGAGATGAGCCACCTCCGAGAAGGTGAATAAAATCCAACGGTTCGACAACAGATTAATGCGAGGAGCCATTCCTGTAAGAGGAACCCAAACTCTATTAACCCATTCCGTGATTTCAAGCTTGGTGCCCACAGTATACTCAAATCTACCAATCAAAGCTCTCTCCACAAGGATGCGAATCCTGTCCAGATTGTAATCAGCATCGATGTCGAACCTAGGAATGTCTTTTTTAGCCTTGAAAGTTTTCAATAGTCTCCTGTTCTTTGCCTTCAGACCACGAAGGAAACCATCATGAGGTCCACCACCAGCGGCATAGTCGGAGCTCACACCGAGACCGGAGAGAGATGCCGACCGATTAGGGTTAAAGTTTTGACAGGAAAACCCCCATAGTGGACATCTTTCCCACGAGAAAGGAAAGGCCCACAGCTGTCGGTAGTCGGTAAAGGAGATAGACAACTGCCACAGAAAGCAAAAATAGCAGCTGCCCCAAAAGTAGGGAGAAGGCCCCCCAAACTAGTCACAAAAGGATGTTTAACTATAGTTGGAGAAGATCCAAGATCCAAAAAAACCTCCAAGAATCGAAAATGCAGAATCAATGTAGGAAACCCGAAAAATCAAGCTGAAATGAAGAAAAGTAACCTCCGACTATTATGAAAATTCCCACTTTTTTTAGCCTTGGCTGGTACTCGGCTGATTCAACGAATCAGTTGGACTCCAAGTCGTCGAAGGCCACATATTCGTCAGATCAACCGTCAAGATCATTGATTCCTGCAGAAACACAAAAAACCCTAAAAAACCCCATCCTTCTCTTCAATATCCCTTCACTCCCCAAAATTTATTTTAATATTTATTTAACATCTTTATTTTCTTTTTTTATAATGCATATCCATTCCAAATCATTCCTTCTACTTACTTTTACACTTCTTTCTACCATAATTTTTATTTTATTGAAATAATATATATCTATCTTTTAAAAGTATTAAAATTAAAAAAATCCTCTATAGGTTTCAATTTATTGAAAATCATAATTTAAGCATGAAACAACTTTAACCATAATACAACTACAACTGGAAACAACACCACATCCACTACTGGAGCATAAGCATAATTCCTTCTTACTCCAAATTGACATATATCAATTATTACTTTTATCTTGGATTGATTTGAATCATTTCCATTACAAAAACTGAAACGAAAGTATGTATAAGGCGAAAGCTTTGAAGCAAAAGTCAAAAGTTGAAAAGGTAACAGCATATTATTCCAGCTCCAATTTAATTAAAGTTAAATCCTCGGCATCTTTTTGAAGTTCTATCATTTTCCTCGTTTCCTTGCAGCGTTATTGTTGGTTTATCTCGTATATTCACGAATCACAATTATTGCGTCCACTATAGCTGACCGTCTACCATCCCATCTGAGGAAAGCTCAACTATGATAAAGCAAGCAAAAACATTTAGTTAAAAAAAAGAATTAAAGCATCCATACGGCAAAAGCTTTAAAGTTAGAAGGCCAAGGACAACTGGTAACAGCACATTATTCCAACTGGTAACAGCACATTATCGCCGTCATTGCTTTCTCTCCTATTTCAGCAATTATTACTTTCATCTTCGTTTCCATCGGATCGCCTACTATTCCATCTGCAAAACCAAATGGTGCCGTCTACGAAAGAGCCGGCGTCTGCAACATACCACGTTTTTATAAACCATAGGGGTCCTGATGTCAAGAAGACTCTTGCAAGCTGTATCTACCATCGTCTCACAAATTGTCATGGCCTGCGCGTTTTTCTCGATCAAAAGGAACTCCACAAGGGAGATGCTCTCTCCCCTGCAATTTTCGCAGCCATTGAGAGCGCGTCAGTTCATATCGCCATTTTCAGTAAGCGTTATGCTGAATCGCGTTGGTGTTTGGATGAGTTGTGTTCCATTTTGGACAAGCCCAACCGGAAGATCATTCCTGTGTTTTGTGACGTTGACCCTACAGACCTTTGTTACATTGACAGCGAGAGCGGACGCTATAGAAAAGCCTTTGAAAAACACCAACGCAAAGGCAGAGTCTCCATGGAAGACATCCAGAAATGGAAGACGGCCCTCAACAAAGCCTCCGAGATTTCTGGCCTACCGTTCAAAACGAATGAAAGGTGAATACGATCTCTTTTAGGAATCTTGTAGTGGTCAAAGTCGGTTTTTCCTTCCCATAATTCTTACTATTCTGACTGCATGTATCTGTTTGCTGCTTTCACAGTGACCATGGAGAGGCTTTGGAGGAGATTGTGAAAGCTGTATTAAAAGGGGTAAAATGGGAACCAATGGAGGTGCCTAAATACCTAGTTGGCCTCGATCCAGCCGTGAAGGAAATAAACGATGAAGTTAAGAAAGCAAGCGAGTTAAATGGCACGGCAATTTTGGGGATTGCAGGAATGGGCGGACTAGGCAAGTCAACTCTCGCTACATATCTCTACAACTTGAAACGTTCAGAGTTTAGTAGGTCTTGTTTTTTGTCTTTGTCTGAGATCAGAAAAAGAGATTTACCATCTTTGCAGCGGAAGCTCCTTCGGGATCTGTTAGGTTGTGATTTTCTTATTGAAGATACCAGACAAGGAAAGGGTATCTTTCGCGATCGTCTACGAGGGCTTCGGGTTCTGATTGTTTTGGATGACGCGGATCATATCGACCAAATAAATAGTCTACTCGTGACAGATGTTGTGGAATCGAGTAGTTTAATTTTGATCACGTCTCGTGATCAAGATTTACTGAGACGCTCTTCTCCAAAAACTGTACTGTATAATCTAAAGCCATTGCAGAGAGAACATGCCCGGGAGCTTTTCTGCCGGCATGCGTTCGATCAATCCAAATCATGCGAAGGATTTGAATATCTGGTTGAAGAGGCTTTAAAAAGTTGCGATGGGGTGCCTTTATCCTTAGAAGTGGTGGGCAGACAGTTTCGTGGCGTCGGTAAGGAGTATTGGAAGCCGGAGTTGGAAAAGCTCTCGAGAAGCCTGCCAGACGGTATAATGGACAGATTAAAAGTGAGTTACGAGGCTCTCAAGAGTGAAGAGAAGGAGATATTTTTGGACCTGGGTTGTTTCTTCGTGGGAGAGGAAAAACAGCTAGTAGTTCGAGTATTTGAGGGACTAGGTTACAAAGGCGTCTCTGATTGCCTTCAAAATCTCCGTCAAAAGTCCTTGGTCAAGTATCACGATGACGCCCAATCTGATGAGGAAATATTTGTAAGAATTGTCTCTGTATTTTATATTTTTTTGGTGGTCCCGGTTGAATCTTATATACCCTAACTGTTTTCGCTTTCTTCATATCCAGATTAGTGGATTCTTCCCATCCTTCCCACGGAAAGATGTAATTACAATGCACGATCACATTAGTCAGTTGGCCAGAGGTATTGCCAGAGAAGAGTTTCGTGTGCTCCCAATGCCTAAGCCACTACGCCTCAGCTGCTCAGCTGATATAGAGGAAATGTTGCAGTTCCAAGTACGCGTAATTCATCCCCAAATTTTGTCTTATTTTTATTTAATAATCCATAACACGGGCGTTTAAGTTTACTTCGTGGCAAGTAAGCGTATTTCGTCCCGGATTTTCTGTTATTTTTATTTAATAATCCATAACTCCGGCATTTAATTTGGACTTCGTGATGTGTATTTGTTAGAGAGGAGCTGATTCCTGTTGGATACGAGGGATTCGGACTCAAAAGGATGAGAATCTGCCCGATTGCAGGAATTACATTAAGAGTCTGGGTGTACGCCTCTTTGTGGTTGAAGTTCCCATAGATTTGTCGTCATTTTTTGGTGCCTGGGATATGTGGGGAGATTTGGTGTGGCTTCGCTTGCGCAAGTTCAGCTCCATCTGCTTACCTGATACCATTTCACTGAGAAACTTGAGAGTTTTGGAACTCAATGGTCATGGTGACCTGGAGCAATTATTCCAAAGATTTGATGTGGTAAGCACATCTACAGTTTGATGAGTATTTTTTTGGTGAAATTCATCCCACTTCTTATTAAACACATTATGTGCATTGCAATTTGCAGCCTCCTCGGGATTTGAGTGTGTTGAATATTGACGTAACGACGACAGGCACCCAGCCAAGTCAACAGTCAAGTCGGACGCTCGGAACGCAGAATCCAACTAAATCAGGGGAAGGTACATCCACCAGCAGCCGGTCATTTGATCTTAACGATTTTGAGAAAGATCAAATTTCTTGTTTTGAAAAATTTCTGAATTGGATCGGAAGGAGCATAAAAAATCCGAGTAAGATTGTTTTGAAAAATAACACACTTCTAGAATCACTCCCTATTGATTTTCAGGAACTCAATTGCCTCAGACATTTAGATCTATCCGGCTGCACTAATCTAACCCATCTTCCCGATTCGTTCTCTAAATTAATGCATCTTCAATATCTAGTGTTGCGGGACTGCACCAATCTCTCCATTCCAATAGATATTTTGGGTAATATATCGTCACTTGAGTATGTTGATTTCAAAGGTTGCAGTAAGTTGAAGTACTTGCCGACTGGAATCGCAAATCAAAGGTCTTTAATATGTCTGGATTTAAGAGGGACTGCTTTAGAATTGCCCCTCAATTTGGCACTCATACCAGATAAGGTACAACGACTAGGAATCGGGATAAAATCCTCACCTCCTAAGAAGACATGTGCTCCCAGGAGAGAGAGTTTACAGCTGACAGAGTCACCGCAGCCTCAATTAAGAATGCCGACACTACGAGGGACAAAGCGACAGCAGTCTCTGGGAGAGTTGAGGCGGTTAAAAGAGTTGAAAGAGTTGATTTTGATTGAATTTGACGGTTTAAAGCGCATTTTATGGGAGGAAATTGTAGGGCCAAATATGAAAGCTCTGATTATAAGGGATTGTCCAATATCTATCTTTAGTTTCAAGGAGCAGCGGACCATGCATGGTGTCATGGGTGTTTTAAGAGATTTCACTTTGAGCGGAACACTAATAAGCGAGATATGCATTCCAGAAGGTGTTTTGCCCAGCCTTGAAACTCTTGATCTTTCAAAAAATGAGTACTTAATAGAGGTTAGAGACTTGCCATCAACATTAGTAAGACTGAACCTGGAAGGGTGCTTGCGGTTGGGGGCATTAAAAAACCTTTCAAATCTGGTAGACCTCAAATTCCTCAGAGTAAATCGATGCTATGACCTGAAAACACTGAACCTTTTAAATCTGGTAGACCTCAAATTCCTCAGTGTAAATGAATGCTATCAGCTAGAAACGCTGAATGTTGAAGGTCTGACATCGTTGGAAGAGATTCAAGCGGAGGGCTGTTGGGAGCTCAAGAGAATACAAGGACTGAGTCAGCGGGAATTGTTGAAATGTCTCCGCATCTCAGCAAACACTGATGTTATCGAGAATGACATTTACAATTTTTTGGTTAGTATCCTTCATTACACAGCATATTAATTCATATGAAACTAATTATCTATTTTCTGTGCTAATTAAGAAACCTGGAACTATCTTGTTGTCTTTTGTCTTTTGGTTGAGAATCAGTGGCTGGCTGGGTAATCTTTTTTTGCTTTTTTTAAATTTACTGTTACTGTAACTGTGGGGAGTTTACACGGAGTTCAAGACTACCATATAGATTATGGATGTGCTAAATGGAATCCGGAAATCTTTGCAGACATCGACCTCTCATGAAAAGCTAGCAACGGCCTTCTTTAGTGGAATAGTGGGGAAGTCATCAACTTATTCTTGTGGGGACCGGGCGTTTTACGAAAGGGTAGGTGTTTAATTTTCCACCGGAAGAGGGATATGATCTTTCAAGCAATAATACTCGACACTTTGATTTATAAATTTAGCAATTGAAATGAATTTATGAAATTTGTGCAGGTCAATCGAGAAATGCATTCCATCGGGGGGAAATTTAATCTGAAAGTGGTGGATGTTGTATTTTCTGAACCTCCATCTGAGTTCAATAAGAAGATGAAAGAACTCCAATCGTACGGTACCATATTGGTGTGCTTTCTTACGTATACCTTTTTCCGAAGAAATGATGGTATTGGTGGGTCATTAGAGGAAGAGAAAAACGTTCGTGTAAGATTTGGAGCGAGTACTGGTGGTGGGTTATTCGAGGAATATAAAATCCCCCGTGGAGAGGCACCGGAGGGCAGCGTAAAGCTACATGTGTTTATGTGGACGGAAGAGTGCAATCTGTTTAAAGATTACAGAGAGTATAGGGGAGGGATGCCAGTAGTTGTGCATTTTTTTTACCCCTTTTTATGTAACTTAATTCTTTATGTTCCCGAGCTTGTTTTTCCTCCAATTTTTTATGACATATATTTTGACGTGTTCTCTATCTAACCATATCAGTCTTGAGGTGTGACGAATCCAAATGGATACCATGTCAGCGACAAAGTTCCAAGTTGTCTAGTCCTAATGTCACCATAGTGTATTTTTGCTTGGGACCAATGGGTGAACATTGATGTGACTTAAAGTGGATGTGACTTAAAATGAAATTTCTAATTTCAAATATTCATTTTATTTCAAAATGTAGAAGAAAGTTTTTTCTTGAGTAATTTTAAAAACATGAAAATATTGACATTTACTTGTACATAAAGTACTTTTATAAACAACAAATGGTACCAAGTATTTCCAAAATTGACATCAGCCAACACCACTTCTATATCCACTACTGGTACCCCGTTCAACTACTGGAATCCCTCCCCTAGCAACATCGCTGTATCTTGGGACTGGAATCCCTACGAGGTTATCAAGGGATGGATTATGATAGCTGATCACAAAACAAATGTTTCACAAGTTTGCAAAGAAATCATAAATGCATTGTCATAAAAATACTTACCGTTTACATACTTAACGGATTGGTATTTTCAAGTAGGGCTTAACGTTATGCATCATTTGAAAGTAAATTCAACTATATTCAGAAGGCTTGGTAAATATTTTGCCTAGCTTACCATTTTAATATCACTACCTGTAGTGTTTTAAGACCTGTAATGAATATGGTTGATAAATAAATGTTTTACATGTTTAATTGTTTTTTCCATTACAAATTTAGCATGGCTTGCATTCTTTACTTTGGGTATGGTGGATAGAAATGTTTATATATGTATATATATATATATTAAATTGTTAGTTTTGTGCTTAGTGTTTAGATTTATTTTATGGGAGTTATTTAAAATTCAAAATAAAAATTGAAAAAATAATTGGTAGTTGATTCATGGATACCGACAATCCATTTAACTACAAGAAGTTCATGTGATTAGTTAGAAATTCAAAATAAATAATTATGAAATTAAAAAAATAAAAATAACTTGTAGTTCATGTGATTAGTTAGAAATTAAAAATAAATAATTATAAAATTAAAAAAATAAAAATAACTAGTAACTTGGATAATCTTTAGCTAATGCATGGATGATGAGTAGTTCAAGGTAAACAATCCATTTAACTACAAAGGGAAAGTGATAATAAGCACTTGAAGCACACATAGATTAAACATGAAAAACAATTAAAACAAAACAATTAGGTTTATGGTTACTTTTTGAGTCTATTTAAAGAAAACAAATATTAATTATGAGCTATTGGGTATCTAGTATTTAGTCATTTATTCAATCAATCTTTCAAAGTCAATTTTTAAGTAAATGTCACTCAGAATTTAATTAGAGTCTTAAATATTACTATTAGTTCACTTCGTTCACCCCGAAAAAACACAGAATTTAATTAGAGTCTTAAATATTACTATTAGTTCACTTCGTTCACCCCAAAAAACACAAAAAATTGAATGATAGTTTGATTTGATTGTAGACTAAAGTATGATTATTGTCAGACTTTGCAGGCCATTTAGAGCCTCAATTTACATTGTAGTTGTATTTTAGTTCAGACATTTATTCACTCTGTTTCTATTTTGCTATGTTCACCCTTACAAATTTACAATGCTATTTATGTCTAATGGTTTGAATTCACGTGGATGTATATGAGAAAACTTTGCATATTTCTATCTACTGGTTTGGATTCGCATGGATGTACATTAATATATATATATATTTATCAAAATTTGAATATTTAAGTAGTTTTTGGTTGAACAATTTTTGTGTTCGGCTTTTTGTTAGTTCCGGTCCAATTTCAATCTAATTCAGGTTTTTTGGGTCAACTGATTTGGTCACCGATCTAGTTCTGATAACATTGATCTAAACAATGTAAATTTTGAGCTCGATTAAGATTATGCCAAGAATGTCATTGTTGGTACTCAAGGTTAGACACAAATCACTCCAACCAAAAAGACCTATTCTGTCCAATCCTTTTCCTACAAATATTGTCGAGAGACCATGCTAACTAGTGGTAGACTAAAACATCCAAACAGGTCTTGACTCCAAATCCTAGGTATCATGAGGATTGATATGCAAAATTTATATAGTTTGGAGAGTAGGTAATGCCTAATCCAATGTAGGATTTACATTAATGGTATCTGCAAGTTTACTTAAGACCCAATAATGTCTTGTCTATAATACAAACCAATATCAGACAAACTTATATGCAAAAGCTATATATTTTGGATAGCAGACAACTCGTCTCTTACTTGCTCTACCCTAAAATTTGCAGAAACATGCCCCAAGGGAAAAAGAAATAATTACCCCTCAAACGAGATGCAATACTTCCATTCATCATGTATGGATAAACCAATAGACTTTCTGTGGATGTCATGCAAAATCCACATAATCTCAACAAATTCATGTGCACAGCCAAGATGATCATCTCCACTTCTGTCTGAAATTGGACTTCTCCCCCTGCGGCATTAGCATCTTTCAATCTCTTTACATCTACCAAAGTGCCATCTTGTAGGCATCCCTTGTAAACATTCCCAAAAGCTCCTGAACCTAGAATATTCTTGCTACTAAAATTATCAGTAGCAAGCTGAAGCTCTTTGAAATGAAATCTCTTTAAATGTCCCAAGCAAGCTTCTAGATCATGTTGCTATGCAAGTATTTCATCATATAACCCATAAACGGAATAAGAAAACTGCTCAGATTTCACACATAAAACCAAAATAGTTGATAAACAAAATTGTAAAATACCAAGAACAATATTAGTAAATTAACCATCCAGGGAGATTTCATACATACCATTGACATAAAAAAAACTTGTTGATTGTGTATTTGTCTCCACCAAATGAAAATTCCAATTACAAAGCCAATTGTACACAAAAAACCAAGATTCACACCAAAAGCTACAGCCACAGTATGTTTTTTAGAAACTCCAGAGGGCACTGTAAGAACTGCAAAACAAATACCAATGTACACCTAATTTATCATGCAACTCTACTTCAGAAATAGCATGACATGATTGTATATGAATAGAGAGAAAAAATTACTTTCTGATGTATTAGCAGTGAAAGACATGGGTGTTGGAGCTTCTCCAGAGAAAATATGTGCAGCACATGACCCACATAGTAGAGGGGTTCCTCTAATACTATTAAAAACACAAATGCCCAACAATCAAGATTCATGTTTGGAGTTTAAGTCATTTGACCTATTTCAGTTCAGGACACAATGATCCACAAGTCACATACATTAAACATGGCTTATTGGGCAGTTCCTAGTTGATATGTCATCCAAGGAACAAAGAGATTTGAAGATGAAGGCCATCTGGGATTTACTTATTTCTAGAGTTATTTTCAGGATAAATTTTGATGGGATGCCTATGTTTGGGACCCTTGAAAGCAACAGAAGTTATCAGTGAAATGCATGAGGGAGTGTGCGTTGAGCATTTTTACCCACGGTCACCGATCACAAAGTGATTAGAGAAAGGTTTTATTGGCCAACATTGTTTGCAGACGCATATAGGAAAGATATAAGTTGTTTAGCTTGCCAGAGATTCTAAGGAAGGATGAAGAAATGTCATGCCTCTGAAGATGATTAGTGTGGAAATACCCTTTGCACAATGGGGGCTGGATTTGATCGGCCCCATTAATCCTAAATTTAGTAAAGGCCATTCATACATATTTACTGTGACCAACTACTTTACGAAGTGGCCTGAAGACGTAGCTCTGAAAGTTGCTGATGCTGCTCAACTCATACAATTTTTGGAAGATAACATTGTATTCATATTTTTGGTCTCCAAAATTTCATCATAGATAATGGATAAATATTTGTGGGCTCAAAGTTCATTGCCTTTTGTGGAAAATACGGGATCTTTCCATTTTGAAAGCCAACAGTTCGAGATTGGGTTGACTAAGTCCCAATTATATCTCCATTTCCTGTTGTTCTATATGCAGATTAAGTAGATCGAGATCGAGTTGACTCGGTTCCAACAATAAAGGAAAAGGTAGCTAGAGCATAGGCAGTTTCACTAGCAATTAAAGCACCTGTTTACTTAGAACCTATTGAAGCATATCAACTAGCAGTTTGCCCGGCGTCCTCACCAATCCCGACTTCCCTTCGCTTAGTTCCAGATCGAATTCCATAAGAAGTACCTAAGGAAAAGAAAAAGGAAGAGGCACTATTTGTAGTTTAAGATCCAATTTCAGATCATCTAGTCCCAAATCCTCTAGTTTCAGATCCTCCAGGCGCAGATCCAAATATAGAAAATTAAGTTAATGACCGAGTTGCAATTGGTACATACTAATAGCCTGTTCCTACTTTTTGCACACTGTTATTTATAATTGGCACTGCTACTCTTGGAAGGAGGATTTTAAAACAAAGAAGTATTTCCCAACTGTTCTATAAGCAAGTCCAGGGGTAAAAAATGCATTAAGTGAAGTACTGGTATGATAAGATGATCGCACATAGAAGTTAGTTGTTGCTTCTGGAAGAAATAGTTCACATAGTTGTTTCCTCAGGAGGAAATAGTTCACATAGAATGTCCTTATTTCCTTTGGTACATGGAGGATAAACTGCTTGTAGCATCTTGTTCTTACTTGAAGGTCATGGCATGAATGTCTGGGACTGGCCCACTGAGATTGTTGTAGGACAAGTCCCTGCAATGCAAATAAGGTGTTAAATCTCGAAACTAAACTTGGTATGATTAAACACCTAGATGGGAAATGATGGAAATTATTCCCTCCATTTTTGCCCACGAAATTATGGAAATTCTACCCTCCTAACAACCAATGTGGAGCGAGCAATCAAGCAGTGATCTATGGAAATTAAGAGATCATATTTGGTCCAGGAACCTTCTCCACACAGGGTCATCCTCAAATATTAGAGCGACCCCTCAAAAAAACACAAGAACCCTGAAAATTTCCCACCATTCTACACCTTGTGTTTTTTTCATATGTTTTTTATTTATTTTATATGTTTTTTATTTGTATTTTTTATTTTAATATTGCTTTTTATTCCAATCATTTCAACTAAAGACAATCTATTGCTAATTCTATATATCCTAAACTTTTACCTTTTTATCCTCTTATTATTATTATTATTTATAAACCTGGCAAATTTAAGAATATATCTGTGGTTTGTATTCTTATTTCCAACCTAATTATACTAACAACTTCTTAAACTAAATATTTATTATTCCTACCAAACAACCTTTCTTATCCTTTCTATTTTCTTCTTGTTCCAATACCAAGAATATCTTAACTTATATAAATTAAAGTATAAATCTTTCCTAAATAACAAATTTAAATCTATATACATTTCAAAGATTGATAGGTAAGGAGGTAGTAAAGATCCGGGGTCATTCAATGTAGACTTATATATAATGTGGCATTTAAACTTAGAGAGTAGCCTACATAGAGATATTGTATATAGTACTTGAGTAGCTACTTATGCTTTTCTCTTATTGGAATCTAATTTCACACACATTTTCCATCTGCGATGGCACCCCCACCTCAAAGGATGTTTATGAGATCATTGGATAACCTATCAAATGGGAGAGGGTATAGATATTGGAGTCTTTTAGTGGATGGATCCATGTTGGGTTAGAGAGGGAGTTTAGATAAATGTTCAAACACTTTGTAATAACACAAGTATATAGATATCCCATTATACTAAGAGCATAGGCATATTTACCACAACATTTTTAGAGCATGATACTTGGATCAAGATGGTTATTTCTTACATTGAGTATGCTATGAGATCATATGGAAGTAATGCTATTCTTGGGAGTATATTAGACCCTCTAGTGTACAAAATTATAGTAGAGGATAGAGTGTATGCACTAGGGGATCTATTTCTTAGTGCCTTATATATAGATCTAGACGCCTTTATTGAGTGCAAAGGTAAAGTGGGGGAGGTGCATTCTTTATGGTTTGTATATGGGCACACCCTTATGGAGGCTATTAGAAGCATTCTTTATAATAATTTGATATATATATTATTGAGAGACACTTCTTATATTTACAAGGCCATATTTATATGTTAATCATAAACCATGACCTCCAACTATGTTGATAATCCATGACCTCAACTTTGTTAAATTAGATCTTCAACCATGGTATAAACTTGCAATTTCATTATCATTAAGTTAATCAACCTTATAATAATTAATCTGTGGATGCAGGTGGAGACAACTAACAAGAGGAGATTATGATGGCACATGGACATTCAAGACCGCTGCGTGTAGGATGGACAGAGCTCTAGTCTGCAGTAAATGAATTATATCAGGCCCATGGGAAGGCACTATGAATTGGAAGGGTAGGGAGAAGGGAGGTATGATAGTAGTTATGGCAATTAATGGCGAAGTTGGATGCAAGTGCGAAATGTGTTTTTATGTACCATTTGAGGACGAGCCCTAGTATTGGCATAGTTATGACAGTGGATGCATTGTCCTCAAGTATGATGCCCTCATCCTCATCTTTGAGGTCATCAAGTTGAAGGATTGTGCTATATCAATGCTTGGCATTATCGCCTATCTGCTGAAGGTTGCAAGTCTAAGCTCATTAACGACTAGTTATAGTGGCTGGAAGTTTGGTGAGGAAGACATGTATGAGCCATAGAATGTTTAGGCGTCCAGCTAGGTCAGGATTAGGGGAGGGAAGGAAAGAGTGATATGAAAGCAGTAGAGGGTGGCCCGGGACACTTAGGACTACATGGCCACAATTTTGAAGGAAATTAAGGCAAATATCGACTCTATGGAGAAATATTTATGGGCAGAGCTGGAGGTTTCGAAGCAAACTGAGGAATTTTCTATGCTTGAGCATTGGATTTTGGACCCTAGGTCCACTCAATCCCACTTGTTGTTGTATGAATGGGTTATCTCCATGTTTTGGGTAATTGGCCACTTGCTTCAGGAGCGCAAGCTGAAGAGTTTGGGGGATAATATCCTTGCTCACTTATGGAAGGAGAATCTAATGGATTCATGGCTCATTCACATGAAAATTGATTTCATCACCCACAACTTGGAAATACCAATTCTTCCTCGCTTGAAGGAGGGGGGAGCTCCTCCTGTTGGTGTCTCGGTTGGGATGCGCGGGTGAGTGGGGAGCTGTCTACCAAGCTGTAGATGGCGTGGGAGCCCCAACCAACCCTTAGGAGGATTTCAAGGCTGGCATGTCGTCGATATTTCAGGTGTGATAATTGGAAGCACGTCTCTATTTGATCCTTTTGGATGTAATTAACGTTGATAGTCTGTCATATGCAACATGTAGGCCCTAGTGCTTGGGTAGAAGTCTTATACAATCATCACTATAGTGAAGTCTTTAGTCTTGGTGCTCAACTTATATGGGATGAAATTTTTGTCTGGCTTAATGCTTCGTATGAGGTGGAGCTGTTGGGATGTGGGGAATATCTTTTTGGGATGACATTGTATGTAGTTCTGTGTCGAATGTTGATCCTGAGCTATAATGGATATCCAATGTAATTTTCTTTTTGTCAAGTAATATATGAAGTTATAGCTTATAAAAAAACCTTATATTAGAAACCATATCTAGTGTTCTAAACTTCAAAATGAGCACCACATCCCACTTACAGGACAAATATCCCATATGGAGGGCCAATATGGTGGTTTGGGACCACACACATGGACCATGACCCCCATAGTAAGATCTCTAAATCCATCTTCATTGTTAAAATTTGGTAAAATATTGTACAAATTCATTATCAAAATTGTAATTTTCCAATGTCAGTGTGACACAACTAAAAATGACTAACAAAAACGACTAATTCACATTAATCGTTGTTAGATAGTCATATTTATATTCCCGTGACTAAATTAGTCATTTATGTTAGTCATTTTTATTTTAATCACTTGCTATCTAGTAATATATTTTATCCCGTGCCTAAATTAGTCATTTATCTTAGTTGTTTTTAGTTGGCTTATTTAAAATTGTTCAATTTTAGTCATTTATCCCTTGAAAAAATAATGGTGACTAACTTTTTTAGTCGCCTAGTCACTTATCTCTCATTTTGTACTAGTGTATCATCATGTAAGGGTCAACCACCATTAGGCATACTAATAAAGTATCGTGATGACCAACTATCACATAGATTCTTCCTACACAAAGTTGTTGATGTAGAATACTTAATATGTAAATTATTGTCCTAGTGTAATAGATAAGCATAGTTAAAGCCAAGACCCTCATTTTGTCTTATTAAGGTTTATTATCCTACATATCACATCACTTGAATATTAACATTTAACTAAATACCTTTACGCAATTTCTGTCATTTTTCTTTGAAAATATTCTTTTAGTTCCTTCCTACCAATAACATATACGGGGTCACTTCATTAGTTGACCAATCAAAATCAATTGGGATTTACTTACTACATACCTATTTATATATAATTTTACTTGAACAAAATCTAAACCTTTAGATCTTACTCCAATAGACTCTCTTAACTTGAAGTAATAGTACTTTAACCTTTATTGTATATCAATGGTCAAATTCTACTTTCACTCTAACTATTCAAGTAATGTAACTTGTATATTCTATCATTCAAACAATCCTTAAAACCCATTATACGTATAAAGAGTAATCCTCCATCTACTATACTATATGATCATATAGGAAAGTAATTCATTTAAGGTAAGAGTCTTCCTACAAAGAATACGCTCAACATAATCTTTAATACTTGCATCCATATAATACATGTTAGTCCCACAAAATGCATGTTACCCTTTTATGATTTATTTAATTCAAAATGCCAAGTCAAGATCTAACCCTCATCATAGGAGACAACACCCTCTAGTCTTCTATGAAAAAGATTGAGATGTACATTCGAAACTAAAGAAGGATTTCAACCTTGATCATTTAATTAATAAAATCTTTCTTTTAAAATAAATCCATTGGTATGCAAAGCTAACAACAGATTAAGATCATTATTCATTTTTACAAAATGTTCAACAAAGAACAACTACTAAAACATTTTAAGTGTTAACATCCATGCGTGAATAAAGGACTCATTTACGATTACAAAGATTCGAACATCAAAAAAATTTCATTAAACTTAAGAAGAAAACCACACAATACTATTATATTTTCTCACGGTCTACAATATCTCATCCTATGATGAATTTTAGATAACAATGTTCATTCGTCATACACATCTTACCTTATATGTTAATAGAATTTCGACACCTTAATATATCATAATCCTGCAGTAATGTTTGCACTCCTAACAAAATATACTTTAAACATAGTGCTTCAGTAATAAACATAATGGAACTTTACGTACTTGCAACTTGCAGAATACTTATCGGTTACCTCTTGCCGAATCTTTGAAAATCAATTCTTCTTGTTGTGTCTTACAAGTAGAGTCCCTCCATTGGTTCATTCAACTTATTTCATCATGTTGAGCCCAATTAGGCCCGAGTGTTGTAAAACCTTGCTCTGATACCATTTGTAACATACCCGATTAATCAAGTAAGTAATTTAGTAAAAAAAAAATTTCAAATATTTCGTAACACATAAAAATCTTGCAATAATAGCAAATGATTAATTACAAAATAAAACTATACAACTCTTTATAATTCATTTGTAAAAAAAACACACGCTACTTAATAATCGTGATTTACTTCAAAAATATAATGAAGAGTAATAACATCAAATCATGTCATACATAAGAGAAAAAACACATATCATAATATACATGAGAGAGAGACACATATGCGTGGTTCACCCACTCCTTGGGCTACGTCCACCAAACTGTCGTATCTTATTTATTACTCAAGTAGAGAGTTACATTCAAAAGAGAGTTTACACCCTCAACACATTTGTTGCACTAAATACCTTCCACACTTCAAACCTATCCTCTAATAATTTCAGTGGGATCTTTCCAGCATTTCAACGCTACATCATAATGATGGTAGAAATCTTATTCTATATCAAGAACAATATCTAACTTAATAATATCCACACTCTCATTCTTTTTAAAGAAAACATTCTATGACTTCAATGAACAACCACAACTTATTTTATAAATAATTTATTCTATTTCAAAAACAAAATCTAACTTATTAATATACACACTCTCATTCTTTTTAAAAGAAAACATCATATAAATTTAATGTACAAACATAACCTTCTTTATAATTCATTTATTCTATATCAAGAACAATATCTAACTCACTAATAACTATATCATTCTCATTCTAATCTTAAGGACATAATGACATGTTATTACGACTATGTGTACATGAATGATACATAACTTTTCCAGGGGTTCAGAGAACATAATTCTTTGGCTAACATGCTTTCTAAGCGTGCTTTATTTGTTCCAAAAGGCACTTTTTTTTTGAGGAGTGGTGTGATAATCATTTACTGGATCAGTCTTCCTTGGATTTTTTTTAATTTGGTTGATTGGTGGCATCATGACTTTGGCTATGGTTTACTCTTCTGCTCTTGCAAGGTTTTAACTTTTCCTATGGATGGTGGTCTTTATGGATTGCTTGCCTGTAGCCATATTTTGCTGGTATGGTTGGTACGTCGTTGCTTTTTGGGTAGCGCTGCCTACCCTTACTACTATGTTGGGAGCTTCTTTTTCCCTAGGTTTATCTGGTTATCTCTAAGTTATGGACTTGACCTTTTGGTTTGTTTTGGTTGGGCCTCCATTTTTTGCTAGCCTTTATTATTTGTGGCCTTTGTTGGCAGGCTTTGGTCTTTGAGTTAGCAAGCTTGTTAGAACACTAGTGTTGAGTTTTGGGCTCTGTATGTTTCATCCTACCGTTTTTAATTGCGCCGAGAGGTGCTTTACAGCCCAGTATGGGGGAGATCTTGTGAGTCGAGTGTTTGTCGAGTAACAAAATAATACAAAGTAAACAAAAAAATAACAATACAAAGTAAAAAGCAATAAATATTATGTTGGCCATAAACACAAAAGAATAATACAAAGTAAAAATTAAATATGAGACTTAAACTAGAGACTTTAGAGCTTAGGATTAGGTGATAAATATTATGTCAGCCATAAACAAAAAAGAATAATACAAAGTAAAAAGTAAATATGAGACTTAAACTAGAGACTTTACTTTTTACTTTTGATACAAGTAAAAAGTAAATATGAGACTTTAGAGTGTTTGTGAGTATTTGTCCAGTAACAAAATAATACAAAGTAAACAAAAAAATAATAATACAAAGTAAAAAGTAAAAAAAAGAATAATACAAAGTAAAAAGTAAATATGAGACTTAAACTAGAGACTTTAGATCTTGGGATTAGGTGGCTCAGTATTGCGTTCAGAGGTGACAGGGACAGGTCGCCGCAGGAGTGGGCAGGAGTTGAACCCTGGTCTCTGGCGTAGAGACCATCTAGACCAGCCGTTGGGTCCGGAGCCTCAGCCCCAAATAATTTCTATTCTATCTCGAGGATCAATAAAACTTCATATACAAAGATGGATAGCTTTATACAACTTACATACTTCCAGAACATCTACTAGTTCATTCGGAGATAAATATATTCCAATATCTAATATAATGTTTATGCATAATCTCGTTGGTTTAAAAGGGTAGTATAAAACTACGATTTAGACTTAACGAATATCAGTGTATTCAAACAATTTCTTTTCGAAATGAAACTACGATTTAGACCTTAACGAATATCAGTTTATTCAAACAATTTCTTTTCGAAATGAAACTACAATTTTGACATAATTAAAATCAATTCCTTTTTTGGTCACTAGACAAGGGAGAAATCGCAGGCACCTATGAGGTCAATAAACCGGCGTAAAGACTGTATTTACAAGGAGATCGGCGATTTTGGGATCAGTCTTTGTTAAGCCATCCTCCTCCCATCACAACAGGTAAGAACTTAAATATACATCTATCAACAGGACGCAGGAATTTGATCAAGTCATTATATATTATATATGTATATGAAAATAAAGGAGTCATGCTTTTAAAGTATAGTACCTTAAAATGGAAAAAGGGATACCATAGCATTTATGCTAATGGACCAAAACAAAAACTATTTAGTGCTGAGAGGTTATATGAATTTATTATAAAGGTAAAACCATGCGAATTATTATAAAGGAATCTATTATGCACTATGTACTATATCATAGTATATTAGCTTAATGCTATAATGTCTTCCTTTTCATTAAAAGTGACTATATGCATTATATGATTTATCATAGTTTATTAGCATAATTGCTATGATATCTATCTATATATATAATTATTTCCTTTTAATAATGACTTAAAATAAATCCTTAGGCTTGTTTCTGTCTTAAGATTTTGTAGATAACCTTTTGATACTTTATGTCAAAGTTAATATTAGCATACGGTGAATAGCCGTCATCTAGTTTTAAGATAATGACCTTATTACTTAATGTATTAGTTAAGTCATTCCACCATTTCTCCGGTGCTTGTATCCTTTGGACGACCCATCATCATCATACATACTCCTCCTAGTGAATTTCGTTTCCCGTCGTGTAGTTGCAGCACAATTCTCAGTGACGTAGTTCTACAATTTTAAGAATAAATACCCTTACATACACGTTTACTGGTGGAGCCTTAGCCTTGAGCTGCTCACTAGAAATGGTTGCAATAATTATTTACAAATTATTAGGTCAAAAAGGAGGGATGCTACATCCGGAACTACCTAAAGAAGGTGGTGACTCCCTTAAAGGGATACACTAGCCACAATAGTAGGACGATTATAAAATGGGTGATGCCTCTTGTAGTTGGTTTACATGAAAGCAAGTTTAGGTTGACCCATCTAATGTTGTCTATAAAAAGATTATATCCATAAATAGACATGAACAAAGTCTATATGGACAAAACGTTTATAGCATAAAAACATGACAACATTGCTCATTATTATATATATATATATGTATGCATGCATATGTATATGTGGATAAACAATTTGTTATATATATATATGAATAAAAAATTTGTTCAAACATATTCCATACAAAGAATAAAAAAATTAAAAAAAAAAGTAAATGTAAAACGATTAACATTGGATAATAATAAAAAAATTAAAACTCTTTTAACTTAATCAAAATTGTATTTTAAATTTTCACTTTAAAATAATAATTATCATTTCATCTTAATCCTCCATTAAACATTGAATTAAAACTTTATCAAATTATTAAAAATATTCACTAACTTGTTTTCTTAATATCAAAAATATTTACTAACTTATTTTCATAATATCAAGACAATTCCCAACTAAAAGTGAAACATAATAAAACATTAAAATATAACTTTAATCACATATTCTTCCTTTAAATAAAAAAGGAAATAATAGACTCATCAAGAGTAATATACACTTCTATTTCCAAATTCCACATGACAAGAAAATATAAATACTAATAAGGTTAAGGATCAAGGAGATGGCTCAATCGTCGAGTGCATCTTGGATTCTAAACTTCCACTTTTTTCAATAAACCTATAATTTCCATTAAAACGTGCAGAACTGGGACCAAACATTACAACCAACGTAATTCCCACAATCATGTAGAACATCGATCTTTGCTTGACGCGAACAATTGTAGCATTCATCGACGGTTGTGTCTCCCCTGCATTGGAGGAAGGCAAATACTTGGTTATGAGTTTGGCCATAAACACAAATATTAAACCTGCCTTGGTTAGGAGTTTGGCAGTGATGGATATTGCAGTTGTGCAGAAGAGAATATTGACTTGAGAATATCTTCGTTTAAGATCAATTCTCCCGTTGCCAAGGCACTGGTTGACCAACTTTTAAGAATTATACAAGAAGGTGATTATGAATCTCACCTTTTGAGAGGTTGCATTAAATTGATCGGGTGCCTTGCTTGGAAATCCCCTTCTAGAGAAACTAGGTTTATCCCTTTCTTTGTGAAACATCTAGATCATAGAGAATTATATGTGTCCCGAGAAGCAAGTATAGCTCCCAACAAGTTTTCCTACGGAAAAAATTACCTACCTATCGACTGAAGAAAAGGGCGATCAAAAGGCGGGTCATGGAGCTGATAGGCATGGAGATGGTTTGGCAACGGAAGAGTCTAACCCTTCGACTCTTTTGCCCAACGTCCGTCTCCTCCCGTCAACGGCGCCTAACGTCGGGCTTCTCCGGCGCCCTTCTCCGGCGGTCTCCCTCCTCCCCACGACGAGACCCGGTCCCACACAATATCCCGGGATCCACGGGCGGCCAATCCTCCTCCCCCGTCCAGACCAGCTCCTCCTCCCCTCGACGTCCCATCCATGCATTAATGGACTACCAACCTCACGTTCGCCCGATTCGAACCAGCAGCAGCTCCCGCCTCCCCATCTACTCTCCCCTGTTCCTCTGCAAACATCCCTGCTGCAAGAGTGCAAGCTCCGATCGCCTCATCTCCTCTCGCCTGTTCCTGTGCAAACATCCCTGCAAGCTCCGATCTCGTGGAGAGCAGCGCCCGAGAAAGCCCCCGTATTGTGTGGGGACGAGCATTGTGTCGGGACGAGCAGCGCCCAAGAAACTCCCAATCCAGGTACAAACTCCTCTTCGATATCTTTTCAAGCATGGCCACCTTGTAGGAGCTGTGCTCTATGATAAAAGAGAGATGTTGTATTGCTTGCGTATGTTTATGCAATCCACAGAGAGCACGGGCCTGGCCTGTTCATTCATTTCTATTTTCCAAATCCCGAGCTTTTGATGCCATCTAATCCTTGCAGAAACCTGTTGCTTATTTCGTCTACATCAACAAAGAACAACATCGGGGGGCCATACAGATTTGCAGCTGTCCCTAATCATCCAAGTGTCCCCAAGGAAAGGACATTTCCAAGAAAGCAAGGTAGTATAAATAATAAAAATAGTTAAATTCAGCCTAAACAATGCCCAAAAAATCATGGCAGAGAGGCATCGCCAAAAGACATGCTCAACCGTTTCATCTGTACCAGAAAGGATGCATGCAGCCAAGGTTGTGAGACTCAGACTTAGTAAAAACTTGGCCATCTTGGGACTAACCAAAACCAAACTAGGCTCAAGAATTGGTGAAACTTAACAAATAGTGAAAATAAAAATATAAAATATAAAAAACTCAAAATACAGGAAATCTTGAGTTTTGCCAAATTTCATTTTCAGACAAATTTAGCCCCAAGTACTTGTTTCTGAACAGTGTTTGCAATACAAAAATTCTGAGGCCTAGTCTTGAATCTTGACAGCCAATCCTTGGTGGAACATAAGCCACCCCAATCTACTGTGCTTGAATGAAGATTGAGATTTCCAAATAGACTGGCACCTCTTTAACCAACGTGCTTCAGGATCCCTCGCCCCCCACCTTTTGTTCAAGCATGGATCCACTTCATAAACATGTTGCTTGGAATAGTGGGAAACCCTTCTACAAGCAACATATTTTATGGTGGGCTGTAAAGAAAAAGTTTGGTCTGGAGTGTGTTCTCATGGAATGCTTATCTATGAATGACAAGTCCCACTTAAGAGTTAAGACAAAAATCATGACTCAAGAACACAGGGACTGGGATATTAGCTTCATGAAAACAGGAGAACAATTTGACAAAGCATGCAGGAACAATGCCATATTTTTGTCCAAAATAACATTATTACCTATTTGAAGATAAACTGTTATCTGGGAAAAAGGTTATAAGAGGGCAATTACTAGGTATAGAAGAAGAATACAAAATTCAATATTTCAAAACCTCAAGTTTATTTTAATCCAGATGTGAGGTAATAATTATACTCAAATGGATTGATATGAAACATGAACTGAGCAATCAAACAATGAATAAGTAGGGATAATAATCAGATCATGCTGATAGTGGTTTGGACAGCTATTCAAATAGCAGAATCTTTAATTGAAGTGGAAGCAGGTTCTTAAGAGATAATGTCAGGAAAAGGAATATTGATCAATCCGAGCAACTTAAAGAAAAGTGGAATGCAGCATGCAATAATAATGTAACATCTCGGCAATCACATGTCTCACTTACAAATTAAATCTTTTGAATGCATAGATGTTTTCCAGACTGCTGTCAAAAGAATCCATGTTAATCCTCAACATGTAAGGGAGCAAAAGCATTGGTGCTAGACTACAACAAGATCAAGAAGATCTAATGGTTGGTGGATGAGTATGAACTATGAAATTCATGAACCAGTGGTCAAATAAAAAACATAAAGGAAGACTTGCCAGTTTAAACTTTAAACTTTTGAGTCAAAGTATGAACTTTAAATGCAACACAAATAAAAATCATAAAGGAGGAAACATGAAAATGGGCATATGGAAGACGCAACTAAAAATGCCAGATAATGAGAGAATGACAAAACATTCGAAAATGTAAAAATATAAAACTTAGAAATCTCAAAGAATATAACTTAATACTAAATAGACAGATCACCAGCCAAAAGATCCCAGAAAGTGCTTACAAAAGAGAATAAAGAAAAGTTGAGAGCTTAAAACTAAGCTGAATCTTGTTAATGTCAAGAAGAAAGTTGAAGCACACACACACAACCATGCACAGGTAGTCTCCAGTCAATAACAACAATATTGCTAAGAAACGTACTTTGGATTAGCAGTAGTGGAGTTTCCATCACTTCCTCGGACGAGCTACAGTGGTCCCAACTACAAGATCAAATGTGCGCAGCCTTGTGGCAGCCTTCACTGAATCCTACCACTAAGGTTATACCATGGACCTTCCTCTCTGTTAAAGCTCCATCTTTTTCAAATCTAGGGCGCTTGGTTGGTTCTTCTCAAATCTCAATAACAGTCTTGCAGTCAATATAGACTGCACCATTCTTGTACCACAGATGGTAACTGTGAATTGTCAGAAATTTGAAACATTTAAACATGCTCTATGGGGATGTAAGGTTGCTCAAAGGTTCTGGGAATGGAAAATGATTGAGTACTCTTCCCTTCATTGGAAAGGGTTTATTTGATGTGACAAGTGCATGATCAGAAAATAAGGAGAGAGCATATGAGATACAATATGACTATCAGCCATCTCCTTCCTGTGGAAAAGGTGATGTCAGGCAACCTTTAGGCTTTAATGAAGATTCCACTATGCTGCATCTAGGAGAATTGTTGGCTTACAGAGCAGATTTATCTACTCTGTATCATGCCAGGATAAGCAATTTTAGGAAATCACTGAACTCTTTTACGATGGGTGCTAAAGCAGATATCTTGGCTTTTCTTGCCTATGTCTGGGGGGAGAGCTCACCTAATAACCTACCTATGCAGTGACCCATTAATGCAAAATTGTATGATGTATCTTGTTGTGTGCAATAACGAAATATAAGATGCTTTTTACTTTCTCAAGAAAAAGGTTATACCATGGAAACATGCACAGAACATACTATATAGCCCACAAAGCTGTCAGTGACTATATTGATGATGGAGAACCTGCAAATCATAACCTTGAAAACTCTAGCGATATGCTTATAAGTGTTTACATGACTTGTTTATCCATATGAGTCCCTGGCAAGGATAATAAGATTTGATTTCTATATAGGGTTATATCAAAGAACTGGTTAACTTATCAAGAACTGTACATAGCAATTTGTAACAGATGGCTTGGAGGATGCACTAATATTGAAATCTAATTAAACCTAACTAGCTTGAATATAAACCACGCTGTGGAGACAGTATCATATAACAAACAATCCAAAGAATGCAAGCTATTGTCTTGCAAAATAATGATGTGGGTCATTATATTTGGGGAAATGGTCCATTGATATTCAAATATTACTCAAGATAACCATCTGAGGAAATCCACCTTTATTGCCACAGATTTGAAGTGGGATTCATACAAATTGAAATTACCTTGCAAAAAAATGATGCAGATCATTAATTCTTGTGAAAAGATGCACTGATAATAAAAATTTATTTAATGTTGCAGATAGATGTGACATTGATACAATAGAAAGGTTAAAACCTAATTCTAATACTTGAGTGAAGAATGCAAGCCATTACCTTGCAGAATAATGATTTAGGGCATTTGTTTTGGGAAAAGATGCACAAGTATTAAAATTATAATCAATATAACCAGCAAAGCTAATCCAATCATATTACCAAGATGTGAAAAGGCCATTATATAGAAACCAATTGCAAAACTTGAGTACAGAATGAAAGTTGTTGTCTTTTAGAACAATGATATAGGTCTTCACGAAAGATCCACTGATATTCAAATTCCTCTTGCTATAACCAGCTGATGAATTGCCCCCTTATCACCTCAAGATGTGAAAAGAGTATCATAAATATTAAAACCCTTACTGACCTAGGAATTGAAGTGGGTATGCGATAACATCAATTCTGCCAATGGGATGTTGGTTCACTGATGAGGTGGACAAAGCGTTGAGCCATCCAAAAGGGTTCTGTTTTGACTCTGGTCTGCCCCATCCATAGGGCATGAGTTTGAAAGTTATTAAAGTGTCAAATTCACACCTGAACGTGGCGTTGCCTGTCATCAAGAACACATGTAGCTCAGTGGCAGAGCAGCCCACCGGCCAGGAGCTAGTCCTGAGTTCTATTCTTAGCCTGTCCAATGTTTCAACATGTTATCAGAGCCATGGTTGTGGCTAGGAATTCCTCTGAAAATATATTCATTGATTACCCATATACAAATTGTGCAATATAAAGTGTCTTTTATATATCACCACTGGGTTGGCAGAAATTGAATTTCAGTCTAGTATTCATATATATAGTAGATATCCTTCTAAACCATGCAATTCTTACTTTGGTAGTAACTAGTAAGTAAGATGATATTTTTCTGCCCGCATGAAAGTTAAGATAAAGATTCAATATTGGGAAGGCAAGAGGAGGGGGGATCATTCTAGAGACTAGACCCAGGTAGAAGTATAATATTAATCCACAAATGGGGTTTAGGGAGAGCTACCAATAATCAAGCGGAGCTTCACGCTCTATATCTTGGATTAGACTGTATTGTCTCCCTGGGAATCCAAAAGGTTGTTATTCTCAAGCCGCTCTTGATTATCTCTCAAGCCAGGAAAAGTGTGGAACAAGAGGATATGATTGCTGGGAGGCTTCAAAACCGTATCATAGGTCTCCTTCAACAAAACCCCGATGTCAAACTGATGTGCATTCAGTGTGACAATAACAATATGGCCAATAAATTAGCAAATAGGGCAGCACTCCTGGCAAAAGGAAAAATGGTGCAAAATGGGGGCCAATTTACATCTCATTGGCCCCCCTGAGGTTCAATTTTCAACTTAAAGGTCATTTCATGGTCCACTTGCAACTCAACTCAGCATTCATATGATACACCCAAACTTTAAAGCTCCCAGCTGTTGTTACGATCCACAAGACCAAGCCATAAAGTAGCACCTGCCCTTACGCATGAGAGAGCCTTTGGCCATGGGTCAGATACCTTCTTGGCGTGTTTATCTGCCAACCTCCTCATACTACAACAATGCATTTGGGATTAAGGAGCGAATCTGTCTGCAGTTTGAGCCTGTGAAATTTGCTGGGACGAATAGCCCTAGGATGGTGATATTGGCACTTGTTGAAGACACCGCCTTCCGCTCAGGATACAGTAATTTTTCAAATAGAACCAAAAGAAAAAGACATATCTAATGTACATGTCCATGTTAGGATACTATGAATCTGCATTCAATGACATACCTGGTAGTACACTAATAGCAAAGATTAAAATCAATAGATCCATCAACTTTCTATCTATTGGTATTTCATATCAGACAGACGAATTCACACTTTTTAAATACATTGTATTGCCAAGTTTAGGTAATAGGAACAGTAAAAACTGAAAGTTATTTACTAAAAAAATAATAAACAGTGATGACAGAATCAATAAAGAAATTACATGAAACGCACAAAGATTTTCTAGGAATAGTAGAAAACTGCTACACATTCTGAAACAAATCGATAGCATGTGTGTAAATTGTCGGTGCAATATCTCTGGTATAGATGACCAAATATAATGCAAAACTTATACAGATCGAATGTCTTAGCTCACAGGAAATCTATAAAAGAAAATCAAAATGCAATAAATAATTCTTCATAGACTTAAATCAGAAGATGAAGTAGCCACGGGTCCATTTACAGCTGAAACTCTAGCACAGTTATGATGTGCTTATTTTATGTTGTTTATTTCATCCCAATTTCTTCAGTGTTTTTTTAACATTTTGGTATATTTGAGGGCCTGCGTTTCTCTAGCAACACAGACATTTCTTCCAAAATGGCAACCTTTCACAACAAACACAAGCATGCTAGAAATGGTGTTACTATTGCGTTTTCCATTTCTTATAGGTCTCACACATGTTTCTGGCAATATAAAATGAGGAATAGAAAACAAGCTAACACTAATGAAGGACAACTCCAGAAACGATAAAAAGGGAATTAGAAGTCTCAGATCCTAACTTCTAAATGCTGCCTGGAAGTTGATTCCAGGCTCTGTCATCTCGAAAATGGGAAGCTTCATCTTTGCTAATGACTCTGTGAACTGCTGCATGCTCTTCAGATACATGTCAACTATCTGCTCCTGCACCACAGATTGTTAACTATGTGATTGGTTCATTTCTCATTTCCAGATTTCAAGCATTTGTCAAGCATTTTAGGGTGTGTTGCTGCTTGCATGTCTCCACATAATCTAAATTTCTAATGCAATTGCATATTGTTTTGTAGGCATCCGTACAAAATGAGAAAGCGAGGAAAATGGAGGGCAATCATGGATCTTGAGGTGCAGGACCCCAAAAACATGATCACATTTTCAAGTAAAGACCTAGTTTGGTCTGAAATACGCCGAGAAAATAATGACATTGATCGTGTTGCCCTAATACCTTCAAATAGAGTTCTTGCTTTTATCAAAGGGGAGGAAACAAACCCTGATGCTCCATGTACATTTGTACGTCGACAAAACAAGAAACCGGGAAAAAGAGACACTGCTTCCTTGCGATATGAACTGTAAGTATTTCAAAAGTGCATTGTATACCTCTTAGCATTGGGACTACATTTGTCATTCATTGTATTTACTAACGGCTAAAAATTTCTTATGTAGTTATCATTGTTCATATGGCCCAGAGGATAAAAGAGGAGGAGAGTCAACTAAACGAAGGGCCAAATTTCCAATGAAGAGGGGCTGCCAATGTCGTTTCACTGTGAAGGTTATGGTTAAAAGTCCTCAAATAGCAATACTGACTTACAATATGTGTGAGCATGAAGATTTGCAAGGATGCCCTTGTCATGGCCAACGCGACACTTCAGGTAATGGAAAGACATTGCAGAAGCCAAAGCTTTCAAAAGACATTGTGGCATATGTGGAGAGTTGTTACTTTTCAGGAGTGTCCATTGACTCAAGTTATAAAATGCACATCAAGCGACATGTTGACATGGATGCTTCAACCCGAGATAGGGATTTCTTCCTATCCAGGAAAGATATTTTAAACATATACAATCGGTTGTCGAAAGGAAAATATCAACTCCACGAAAATGATGAAATGAGTGTCAACCTTTGGCATCAAAAGCGACCAGAAGATTTCTTCTTTTATCAAAAGCCCAATGGTAAAGAGGTCCCTTTTATAATTGGAATTCAAACAAAATGGATGTTGGAGAGCATGGTCAAGCTATCCCATAATAGCATAATTGCCATGGATTCAACTTTTAGCACGAATAAATATGGGGTAAGTCGGATGTCAATGATTGAATTAATATGTTTATTCGAGATGTAGTAATTGAATATATTAGATGACTTGAATTTCTCATTACATGTTCTTTTCAATATGGCAGTACCAGCTTTACACATTGGTGGCTTTTGATGGTCAACAAAGCGGGGTGCCAGTTGCATGGGTTCTGGCTGAACGAAATACTTCAGCAGATATTGCGCTATGGTTGGAGCAGTTGATGCTTAGGTGTTACAAAATCTGTCCTGATTGGAAAGTGAATGCATTTATGGTAGATGATGCACTGGCTGAAATTTCCGCTTTGAGGTAAGTTGAATTTTGTTATGCAACAATATATCTTGCATTTAATATAATAATGTCACACTAAAATGTTCTAGATATGGCAGGAGGATCACAGGCTGTGATGTGATCTTGTGCATTTGGCATGTGCGGAGGGCGTGGAAAAAAAATGTGTATCGGTTGGCTAAAAAAAAACAAGCAGATAAGATGTACGAAGAGTTGGGTTTCATTATGAAACACACTTCAAATGAGGATGTGGATGATGCAATCCATGGTTTTCTTAGCAAATGGAAAGATGAAGAGAAGTTCTTGGACTATTTCCGCAAGAATTGGGTTGCGGGTGATAAATTCCGTAAGTGCACAAACTCTTGTTGATGTTTCAATATTGTGTTTCATTGATATGCCATGCTTTTACTAACCTAGTTCTTTACATTTAGGGATGTGGGTGAAAGGTTGTCGAGAGTTTCCCCATGCAAATCAAGATACGAACAATGCCGTTGAGTCTTACCATTGTTATCTGAAGACAAACTTCCTATCTGATAAAAGGAAGAAATGTGCACGCAGGATGGACTGGTTGCTGTACATGCTTCTATGTAGTGTTGAACCTTGTTATCGCTACAAGGAAATTTTGAAAGAAGAAGGATACCTAAATAACTACAGGAAAGAAAAACAAATGGAAAATTCAGTGGAAAAGGCTAGAAGAATTCCGGACAGTGATTGTTGCCCTCACGAGAGCACACCACATGCTTACTGGGTGAGGAGCCAAACAGATGGTGATAAAAATTACCTTGTCAAGCGGTATAGCACAAATTTTATAGTTTGCGAATGCCCATGGTCTATTCGTGGAAATATTTGCAAACATGCCATTAAAGTCAATTGGTTATTCTACCACTCAGGTGATTCATATCCATTACTTCATCAGGATGCAATGCCTACCACATTCAATGACCCCCCTGAAATAAGTATGGAGCCTCGGAACCTCAACGTAGATATCCACACCACACCTGTGGCCACCGATAGTGTGGATGCAGATGTTGAGGCTCTTCAGTTGGCCAGAGAGGAGTTGTACAGCTACTTGCAGTTGATTAAAGACAGCCCCCCTGCTACTCTAAGCAAGACCAACCAATTGATTGATATGGTTAAAAAAATGTTGGATGAGGCCAACAATTTGCACGTTATGGATTTTGACTTCACAGTTGGCTTGGATGCTCTTGACTCGTCTTTGAAGAGGAAGAAGAGTTTCCTTAGCCCTACAAAGAAACGAAGGAGGAGAAAACAAAACAATCGTGTGGAAATAGATTTGAATATCCATGCATCTGAATATGAACCGTTTCAGTTTCAATACCTCAAAGAGCGGGGACGTCTTCGAGCAAACAAGGCATTGCCTATGGTCTCAGGTTAGTTTCATAGATTTTATATATTATGGTGTGTTGTTATTATGGTTAGTTTTGTCTACGTGCTTATAGATTTATAGGTACATCCATGGAAGATTCCTTCACCATAAAAAATGAGTCCCACAATTCAAAATCATACATAATAATATCAACTTATTGTTTCCTAAAGAGCTTGAAGGAAACTTCATGTGTCATGGCTTCCTCATTAAATGCAGAAATCCCTCTAATAAAGGATGTGTTACATGAATTCATCACATCTAACTCGCGAGTAGGAATTGAGATGTGGCTTTCCAATGCTTGGGAGTGATCCTTAGCAATTTTGAGAATTGGAAACTTCCCAACAACTGACTTTGCTGCAGCAGCTGTCAAACTCAAGAATATTGATGCCCACGACAGTTATGTTCACCTTGATTTACATAAAGATGCCCAGGACTGAATTTATGAAATATATTGACTGATTGCAAGAAAGTTCAGATCTGGAACATGGTGCTTATGATCCCTTTTCTAGCCTGATTTTCATGGTGGAAATACAACTGATTGTGGAAGATAATACTCAGCTGAAAGACAATGATATTTTGCCACCAAGGATGTCAAAAGTCACTCTTCCTCCTGCCACGATTTCTTCCCAAACTCAGATCTGAATATTAATTCAAACACAAAGCACATGCCTGGAAAAATGATGGAAATATCCCATGTATTGATTGACCTTCAATAGGCAAGAAGAATGGCTCTCCAACAAGATACTGCTCTCAATGGAAGGTCACGACCTCTTCAATCACTTTTCTTCAAAGCCCCACAGCTGTCAACAATCATGCTCTGATACCACTATAAAATCCCCAGTAAAATGGATGCAATTTTTTCCTCACATCTGCTCAGCCAATGACTATGGAATTTCGACAAACACTGGGTTTCAGACGGCTGTAATTCACTGTAGAGAAAATCTGATCTAATGTGAACTGAAGGATAATGTTTGGTTGTGGTATTTTGACAAACATTTAGTGGTCTTACTGCTGTAACTTCAATTCTAAACTTAATTAACAGGTCTGATTGTTCATTGTGGTTTAGTTCTTGGCATTTTGTTCCAGATAGCTCACAATATATAATATTCAAATATTTAACTTCAAATAGACCATATAATAGCAACCAAATATCAAGAATAATACTGTGTATATAATCCTATTTCCAACAGTAGTGCATTCAACAAGGAAAATCTGATATTAATTTAAATAAGCTGATTTCTTCATGCCTGGAATAAGATGGGACAGATCTGGATTGACAAGTCTTGCCTCAAATAAATGTCTTCCCTTAAGTGCTGTAGCAGATTCCACAAATTCTGGAAGTGATGGACATTATTGCTCATTCTTGTAGTACGCTCTCAATCACACAGAGCATTTATGTTGTAATTTAATTCATTTCTATTATGTACTTTGTTTTGTGTCATTGTATATGTCTGAATTTTATTTATTCGTGTTGTTTTGTTTGGTTATTTGCAGAGGTGCAACACTCCACAACGGTGGCATCTAGCCAAAGCCAAAGGGAGATGCAACACCATCAAAATTCTCCCGACATGCCAGGTACATTTCACTTTACTTTTCATACTTTGTGAAAGCAATTTATTTAACTTATTTTATGTTTCACATCTACATGGTGTGTTAATGTCTGCAGAGGTACAACAATCTTCAACCTTGATGTCTGGCCAAAGCCACGGGGAGTTCCAACATGACCACTTAATGGACGATTCTCCAATTGCTGATCTACGAGGTTTGGAAAAGGCTATGTTATCAATTGTTTGTCAATTACCCTCTTTTACGGCATCGACCTGCTTTAATGTGTATTTTGTTGATGTGTTCAGAGGTGCAACCCTCCACAACCGTGGTACCAATCCAAGGCCATAGGGAGATGCAATATTGGCGTCCAACCTTTACTGTTGTGCCAGGTACGTTTGATGAGACTTTCATATGTTGTAATCAATGTTTGCATCCCTGTATTTCTTTAAATGCATTTCATAATGACTCTTTCATTTTTTAATTACAGATTATAGAAATTGTCCAAGGGATCGTCCTCCTTCAAAACATGCCCAATTAATTGACAAGTCTCCAGTTGGTGACCTGCAAGGTTGGTGATTTGCTTTGCATTTTCCTTTATTGGTGTGTTGGATGTTCTATTAGTCTAAGATGGGACAGATCTGGATTGACAAGTCTTGCCTCAAATAAATGTCTTCCCTTAAGTGTTGTTTGTCAATTACCCTTTTTTACGGCATCGACCTGCTTTAATGTGTATTTTGTTGATGTGTTCAGAGGTGCAACCCTCCACAACCGTGGTACCAATCCAAGGCCATAGGGAGATGCAATATTGGCGCCCAACCTTTACTGTTGTGCCAGGTACGTTTGATGAGACTTTCATATGTTGTAATCAATGTTTGCATGCCTGTATTTCTTTAAATGCATTTCATAATAACTCTTTCATTTTTTAATTACAGATTATAGAAATTGTCCAAGGGATCGTCCTCCTTCAAAGGGAGGAGCATCATCTTCTTCCATTGTGCTGACTCACGACACGCTGCTAGGTGACTATAGACGAAGGGGAGGAGCATCATCTTCTGCTATGAGAAATCCACCATGCAAGGGCTTCAGCTTTAACGATGACCAATGAGCCAAGCACATTTTTATGAAGGAAGATTCCATGAATATTGAGAAGGGCTCAAGGCTTGTGATAATTATCTGTATAGTTAATTGCTTTGAAGTTGCTGCACAAATGTCTTGGATCCCGCCTTCAACGCTTGTTCCAGTGATATGGGGTCTATAATTGGAGATTCTGCAATCTGTTATTGTAAATCATCTTTAGGGGAAGGGCTTATTTCTACAATATCTGGTGCTCCAAGATGTAGAGCTAGAACATAATTTGCAGAAAGAGGCTTACATTTTTTTTGTTTTTATTAAAACCCCTCTGAAATATTGTGTTTTTTGTGACCAGTCTTTTCACATTTGAGTTTGGAAACATTTTGGGATTTGTCTTTTGTACAAATTAGTGTTGGAGGATTGTTGAAATCCAGAGTTGTTTAACAATTAGATGATTTTGACTTTTCTGTGGATTTTTTTATGGCATTTGAAAATGGTTGGATAATAACTTTTTATTGTTCATAATTTATTTTTTATTGCAGAAATGGATTCAATTCAAAATATTAAATCGAAGTATTTCAATAATGAAATACAGAAGAAAGGCCATTCACATTCAGATCTGCATATTAGCAGATTAGCTATAAGAAACAAGCAAACAATTTCAGATATATTGAGAACAAAAACTTAATACTGATAAAAGGGAGTCCACCATATTGTTTCAAAGTTGATGACCACCGAAACAATCCTCCATGAAAGTCACTCATGAGCTGAGCAAGGATACAAACATGGGATCACAAGCTTACTAGCAACACTCAACCCTGGTCCAGGAAACCTCATATCATCAATAATTAGTCCCATTGGATAAACAATCAAACATAGTAAGGCGTACTGTCCTGTTACAAGTAACAAGATTTAGTTCCATGTTGCCACCATGTGCTGAAAGAACACTGCTAGCTGACTGGAAACTGCCATCGTTCTTTGAGCACATGGTGATCACTACCAATAACAACATTTATTTCCATGTTGGCCACCATGGATCAAAGGGAGAGAACCTATTACTAGTTTACTGCCAGTGTTCATTCAACATGTGGTGACCAGTACCACAACCAGGTCATACCTTTTTTTTTAATTGAAATTAAATCATAGATGTACAGTACCACAACCAGGTCATACCAATCTTTATTTTGTTTATATATCAGAGGAGTTGAAAGAAAACTCTCCAAGGAAACAGAGGAATGTGAGGCTGAATTGCAAAGGCACAAAGCTGTTTTCACAGACTTTGTATCCAACCAAAGACTGATAAAAGTAGAGATGAGTTAGTCAGACAGACCTTGAATTAGCTAAAAGAGAATGTGAAATTATTTGTGTAAGAATTTATACCACTTTGCATATCTCTTGTTATTATTTCGATTTATAAAGGTAATGACCCTTTAGGATTCAAGCACTTCTCATTTTCCCTAAAGTTTTTTTCTTGCATTCATTCATTATCTCCTTTTCAAGGACAAGGCACCAGTCACTTTAAATTCATGTTGATTTTAAAGATAATTTAAGACAAGACTATAGAAATATTGCAAAATAACAAATTTAATCATTGAATGGTGAAGGGGTTACTTGGACGTAACCATAAAAGGTTGTTTTTAAGTGGTTTTATTGGTTTTTGTGCTATGTTAACTTATTGGTCTGCAACTTTTGTTGCAAAGAAACTATAACAGATTTGCATTAACTTAATTCATCATACAAAGTCAAAATTTGCAATTTTATAATGTTTTCCTATCATTTTCAATGATTTTACCTTGCTGATCTGCACTTTTTGTTGCAGAAACAAAGGGAAACTACAGTGCAATTTCAAACTTCTGAGTTTGCACTAGCATATACATTCAACATTTTTATATTTTTATCTATTTTCCTAGACTTTGGGCGCATTTTAGCTGCTTGACCTGCAACTTTTATTGCAGAAGCAGAAGAAGATCATCGCCTATTTGTGATCATTCTTATCGATTTTATCATATCGATTTAATCATTTACAGTCAGTGTTTAGGCGTTTCAACACTGTACTTTCAGATTTCAGCCTTCTTTGGTGCAAAACAACATCGATTTGCTGATTTGAGGTCATACTTACCCCGTAGGAACCATATTTGACACCTTGAATCACTTAGGGAAGCATAAGTGTAGGAACCATATTTTCACATACTTTGTATCCAACCAAAGACTGATAAAAGTAGAGATGAGTTAGTCAGACAGACCTTGAATTAGCTAAAAGAGAATGTGAAATTACTCTGAATGAGAAGAAAGCAGACCTTGAATTAGCTAAAAGAGAATGTGAAATTACTTTCCAAAGAAATGGAGGAATGAGAGGCTGAATTCCAAAGGTACCAAGCTGCTTTTATATGCATTGTATCCAATATAAGACACTTGCAAGTTGATATGAGTGGCCTAGATATAACAAGATGAACTTGTCATTCTGAAGAATGATTTCATCATAGAACATCATGGGCCCAAAATCATACTGATAGCGTTGACAAGTTCTAGAAGGTGTTTTGAAGGTAATCTTTTCCAGATGTGAATCAGGCTTCAAAAACATTGAGACCGGTGAAGACATTACATTCAAATGAGTCAACTGGATTTAAAAGGGTAGATTTATAATTACAAAATAAGATTTTACTGGGAATAAATCCATTAACTCAATCCAAGGTTAACATCGTTTCCTGGGAAAGTTAGATGACCTAATGGATACAGATAATATAAAAATGCATTGACATTCAACACCGAAGGGAACTTGAAATCATTTATTTTCTGATGTGGGTTGATTGTTATTCTTTGTGTAGGCATTTGTCTGTTTTGTACATTGGGTGTGGCCAATCTTGAACAAGGCCAAGTTTCTGGAGCTTTTTATTGTTGTATTTGCCCATTTTTTTGACATTGTATCTCACTGCATATCTTATTACATTACCCTAAGCATTGTGCACTATTCTTATTCATCATCTTGTTTTAAAAATTTGGTTGTATTGCTCTAAAATTTAAAGAGATTCTTCAGTAACTGATCCGTTGAAGCTGCTGTTAAGGAATATCTCAATTATATTGCAGAATACTGATGAGCACAAATTCTGTTGATTGTAGCCTTATGATGACCGGGGTCTAACATGGATATTTGTTTTTTCAAGGATTAAAATTATCCATTAGTCATTTGAAATAACAGGCAGTAGGAGGCTATCAGTTTGTTTGGATTCATGGCTCTAGCCTCACATTGCTACAGGACAACTGGGAAATGCTGCTACAGGAGAAAAGAGTTCACTTTCGTCTTCAAAGTGAACAAAGTGGGCAGAAAGCAATTCTTAAACAATGAGTTTGAGTTGTTTTATAAGCTACAGCATTCTTACATCTGAAATTTCATTAACTACACCATTCTTACATCTGAAATTTTATTAACTACACCATTCTTACATCTGAAATTAACAATATATACTAGCAATACTAAGGCTAAATACTAAAATAACTAATTTTTTAATCCAAAGGAAGGACGCCATGCAGCCTTTAGTCTTTACTATCCAGACATGGGAATGTTTAGTCAAGGGTGGAAAGCCTTGATGAACTTCTAATTCCCATGTGACTCCCTAATCTTATTTTAGCTGCATGAGGCATAATTAGGTCCATACTGCTAAAATGTATTGGAGATGTACATGGTGTTTCTCTCACATGTAACATGGAATATACTTTCTCGCTGACTCGTCATCTCTAAATGTAGGAGGATCTACAATATCAGAATGATCTTCAATGTATTGCAATAGAGATGACGAGATATTTGGGCCCCTGAATTCTTCATGCTTCATCAAATAGTGATGGTTTGGAGATGTGCATGGTGTTTCTCTCACATGGAACATGGAATATACTTTCTCACTGACAATTCATCAAAAAAATGTAGGAGGATCTACAATATCAGAATGATCTTTAATGTATTGCAATAGAGATGAAACCATATTTGTGCCCCTGAATTCTTCATGCTTCATCAAATAGTGATGGTTTCATATGTGCCATTTATCTTTTAATTTTTTAGGCCTTCTGAGCAGGGATTGGATTCATAATTAATCATATATATGCCTATGTGTGTATTGTTTGTAGACTGTAATTTATTTTTTGTAAAAATCTTGTAGGTGGCTCCTGCCTGGAACAGTACAAACCTATCCTTCTGTATGCCTAAGGTGGCTCCTGTTTGAGAGCAAAACTGTAGATGCAGAATCATAAGCCATAGTACAATGTATGCATTTATGAGAGCACAGTTTGGGAATTTTGGGATAGACCATGGCAGAGCAGTTCATTTTTTTAAAGAATTTGTTTACAACAAAGGTTTCTGTCCCAATTCAGAGTTGTTTGCTTAAATTTATCCTTAAAAGAAACCATTGACACAGAGAATAAGAAAACATTCAACAAATATAGAGAGAGATCACAAACAATTTGAGACAAGATTCCTGTGAACAATCCTGTCTTATTACTGGTCGATCCTTTATAAAGTTTACACAATAGCTCATGGGTGCAAAAATCAACCCTTCATACTTCGAAGAAAAAAGTATTTATACATTTATTTACATCTGCTCCTGTCAGCTTGTATACATCATTTTTGGTCATCCTACACGCTATTGGGTTGGCCTTCCCAAGAAAACATCTTCATATTGCAACAAAATTCGAAGAACAAAAATTTGGATAGAACTAGTCAACCTCGCCTTGGATTAGCAAGCTACCTGTCAAAAGAAACCAAAAAAAATATTTGTAAATGTAAAAAATTAAACAAAATATACAAAACAACATACTTAAATTTGAAAAAATAAACACAAAGTACAGACAAAAAAACACTTCACACCTATTTATCTTCATAGTGCATGTGCGTGGCCTTTTTGTATTGGCGATAGATTGTGAATAGAATGAAGGGTGATGATATTTCGATTTCTTATCCTTTGTTTTATTTGGGGTGAGAAATGTCCGTTTGCGACCCCTGCGTTGTGTATTTGCATTTTGGACCTTTCCATGATTTACAACAGTATTGTTCTTCCCATCTCTGTCACCTTCTTCATTTAGCACATTTTGGACATTTTCTTTTGGAGTCTTTTGGACATTTTTGGACATTGGCAGGCCTAAAGGAACACTATCGGGTGTCCTATCAAATATTGGTGAGCCTAAAGGAACACTATCAGGTGTCCTATCAAATATTGGCGGGCCTAAAGGAACACTATCGGGTGTCCTGTCAAATATTGGTGGGCCTAAAGGAACACTATCCGGTGTCCCATCAAATATAGACCTAGAAGATTTATCAAGTGAACACTGAACGACATCCACATCTTCACCAACATCAGGGGTTTGACTCGTTCCTTCCCCTTGTTCAATACATTCATTTAGATTTGATGAAGATGAGTCACCAACAGGCACAATATCTATCTGCCATTATAAGAAAACAATGTCAATAAAATGGGTTTTCAATAAAGTATTTGCAATGTGTAACAATACAAGGAGCGGCTTATAAAACTTACACTGAGTGTCTCTTCAACGGACATGATATTGTCCTCAGGACTTTGTGAAGAGTTGCATACATTTCTCTATTGCAACGAAAGAATGTTTGGAAAAAGTTAGTTCTTTTAAATACCTTGCAATATTGCTATTATATTGCAACAAAACAAATATAAATTTGAATAGCAATTGGAAAAAATTACCGGTGGTGACTCGTTGCAGATTTTGCGTAACATACTCCAATCTTTGTTTTGTATAATTTTCTTACGAACCACCTTTTTTAGCGCATTTTTTTTTTCCTTTGAGTGTGCATCATATTCAGATACAATTATTCTCACGCGCTCCAATGCATCTGCACTCAACTCTTGCACACATTTCACCCCCTATAAAAATAAAAACATAACAAAAATCATGAGTAAAGCATAATCTTGTGAATACATCTTGAAATAAAACATCAATAAAAAACAACTTACTGCTTTTTTGATCTCTTTTTGGATGGCAGCAGTTTCAACAACCTTCCTATTCTTCTTGAACCGATATTCAATGTCATAATTTTTTCTCTTACGATCTTTTTCCAATTTTGTTGCAGATCTCAACTTGTAGTTATGTCCTCGCGGTGCACCAACATGCAATTTTATGGCTTCCCAAGAATGTACTTTCTCTCTATGTTTATTGAACGTGCAACACTTTGAGCGTCGCAAACCATTACATTCACTAGCCAAGCAACAGAAGATGTTGCGACCATTACTATCCTTTATTACTTTGTAAGTTAGATCCTCCTGAAATGGTTACCCAATAATGCATTTAGTACATGTAATGCATCACATCAATAAGATTCAATACTTAAGATGTTTAGATAGAATAAAAACCTGTAATGTGGCCATCTTATTCAAAGATGTGATTATAATTAATGCCTCCAATCAAACAAAACCCTGCACAAAAATAATGGTATCTTTTAAACATTAGCTTTAGCACTATTCTTCATAATTCTAAGTTTATAGCAATAAAATGTTCAAAAACAAGTTAGCAAGATACAATTGTTTCAAGGAAATAAATGATATCCTTCAAATGTATAAGTACCAACCATATGTGTTTGGTCATGTGTGTCAACAAAACAAGTATTTGCACGAGTAGCTAATGATTGAACCATTAGATCAATGATTGAACGATCTTGTCCAGGACAAAGTGTTAAAATGAGTAAAGCAAACCACAAGCTTATGTGATGTGTTAAGGTAGAGAGAGAATTTCGGACTGTGGAAATGGAGCCTCAAAGAGATTGTCGTTAGGCCTTTAGGAGAAAACGTTGATAGAGTGACCCTACATCCTATGGGTGTCTCCAGGCCCAGCGTTGGAAAGTATTTGGTCTAGAATGGCAAGATGGGGCCCTAGGGTTATGAAGGTAAGCTAAACATAAAGCTGGACAGTTCCTGTCATGCACAGTTCCTGTTGGGCAAAGTTCCTGTTGGGAAAAGTTCCTATCGGGCACAGTTCCTATTGGGCAAAGTTCCTGACAGGCACAATTCCTGTCAGGCACAGTTCCTATCAGACACAGTTCCTGTTGGGCAAAGTTCCTGTCAGGCACAGTTCCTGTCATGCACAGTTCCTGTTGGGCAAAGTTCCTGTCATGCACAGTTCCTGTGGGGCATAGTTCCTGTCGGGCACAGTTCCTGTTGGGCACAGTTCCTGTGATGCACATTTCTTGTCGGGCACAGTTCCTGTGATGCACAGTTCCTGTCGGGCACAGTTCCTGTTGGGCATAGTTCCTGTCGGGCACAGTTATTGTCAGGCACAGTTCCTGTCATGCACAGTTCCTGTTGGGCAAAGTTCCTATCGGGCACAGTTCCTGTGAGGCACAGTTCCTGTCAGGCACAGTTCCTATCGGGCAAAGTTCCTGTCATGCACAGTTCCTGTCGGGCACAGTTCCTGTCATGCACAGTTCCTGTCGGGCAAAGTTCCTGTTGGGCACAGTTCCTGTCGGGCAAAGTTCCTGTCGGGCACAGTTCCTGTGAGGCACAGTTCCTGTTGGGCACAGTTCCTGTCGGGCAAAGTTCCTGTCAGGCACAGTTCCTGTCATGCACAGTTCCTGTCGGGCACAGTTCCTGTTGGGCAAAGTTCCTGTCGGGCACAGTTCCTGTCGGGCACAGTTCCTGTTGGGCATAGTTCCTGTCGGGCACAGTTCTTGTCAGGCACAGTTCCTGTCATGCACAGTTCCTGTTGGGCAAAGTTCCTGTTATGCACATTTCCTGTGAGGCACAGTTCCTGTTGGGCACAGTTCCTGTCAGGCACAGTTCCTGTCATGCACAGTTCCTATCGGGCACAGTTCCTGTCATGCACAGTTCCTGTTGGGCAAAGTTCCTGTTGGGCAAAGTTCCTATCGGGCACAGTTCTTGTGGGGCACAGTTCCTGTTGGGCAAAGTTCCTGTCAGGCACAGTTCCTATCAGGCACAGTTCCTGTTGGGAAAAGTTCCTGTCAGGCACAGTCCCTGTCATGGATAGTTCCTGTTGGGCAAAGTTCCTGTCATGCACAGTTCCTGTGGGGCATAGTTTCTGTCGGGCACAGTTCCTGTTGGGCACAGTTCCTGTGATGCACAGTTCCTGTGATGCACAGTTCCTGTCGGGCACAGTTCCTGTCATGCACAATTCCTATCGGGGACAGTTCATGTCAAGCACAGTTCCTGTCGGGCATAGTTCCTGTCGGGCACAGTTCCTGGCAGGCAAAGTTCCTGTTGGGCAAAGTTCCTGTCAGGCACAGTTCTTGTCAGGCACAGTTCCTGTCATGCACAGTTCCTGTTGGCAAAAGTTCCTGTTATGCACAGTTCCTGTGAGGCACAGTTCCTGTTGGGCACAGTTCCTGTCAGGCACAGTTCCTGTCATGCACATTTCCTGTCGGGCACAGTTCCTGTCATGCACAGTTCCTGTTGGGCAAAGTTCCTGTTGGGCAAAGTTCCTATCGGGCACAGTTCCTGTGGGGCACAGTTCCTGTTGGGCAAAGTTCCTGTTGGGCAAAGTTCCTGTCAGGCACAGTTCCTGTCAGGCACAGTTCCTGTCAGGCACAGTTCCTGTCATGCATAGTTCCTGTTGGGCAAAGTTCCTGTCATGCACAGTTCCTGTGGGGCACAGTTCCTGTGGGGCACAGTTCCTGTCGGGCACAGTTCCTGTCGGGCACAATTCCTGTCATGCACAGTTCCTGTCATGCACAGTATGCACAATTCCTGTCGGGCATAGTTCCTGTCGGGCACAGTTCCTGGTAGGCAAAGTTCCTGTTGGGCAAAGTTCCTGTCAGGCACAGTTCTTGTCAGGCACAGTTCCTGTCATGCACAGTTCCTGTTGGGCAAAGTTCCTGTTATGCACAGTTCCTGTGAGGCACAGTTCCTGTTGGGCACAGTTCCTGTCGGGCACAGTTCCTGTCATGCACAGTTCATGTCGGGCACAATTCCTGTCATGCAAAGTTCCTGTTGGGCAAAGTTCCTGTTGGGAAAAGTTCCTGTGGGGCACAGTTCCCGTTGGGCAAAGTTCCTGTCAGGCACAGTTCCTGTCAGGCACAGTTCCTATCAGGCACAGTTCCTGTTGGGCAAAGTTCCTATCAGGCACAGTTCCTGTCGGGCACAGTTCCTGTCATGCACAGTTCCTGTCGGGCACAGTTCCTGTCATGCACAGTTCCTGTCGGGCACAGTTCCTGTCGGGCACAGTTCCTGTCATGCACAGTTCCTATCGGGCAAAGTTCCTGTCATGCACAGTTCCTGTCGAGCATAGTTCCTGTCGGGCACAGTTCCTGTCATGCACAGTTCCTATCGAGCAAAGTTCCTGTAAGGCACAGTTACTCAAATCCTAGGGCAAGAGGGATGGTAACCATCCTCCCTCTTGGAAAGATTTCTCCTTTCTTCCAAACTAGGGCATCCAAAAACAACCTCTAGGGTTCGTTGGAGGAGCCTAATTTAGGCAAAAATCAAAGATCCAAGGCCTAAACAAGAGAAAACTCCCTCAAAGGCAAAAGTTCACTAAAGGCCGGTAAGAAGCTCTTGATCATAAACAATGCAACATTACAACCACCATTCAATCATCGAAGAAACATAAACTCACCAACTTTACCAAGAAAATCAATCCTTAAGCTTGTGTTAGTCCAACAATGCTAGGCCCCTTCCTCACAACATAAGAACCTACTTTGGCTAGAGTTTCCTCGCCTACTTGAGCTTATTTGAAGACAAGTTATTGCAAAAGATAGACAAGGATTCATTTACATTATCAACTAGTAATATCAAGCATGATTGAAGTACTTCTATAGCACTTGGTAACATTTAGTTTGTCATATGCCTCTGTACATGGGGATTAATATTCCAGCTTGTGAAATTAACCACGTAGATTAGTACAAGGGTTGTGAGTGCACCCACACAAGAATGGGACTAATAGTAGTACTCCAATGAAATAATTATTCAAGCATGTCAGGTGCACCTGCACAGGAGTTGAATAAATGTCTATGTCTCCTCCACATATTCTTGGAGGGTTTTAGAATTTACAAATTACGTTCAAGAGAGAATGTTGAAAACAAATTGTGGAACTCAAATCTGGATGAAGGGGTCAAGATGTGCAATTGATGATTTTGTCAAAATAAGGAGCATCATAAACATACATTGAACATGTATGCATGATAGTGATCTTGAATACATTTGATAACTCATGCATTAATCTCTCATTTGAGGAATGTGGAGAAAATATTGAGCTCCAGCAATGGCATTCAATGTCAATATATGACCATCATTGACAAGATAAGGTGAGTTCACTTTATGATAGAAGGGAAATACACCTTTCAATTAGAAAGTGAATGTGCTTCTAATAGAGGGGAAATAGAATAGATAATGGTTGATGGTAATGATGATACCAAAAATATGATGAAGTTTTGTTTCAAAAAATCTATAGAAAAATATAAAGAGAAAAGGGAAAAGAAAAAAGAGGTTGGTCTTCTAACAACACTGAACAAGTAGTGAACGTCTCCACATGATACATTCTAGAAATCCAAAAATCAACTCAAGTCTAGAAAAATATCTGACATCAAACAAGAGCTCATTGAATTAATCTCGAACAACAATAACACATTACTTAATCCAAAAAATCAATATAACTCTGATTATTAGGCTATGGTTAAGCGCTAAGTCACTACGTTTGATGAATTTCAAGGTTCAAGTTCAAAATTGGCCGAACTTAAAGTGATTTCAAATAAGTTTGTTGAAGTTTACCAAACTCCCAAGCGAAATTCAAAATGAATTTGTAATTAAATTCGCCTAAAATTTGTTTCTGTGCGTTAAAGTTCATTGAGGTTCATTTTTTAAGGTTAAAAATTTTAAAATTAAAAGCTAAGCCTAAACCCCCACCATTTTCCATTCTTTCCTCCCCTCTCCCAACTCTAGCCTTTCATAGACCCAATGGTGAGCTTCATTCATTCCTCCGAGTCTCCTCTCTTACAGACATGACCTTCCCAAGTTTGCTTTCTCAAACTTGACTACGAGTCACAACATCCCCTCTTTCATAGTCTGGAGACCCAATGACGGCATCTACAAGGCTAAAGGGTCACTGCTAAGGCTATAAGGTTCAACAGCGGTGTCTACAGGGCTAGAGGCTGAGGCTATAGGGTTCAACAGCTGCAGCTACAGGCCTCCGCCTGAAAGCTGAGGTTATAGACTTCAACAGTGGTGGCTATAGGCCACAGCAACAGCCTAGGCCTAGAACCAATCACCATACCATAGTTTTAGCCCAAGGTTTTAGGCTTTAGCGACCAGTACTCCATTATTTTGACCAAGGTTTTGCCTAGACCATGGCTTCACTTAGCACTCAACATCATTTCGCTACAATAGAGAGCAAACCAACAATCTACATGTGACAAGAATGAGCAATCTACAGGTTACAGGCACAACAGTGCGCAAAGCAACAATCTACAAGCTACAGCAGTAAGCAAAGCACAAGTAGGAGCATTTTGTAAATTGTAATTTTGTATGTACATTGTACAATACAGTCTTTGAATGTGGTTACTACCACCTGTTATCAAGTCCCCAACTTAGCATTAAGCAAGTAAGTAGGTTAGAAACTTAGAAGTAGAACCTTGTATGCTTAGTTCTAAAATCTCATTAGTGCAAAAAAAAAAAAATCTGCAGAAACTAAATCAAATGGCACCTCAATAATCAACTGCTGAGGCATGGGAAAAGGAAGGGTCAAATTCGTATCTATCAGTTATGCAGGCATAACTTTACGGGTTCCTCAACAAGAACAGTGGACCACCCCCTTAGTATCAGTAGGAAATGGAGGTGGAATAGAAGGATACCCAAGAAGATTTAATGAGGAAAAAGATGAAGTGGAGAGAGACTGACAAATCAAAAGCAGAAAGGAGAAAATGGAAATGAAGAGGGAATGAATTCAAAGGGAGATCATTGTGTCTTCCTCAACCACCATTCCTTCTTTCACTTCAAACATTGGTGGCTCAAGTTCCACCCCAACAAAATTAGGTGGAACATCAACATTAAATGCATTTTGGAAACCTGCAGACAAATAATAAGTTGATGATGCTATTGTTGATTCTTTTATGCATGTGCAATTCCATTTAATGTGATTAAAAACCCATATTTTGAAATTCATTTAAAAAGATTATTGATTTTGGCAAGGGGTATGTTCCTCCTGGATCCGAGACTTTATGAACTACTGTGCTAAAGAAAACAAAAGAAAGAGTGACAAACATGTTGGCTGATATGAAATAGCCGTGGAAGCTTATAGGTTGCACAATTATGAGTGGTAGTTGGTCAGATTTGTGTTATCGACAATTAATTTGATTATTGCCCTCAAAGAGAACCAATTGATTAATGTGTTTGATTATTGCCCTCAAATAGAACCTTTTTAAGGCAATTGATGCAATGGACCATGTGAAGACAGCAGAATATATTTTCAAAATTTTGGATGAAGCACTTGAGGAGGTTGAGGAAAATGATGTCCAGCTTGTCACTAATAATGCCTCAAATTGTGTTGACGTAGGAAAGATGATAACAGAGAAATATAAAATCATTTATTGGACCCCTTGTGCAGCTCACTACCTGGATTTATTGTTGCACGATTTAGCCAAATTTCCATAAGTCAATGAAACAATCTGAAGAGCAAAACAATTACAAACTTTTTCATTAATCATTGTCTCACTTTGAGAAAACACAAAAAAAATGCATCTAGAAAGTTGTTGTGGCCTTTGGTACAATGTTTGCCACATTTTCCATTAGTCTTTAAAAAATTGTTGAGGAAAAAACAAGCCTAAGAGCAGTTTTTTGCAATACTAAGTGTAAGAAGAACGCTGCGATATTCAAACATTGTCAAGATGAAGTTGCAACAGATTGAAGAAGTGAAGAAGAGGGTGATTGGATTCGAAAAACTGAAAAGAGGGAACGACATGCTAGATGTGAAGAATTATGAGGAAGCAATGTTAGAACTCAGAGCAGCTCTCAACAGCAAGCCAGGCCCGTGCTCTCTGTGGATTGCATAAACATACGCAAGCAATACAACATCTCTCTTTTATCATAGAGCACAGCTCCTACAAGGTGGCCATGCTTGAAAAGCTTCCAATATTAAGTCTGAAATCTAGTTTAAGCACCAATAATGTTGATTCTAAATTAGCAGATAATGAGTTGGCCATTGATTCACTTCTCCAATGGGTATTGGTTTGTTCCGATCGAAATGACTTCGCTACTGGATTGGGAACTTGTGACATAATTCTGCAGAGAAACCCTCATCATGCAAAGACTGCAGAAATCCGAGGGGGGATGATGATGGGGAATCGAGTTAGGCAAGAGGTTATTGAAGTGTGAGAAGCTTTCATGTTAACTATATATCGACAGAACTATATATCGACAGAGATATCGAAGAGGAGTTTGTACCTGGATCCAGAGTTTTTGGATTGGGAGTTTCTTGGGCGCTGCTTGTCCCGACACAATGCTCGTCCCGACACAATACGGGGGCTTTCTCGGGCGCTGCTCTCCACGCGATCGGAGCTTGCAGGGATGTTTGCACAGGAACAGGCGAGAGGAGATGACGCGATCGGAGCTTGCACTCTTGCAGCAGGGATGTTTGCAGAGGAACAGGGGAGAGGAGATGGGGAGGCGGGAGCAATTGCTGGTTCGAATCGGGCGAACGTGAGGTTGGTAGTCCCATTAATGCATGGATGGGACGTCGAGGGGAGGAGGAGCTGGTCTGGACGGGGAGGAGGATTGGCAGCCCGTGGATCCCGGGATATCGTGTGGGACCGGGTCCTGTCGTGGGGAGGAGGGAGACCACCGGAGAAGGGCGCCGGAGAAGCCCGACGTTGGGCGCCGTTGACGGGAGGAGACGGACGTTGGGCAAAAGAGTCGAATGGTTAGACTCTTCCATCAATTAAATGAACAGGAAAAGAGAAGCCCTGAATTGAACTAGCACTGAAATCCTACATATGGAACTTATAAAGTTAAATAATAATTGATCTTGATTTTAAGCTGGAGAAGCTCAGGACTCAAACATAACCAGCATCACATGGCTCGGATTCAGCAATGACTTGGAAAACATAAAAATGGAGTGTCAACACAATGACATGGCAAAACTTGACAATAACTCCACTTAATGAAAAATACGTGAAATATTTTCCATTTTGCAATCTTTTAAGGATATGTAATCTGAGCTTAAATTTAATTTACATTGAATGTTTCTGGCGTTTTAGAAAAACATCAGAAAAATAAAATACAATAAATAAAAAATCCTTCAAAAACCTCCAATATTGTCTGCCCTAGCTCCTTTAATGCTGTATCCCTTTTCCATTGTGCTTCCCAATACAGCACCCGCAAAGTTATAATCTGAAAATTCAGACTGTCTTCTTCCCAACAATTTTTCAGACCAATTTGTCAAAAAATCTCTTAAACCACTTGGTTTAGGCCTTTAAAGTTCAAATGCAGTCCATACGTTTTCAGGCAGAAAACCCTCCCTCTCAGAAAAAAACACCAACAAAAATTATAAAGTTTCATGTGAAAACAAGTTATTAATTTCTTCTACAGTACCGGGCTGAGTTATTGCCAATTTGCAATAGACATGGCAAATTTGGCTAAAAGTTTCACTTTCACTCACCAAGATGGAGAGCCGAATTGACTCACCGAGTACTTGCCATATTTGGCAAGTCCTTTACAGAACGTTGCTATACTTGTTAGGCACACTTGGGAGGTCCCCACCGGCTGCTTACATATTAGGAGTTTCCAATCATCACGTCTTAATCCTTTACAATTTTCCTCATAGCCATCCCCATAACCCGAGTGTTTGGCATATCATACTTTAATGTAACCATCTACGGAATCCACACATGGGACATAACCTGTGCAGTCTTCATGTGCAATGCACATGCTGAACAGTCATGATTACCCTGACAATTTGGAAAGAATAAAATACAATTATCTTTGATCCAGTTCCGTAAGTGCAGTGGTTTGGAGGGGCATCCCGCAAGGTTTTCATTAAAAAAAAAAAGTGAAGTGGTTTGAAGTTTCATAATGAAAAAATACTTGAAAGATGAAAAACTGTGCACATAATTTTCTAAATCTCAAAACAGCAATCATCCTTCAGTAAAACAAAAACACCCAATTCGAAATCACAGCAATGCCGATTCGATAATTTAAAGATTCGTACATAAAACCATCATCATATCAGAGACTAAATCTCAAACTGACATAACAAAAGGCGAATAATTTATTCCGTCAGAGGCATCGATCCCGCCTAGACCTCATGCCCATTTTCCAAGCAATTCAGCTGGAAAATCAGCAGGAGAACATGCTTATTCCCCCATTAATAACAACAAAACCCTCAGCTTTCATATTTCCCAACTGGGTGCCAAAATTTTAATTTGCTCAATGCATTAAATCGTTTAGAACAGGAAACTGCATCTGTTCCTTCTGGGATTTTGTCAAATTCTGGTCAGAATAAACAAAATTATCAGAAATCATTGACTGAAAGCGGAGATCGGGGCCAGAAATTACCTCAAATACCATGAAACTTCACTCTAACAGCCCCCCGATGTTGTTCTTTGTTGATGTAGACGAAATAAGCAACAGGTTTCTGCAAGGATTAGATGGCATCAAAAGCTCGGGATTTGGAAAATAGAAATGAATGAACAGGCCAGGCCCGTGCTCTCTGTGGATTGCATAAACATACGCAAGCAATACAACATCTCTCTTTTATCATAGAGCACAGCTCCTACAAGGTGGCCATGCTTGAAAAGATATCGAAGAGGAGTTTGTACCTGGATTGGGAGTTTCTTGGGCGCTGCTCGTCCCGACACAATGCTCGTCCCCACACAATACGGGGGCTTTCTCGGGCGCTGCTCTCCACGAGATCGGAGCTTGCAGGGATGTTTGCACAGGAACAGGCGAGAGGAGATGAGGCGATCGGAGCTTGCACTCTTGCAGCAGGGATGTTTGCAGAGGAACAGGGGAGAGGAGATGGGGAGGCGGGAGCTGCTGCTGGTTCGAATCGGGCGAACGTGAGGTTGGTAGTCCATTAATGCATGGATGGGACGTCGAGGGGAGGAGGAGCTGGTCTGGACGGGGGAGGAGGATTGGCCGCCCGTGGATCCCGGGATATTGTGTGGGACCGGGTCTCGTCGTGGGGAGGAGGGAGACCGCCGGAGAAGGGCACCGGAGAAGCCCGACGTTAGGCGCCGTTGACGGGAGGAGACGGACGTTGGGCAAAAGAGTCGAAGGGTTAGACTCTTCCGTTTGGCAACTGGCCGGGTGGACAATACGATATCGTTGGCCGGAATCTTTTTTCTATGCATGGACTGGGCCCATGTACGGGACAGAACGGGTAATCGAAACGGAAGGTGGATGGGTGACGGAAACAGAGACTGGAGAATGATGATTTGACATGATGCGTGAGAGTCAAAAAAGTCGCTTAGTTAGCTTACTCCAATTTATTTATTTTCTTTGGTAACAATTCTAAAGTTAATATGTTATATTTTTTATATTTTATTTCTTGGATTTTTTTTTTACAGATGGAGTTTCTAATTTACATTGCTTTATGAATCTAATCATAATGTTTGGTTTCGTTTCCTATTCTAAATTATTGGATTCTTTGTTCATATTCTTTCACAAAGGGGATTTTGAACATAATTAACAACTTATGGAGGTGGTGTCTTGTTTTTCATGGCTATGTCTATATCCACATTGTGTTCCTTGGTGTGTGGGATAGGGACCTCTTAGAATTATTAACTCATGCTTTCCTTATAAAATAATGTGTGATACTTGATCATACTAAAGGTTGTGGTTTTTATTGTATTTGTCATTGTGAGGTAAAGATTGTCCCTAAGAGAGAAATTTGCTTTTAAAGGTTTAGGAGGTTGCTAGATCTAGGATCTAGTTGGATATGAGAGATTTTCTCCAATTAGTTGGCTCCTATTTTAGTGTGGTTAGGGAGAGAAGTTTTATTTTAAAGATTTAGGGGTTTTTTAGGTCTAGGATATAGTTGGATATAAGAGTTTCTCTCCAATTAGTTGGATCCTATTTGGTGTGGTTGATATATTCTCTCGACAATTTGTTAGAGGCTAAGAGAGTGTGTCTATCTTAAGGTATAACATGATGAATTTGTATGTAACATTGTAGAGGTCTAAGAGAGTGTGTCTATCTTAAGAAAAAACACGATGAATCTGTATGTAACAATGTTTTATGTTAATAGAGCACTCAACATAGTTTGTGGTGTGTGTGGAACAATGTCTAAACTTTCATTTTTCTATAGACCTTTAGCTAGGTTACATGCTTTGTGTTAGGAACCCATGTCAACCATTCTCTTTACTTTGTTAGTATATTGTTGTTGGACGCATATGCTTGTAAGTCGTCCCGTAGTATTTGTTGATCCATAGTTTGTATTAGGCCATAGTATTGATCCATAGTATTGGACGCATATGCTTTGTAAGTCATCTTGTAGTATTATATGTTCCATGGTATTGATCCATAGTATTAGCGCATAGACTTAGTATATAAGTTTGTGTTGAGGCCAATGAAAGCACTGTGAAGTTATTTGTATTGAGCATGCTCAAAGGAGGTTTCCCCCTTGAAGTGGCCCGCGATCAATAAATCTATTATGAGTTCTTTTATTTATGCTATCTTGTGCATTTTAATTAATTAATTGTTGTAGGTTCCTCACATTTGGCATCACAGCACTTTCTTGGGCTCGTTGGGTGGAATTTCTGCCACAATTTTTTTTTCGCATCCGTTGCAGTTTCCGATCTGGGAATAATCCCTATCCGCTTAACTGTGGGAAGTACTTGGGCATAAGCCCTAACACTCATTATGAGGAGTACCACATGAACCCCGAAGTAGTTAGCCCATTGAGAGGACCTTCCAGCGAAAAGTGGAATGACCCCTACTTGATTGACTAGTTCCCACTCGTGCGATAAACCAAGAGTTGTCGTTTGTGGCAAAGCGGTTACCAGTTTTACCTGATCCATGGAGTGAGGGGTATTTCCCCAATATGCAAGCCATCATACAACATTAGTAGCTGAGTGAATCCCATGAACCGTTAGGAAGCCGAGCATAATGAGGGTCCATATCTATTGCCAGCTGATAAATCGCAGATCACATCTGTCAAGAGCTGTTTCAGATCCATTCCAAAATCCGTTTCAGATCCAGCTGTTTTAGATCCATTCCGAGCCATTTTAGATCCATTCCGATTCATTTTAGATCCAACCATTTCAGATCCATTCCGAAAAAAATAAAAATAAATAAATAAATAAATCCATTTTTTTTGCCATATCTCCTTTGTTTTAACCCTGTTTCCCTTGAAACTTCACTGAAACCCTTGCAATCTCATTCTGCATATTTCATTCCTGAGGACCCTATCCCAAATTCCACTTCCCAAAGCCAAAACCCCACATTTGTCTATTTTTAGTGTTTGCCATAACTTCTTCGATTTTCACCCAATTGCCTTCAAATTTTGACACAGTGTTTATTTCCTATTTCTGCTTCTTTGTCCCTTTCTGACAAATTTTCTCATTCCTTCATCCTGCTTTTGAAATCCTAATTTTCTGCTTCCCTGTCCATTCAAAAGTGTCCAAAATCTAGTCAAACCCCAATTACCCATCAGGGTTTTTCCCAAATCCAAATTTTCCTTTACTAAAACAGTTTCTATTTTTGTTTTTATACCCATTCAAAAAAAAAATTCTTGGTTATGGTTGTCACCCGCGTAGGAGAAAAAACCATGGAGGAAGAACTTGTAGCCCTCAAAACCAAACTCCAAGATCTAGATGAAAAATTTCTCGACTTCCATCTTGAGCATTCAGCCATGAACAATCAACGGCATCCAAAGTCTTCTGCAGACACTGGGTTCTCTTTTTCCAACACTTTCTGTGGGTCGAAGCTTGATCTTCCTTGCTTCAATGGTAATTATCCGACTGGATAGATCTATCGGGAAGAACATTATTTTAGCCTACATAATACTTTTGATTTCAACAAAGTTCCACTTGCATCCTTTCATTTGGGACATGAAGCCCTTCAATGGTACTGTTGGTACATCAAGGCTCATGAAGAGCCCAAATGGCCAGTTTTTTTCCAGCTCCTTTTGCAACGATTTGGTCCTAGTGCTTTTGATGACTTCAAAGGAGCACTCACTTAACTTCACCAAATTAGCACCATGAAAGATTATTAGATAGAATTTGAGAAACTAGCCAATCACACAAAAATATTTCCTGATGACTTCTACAAGAGTTGTTTTATTAGTGGTATAAAGGATGCAATCCGATCTGAGGTCAAAATGTTATGTCCCAACACAATGATGGAAGTCCTAGGGTTGGATAAGTTGGAAGAGGACAACATAGCAGCCCAACAATGCTCCAAACCCACTTTTGTTCCCTTAAAAAATATGGGTACCCAACGACCTCCCATCATGCCAACTCCTCGTCCAACTCCTATCAAGCATTTGTCTGAAGCAAAGATGCGGGCATACCAAGAAAAATGGCTTTGTTATAATTGTGATGAGAAATTCACTCAGGGACATAGATGTGTTGATCAAAAGCTCTATCTCTTGGATGTTGATTCTCCACTTGCCTCTGAAATTGGTGAAGAAGCTCCAGATACAATAGATGACCAGGTTGACATTCAGGAGCCGCCTATTGACCCTCCGTCTCAGGACGACCACCCAAAGATATCTCTCCATGCTTTAGCCAGAGTCACCACCTCCCAAACAATGCGAGTCAGGGGTTACTTCAAGAAGCTTCCTCTTACAATACTCATTGATTCTGGTAGCACTCATAACTTCATTGACCCCCAGATCGCCGAACAGGCTGATTGTTTTGTCCATCCTTAATGCTCCAACTTTGAAGTCATGATTGCCAATGGGGGAACCTTACCTTGTAAGGGGAAGTGTCGCAATGTGCGTATCTCTATGGGATATTATAACATGCGCTTTGACATGTTTTCCTTAGCCTTAGGCGGATGTGATGTGGTTTTGGGCACTCAATGGCTACGCACACTTGGCCCCATCTTATGGGATTTTGCTGAACTTTGGATGCAGTTTTCAACCAATGGACAAAAACACACATTGACAGGCTTACAACTAGGGTCTCCCAGCATAATTAGTTCACATCACATGGAAAATATCCTTAAGAATAATTCCCACGGTTTCATCGCTCAGATCCATTCCATTCAGATGCAACCATCAGCGGTCTCCACTACTCCTTTGGATCTATAACAAATTCTGGATAGATATACAGGTGTCTTTAATGAACCAGTGGGATTGCCACCTTCAAGGCCAGAGGACCATCGTATTCAGCTCCTTACTGGAAGCGTTCCTCCCAACATCAGGCCCTATCACTACCCATTTCACCAAAAAAAAGGGATTGAAATGCTCGTTCGAGACTTACTGAAGCAAGGTATTATTCGCCTTAGTACTAGTTCCTTTTCTTCACCAGTTCTTCTTGTCTGAAAAAAATATGGGTCATGGTGCCTCTGCATTGAATTTCGAGCACTTAATCACCTCACAATCAAGGATAAGTTTCCAATTTATGTTGTTGATGAGCTTCATGGTGCTCAATTTTTTTCCAAGTTGGATCTTCGTTCTGGGTATCATCAAATTCGAGTTCATGACGATGATATCCCTAAAACAGCTTTTCGCACACATGATGGCCACTGTGAGTTTTTGGTCATGCATTTTGGCCTCACTAATGCTCCTTCCACATTCCAGACATTGATGAATAAAATATTTCGGTCGTACTTGTGGAAATTCATTCTGGTCTTCTTTGATGATATCCTCATCTATAGTAAAACATGGGCTGAGCATCTCCAACATCTGGATCTTGTAATGCAACTTTTCTCTGACCATCATCTCCACGCCCAACAGTCTAAATTTTTTTTTGGATAGACGAAAGTAGAGTATCTCGGGCACATTATTTCAGCACAAGCGGTTCGCGTGGATCCTGCCAAAATAGCTGCCATGAACAATTGGCCACATCCTCAGACACTCAAAAGCCTTCGTGGTTTTTTGGGATTTACTAGATGATACCGCAAGTTTGTCAAGGATTATGGGAAGATTGCAGCTCCATTAACTGCTCTATTGAAAAATGATGCTTTTACATGGACACATGCTACTGAGTGTGCATTTGACAAACTGAAACAAGCTATGTGTACTACACATGTTTTAGCTATGCCCGATTTTTCCAAGCCCTTCACTATTGAGAGTGATGCTTGCGACAATGGACTTGGTGTTGTTCTCCTTCAAGATGAACATCCCATTGCGTTCACCAACAAAGCCCTTTCCGGTAAGAATTTAGCTACCTCTACATATGAGAAAGAAATGATGGTTATTTTGCATGCAGTACATAAGTGGAGACCATAACTATTACAGAATCATTTATGTATCAAGACTGATCTCCAAAGTCTGAAATATTTCCTAGAACAATGTGTATCCTCCCCAGCACAACAGGAATGGGTTAGCCAACTCATGGGTTATGACTATGAGATCACTTACAAGAAGGGAAAGGACAATATTGTGGAGAATTCTCTTTCTCGCGCATGTGATGATCAAATTTCTCTTTCATCTATTTCTATGCCTCTTCCAAATTTGCTGCAATCTGTTCAGGTAGTTGACACAGTCCACCAGTTTAGGTAGTCGACACAGTCCTTCGAAACCGCGATAAGATTCTTCGCATTTTGCGGGACAATCTTCACATGGAAAGAAATCGAATGAAGCAACAAGCCGATCAACACCGTTCGGAGCCCACTTTTCAAGCAGGCGATATGGTTTTTCTTCATCAACAGCCTTACAAGAAATCCTACCTGAAACTCAAAGGGTGTCATAAGCTCGCTACGAAGTTCTATGGGCCATATAGGATTTTTCAGAAGATTGGGTCCGTTTCTTATAAATTGGAACTTCCTCCTCCTTCTCGCATTCATCTAGTATTTCATGTCTCTTGTCTGAAGAAATTTCTTGGCACCAACATCAGAGGAAAAACTATTTTACTAGAACTGGATAATGAAGGATCCATCCTTTTGGAGCCAGAGGTCGTCCTCAATAAGCGCAATCATCATCTTTGCTCTCACTCTATCACAGAGTTCTTAATTCAGTGGCACAGAATGCAAGCAGAGGATGCTACATGGGAACCACTCCTTCAGATTCAACAACAATTTCCACATCTAAAGCTTTGAGGAAAAATATTTTTCTAAGGGGGAGGGGATGTTAGGAACCCATGTCAACCCTTCTCTTTACTTTGTTAGTATATCAGTTGTTGGATGCATATGATTTGTAAGTCATCCCGTAGTATTTGTTGATCCATAGTTTGTATTAGCCCATAGTATTGATCCATAGTATTGGATGCATATCCTTTGTAAGTCGTCCCGTAGTATTATATGTTCCATGGTATTGATCCATAGTATTGGATCCTAGACTTAGTATATAAGTTTGTGTTGAGGCCAATGAAGGCACCATGAAGTTATTTGTATTGAGCTTGCTCAAAGGAGGTTTCCCCCTCGATGTGGCCCACGATCAATAAATTTATTCCGAGTTTTGTTATTTTTGCTAAATTGTGCATTTTAATTGATTAATTGTTACAGGTTCCTCACACTTTGATGTCTCAATATATTTTTTCTAGAGCCACCTAGGAAGTCATCATCAAATGTTTCTCATTGTTGGGTTTTTTTTTTCAACCCTTAATGATGGGAAAGGCCCTACAAACCATCAAAAATCCTGCGTGGTGGTATTAGGAGATGTGTTCATGGAGCTTGATCCTGAGGGACTTTATTTAGGGATCCTTAAGGATGTTGTATCTCTCCCCCATGGCAATATCAAGGGCCTTAGGATGTCGCTTCCCTAACAAGACTATGGTTAAGGCCTTGAGACCCATCCAATGTGCATAAAAGAGCTTAATTACACTCATATCAAACTAGTAGGGAAAATACTCCCTAGTGAGGGTTTGTGTTGTTGTGTCTATGATTTGTTCATGGCACTTGAGATCAAGAAGGTTGATTAGATATTAATGCTCTTGTTTACACCCTTGATCATGTGGAAAACTCCATACCCATTTTTAGAGAAAAATATCAACCCATGACACATGTATCCCACTTGAAGGCCTTCAAAGAACTGCTACAATGACTCATGTGTGGGTACAAGGACTCATTCAAGGATCTTGAGTTTGAGAAGATTCAACAATATCCTAATCCAGTTGTTTTCCTTAATTGACCATGTTCAAGGCCTTGTGACCAATCCTCGGTGTGCAAAATCTCTTAGTGGCATCCATATCCAACCTTGATGCCAAATACCTGAGAGAGGTGTTTATGTTCTGGTTTGTAGATGTTAATCATGGTGGTTGAGACTAAAAAAATGATTTTAGTGCATAAGGCTCATTATTATCCTCTTATGACATTGAACAAGCATCTAGACACATTCCTAGTGTACAACTAACTTATTGATAGCACGCATAGCACCTTTGGAGGTGATTGTTAACCAACAAAGGTCATATGTGGAGGTTTGAGTTCTTGCCAATGGTTCTTGAGAATGCAAAGCTCTCTTTAGGGATTGAGGATAATGTTTTCCTCCCCCAATCAATTTCAAGGTATTTAGGATGTTTTTTCCCTACCACAACTATGGTTAGGGCCTCGAAACCCATCCACAATATGTGAAACATTTTAATGGCACCCACATCCACCTCCTAGGGAAAAAAAACCTTATTGAGGGCTTAGATTGATTTGTCTAGGATTTTTTCATGGCACTTGAGCTTGACAAGGTTCAGTTATGTAACATCCCCTCCCGTCGATCCGATGCAAGGGATGAAACATGACCAAACTTACCGGGCTTATTTGCGTTTCTCAACGCCATTCATTAGTAAGAAATTCATGGATAAATAAAAACTTATGCGTGCAGATCATTTTTAATAAACACAACGGAATTACACACGCCATTTCATCATGCAGTCAGCATAGAAACAACAGGTGTTAACTAAAACATTGCAGAGCACAGAATTAACATATCTCAAACCACAAGAATACTTATCTTGAAACGTAGTGCAGAATCATACCCAATATAAACACAACGTAATAACCATAATAACACACGCAGAAGGGAATACATCGGACTATTTCTTCCAGGAAGAATAATGGAACAATCATACAATAATCAATCACATTCTCATGCTGTGCACAGGCGTCATGCTAACTAGCTTAAGATAATCATATCATTCAATTAACATGAGTAATTAAACATGCAGAACAGAACACAAAATTATCACAATTTAATCCATAGAGAATACTTATCTTTAAGATGAAACTATCCAACAACTGGCTATGTGAGAGCAACGTTCCACCCAACCATAGATCTTTGTCCAGCTACTATTCCTTTAGCTGAGAGATCACCCCGAGTTGGGATGTGTATTCACTAAGGAGGAACTAAACAAGACCACTCGCAGCCATGGTTTCACTCAACCAGTCATGTTAAGCCAACACGCAGTTGGGTTTATCAAGCATGCAATAAACAAGGAAGGAGGATACTAAGCCAGTGAGCTCAACCATAGAGCTACAGACATCTCAAGCTAAATTCCAGCAATCCAATCCTCTGTTCAAACATTCACGCTTGGATTTCTCACAATTCTGTCAACAAATAACTCCATCCCGTCACTGGGTTTCTGGGCTATAAAAAATGGGTTTTCCAATGGATTTCAGGGTATCTAATACTCTCAATTTTGCCCCAAGGTTCATATCTATGGATCCCCCATTGGATTTCACTATTAAATATCAATTCTGGGTTTTATGGCTCTTCAAAACGTGGGTTCTTGCAAAGTTGCGATTTCTGGTTTTTCTCACTGCTGGGAATTCGTAATCAATGAAAATTGATGCTGGGATGTTCCACAATGGAATGGGAATGAGGAAGAAGCAATTCCCATGAGGTAGAGTGACTTGTGGTACAAGAATAACAGAGCCCATACCTACCATACGAATTTCTGAGTTGCCCATGCTCCATTGAAGCCATGGACTGAATTCTCAACAACTTCCTTACAACTGAATTAAATGTCAGCAAGAAAGTCAAATGGGTTATCAAGATGACATTTGGCAGCGTATGGTTCGATCCCACAACCCCCTCACCACTCCCTAGTGGATACACATGGTCCCTTCTCATTCGTTGCTTCCATAGTCAGTTTTAGTATTTTATTACATGATGTTTATTTACATCATTTTTACAATGTTCCATGGCTAAATAGCACATGGGTAACATAATATCTAATACTTGCATTTTAAATAAAATTCGAGCATCCACTAGCGAGGCCTTGGCCTTGAGCTCCAAGCTAGGAAAACATACATTACATGTATACAATATTTACATTAAAAGCTAATATATCCTAAGGGTCAAAATGGGATATTACAATCCCCTCCCCCTTAGAATAACACCGTCCTCAGTGTTCCAATACTTAGGAATACATATACAATTTACACGTCCAATTTTTTTAAAATTTTGCAGATCTGTCCTGCGTTCTATCACTTACTTTGAACTTTCAGGACCAAGTCCTTTGGCTTCCACAAACTGCTCCTACTGGTTCTGACCTTTCAGCTCATCCACAAGTCTGAAAACTTTATGGCTGCTATCCTCTTGATGTCCCCTTGTTGGGAAATTGCGGAGGTAATGATGTCCTCCACATTTCCAACATGTCACTGGCTGCTTCATCTTTACTTGATCAATTTCCTTTGATTCTGCATGCCTGGAACATTTCTTAATGGACTGATTGGACAAATGCCTCATCATTGATCCACTTTCCTTTCCCTTACTGATTGCTCCCATAATGCTTTTTACCTCCCTTTGCAGACAAATAGAGTCCTGCAAAACCTTGTGGTTCATCTCATTCTGTCTCTTCTGTATCTTAAGCATCTCTCCAAGATTTTCTTGGGTCTTGAAAATTGTTTGAAGGAGACTTCTAGCCAATTCCAATAGCCTTTGGTCTGTTGCCATGGTCAATGTGCACAACTGGATTTCACTTTGCTCACAAGTAGCACTTGCTTTGCAACAATTGTAATAAATTAACTTCACTTTCTCACCTGTGAAATGCATCATTGTAATTCTGTTAGGCCAAACATAATATAAAAATTAAAATCAGTCAATTAATTTCCAATCGACATGTGTAGTGCATGCTTTATCCATGAGACTTTCATACTTTCCATGCTTTCCCAACATACACATGAATTCCTTCATGTTCATCTATTCACAGAAAATTCATTAATTCAGCATTCGCAGTTATTTCAAGCAATTAATGCAATCATTTCAAGTCATGACATGCATCAAACAATTTTATGTTGGTATAAATGCATCAATAAAAAGGAAAGAGAGAGAAGTAAGAGTTTTCTCCTCTTAGTCTTGTTCCATTCTGGAACCTACACCACCACTTTTGTTTTGTTAGGAACCCATGTCTTTACTTTGTTAGTATATTGTTGTTGGACGCATATGCTTTGCAAGTCGTCCCGTAGTATTTGTTGATCCATAGTTTGTGTTATTGTTGTTGGCGCATATGTTTTGCAAGTCACCCATAGTTTTGTTGATCCATAGTTTGTATTGGCCCATGATTTTAACTCATAGTATTGGCCCCTAGACTTATCCCATGGTTTGTATTGACACATAGTATTGACCCATGGTATTGGTGCCTAGACTTAGTATATAAGTGTGTGTTGAGGCCTATGAAGGCACCGTGAAGTTAATTGTATTGAGCTTGCTCAAAGGAGGTTTCCCCCTCGAAGTGGCCCGTGATCAATATAAAAGTGATTCCGAGTTCTATTATTTTTGATATCTCATGTATTTGCATTAATTAATTATTGCAGGTTCATCACATCTGGTATCAAAGCACTTTTTTGGGCTCGTTGGGTGGAATTTCTGCCAATTTTTTTTTTCGCATCTGTTGCAAGTTCAGATCTGGGAATAACCTCTATCCGCTTAACTGTGGGAAGTACTTTGGAATAAGCCCTAAAACGCATTGTGAGGAGTACCACAGGAACCCCAAAGTAGCTGGCCCATTGAGAGGACCTGCCAGCGAAAAGGGCAACGACCCTTACCTGATTGACTAGTTCCCACCCGTGAGGTAAACCAAGAGCTGTCGTTTGTGGCAAAGCGGTTATTAGTTTTACCTGAGCCGTGGAGTGAGGGGTAATGCCCCAATACACAAGCTATCAGACAGCATTGGTGGCCGAGTGAAACCCTTGAACTGTTAGGAAGCTGCACATACCTGGGGTCTATATCTATTTTCAGCTGAACTGTTGTCGATCACTGTTGCGCCGTTTCAGATCCAGCTGTTCAGATCCATTCTGAAAGCCGTTCCAAATCTAGCCGTTTTCAATCCATTAGGCGCTGTTTCAGATCCCTCTGTTTCTGCTCACTTCCAGGCCATTGCAGATCTATCTATTTCAGATCCCTTCCGAGTCGTAACCGCTCCATTCTAAAAAAAAAAATTATAAAATTCAGTTTTTTCTCCATATCTCCCTTGTTTTAACTCCGTTTCCCTTGAAACTTCTCTGACACCCCTGCAATCCCATTCTGCATATTTCATTCCTAAGGACCCTATCCCACATTCCACTTCCCAACACCCGAAATCTCACATTTGTCTATTTTGAGGGTTTGCCATGACTTCTTCGATTTTCACCCGATCGCTTTCAAATTTTACCACAAAGTTCCTTTTCTAATTCTGCTTCTTTGTCCCTCTCTGCCAAAAATTTTCATTCTTTCACCTTGCTTCTGAAATCCCCCTTTTCTGCTTTCCTGTCCTTTTGATAGTGTCCAAAATCTAGTCCAACCCCAATTACCCATCATATTTTTTCCGCAATCCAAATTTTCCTTTACTAAATCAACTTCTGTTTGTGTTTTTCTACCCATTCCGAAAAAAAAAAAAAAACTTGGCTATGGTTGTCACCCATGCAAGAGCACACACCATGGAGAAAGCACTTGCATCCATCCAAATCAAACTCCAAGATCTGGATGAAAAATTTCTCAGCCTCCATCTTTAGCATTCAACCATAAACAATAACCAACAGCCAGAATCTTTCGCAACCACTGGGTTCTCTTCTTCCAGCAATTTTCGTGGGCCGAAGCTTGATTTTCCTCGCTTCAATGGTACTGATCCGACTGGATGGATATACCGAGCATAAAAATACTTCAGTCTGCATAATAATTTTGATGTCTAGAAATTTCCACTTGCATCCTTTCATTTGGAACAGGAAGCCCTTCAATGGTACCGTTGGTACATTAAAGCTCATCCCGGGCCAAACTGGACATATTTTTGCCAACTCCTTTTTCCATGATTTGGTCCTAGTGCTTTTGATGACTTCACAAGAGCACTCACTAAACTTCACCAAATGGGCACATTGAGAGAGTATCAGACAGAATTTGAGAAACTGGCCAATCACATAGAAGGATTATTTGATGAATTCTACAGGATTTGTTTTATCAGTGGTCTCAAGGATGAAATCCACTCAGAGGTCAAAATGTTCTGTCCCAACACAATGATGGAAGTCCTAGGGTTGGCTAAGTTGGCAGAGGACAAGATCGCAGCTCAACAACGCTCCAAACCCACCTTTGTTCCCTTCAGAAATATGGGTTCCCAACGACCTCCCATCACGCTTGCTCCTCAACCAACTCCTATCAAGCATTTGTTTGAAACAGAGATGCAGGCACACCGAGAAAAAGGGCTTTGTTATAATTGTGATGAGAAATTCACTCAGGGACATAGATGTGTTCAACAAAAGCTCTATCTCTTGGATGTGGATTCTTCGCCTGCCTCAGAACTTGGTGAAGAAGCTAAAGATATAGTAGATGATCAGGTCGACATTCAACACCTTCCTGTTGACACCCCATCTCAGGACGACCCACCTGAGATCTCTCTCCATGCTGTAACCGGCGTCACCACCCCACAAACAATGCGGGTCAGGGGATACTTCAAGAAGCTCCCTCTTATCATACTCATTGGTTCTGGTAGCACTCATAATTTCATTGACCCTCGGATTGCCAAAAAAGATGATTGTTTTGTCCATCCTTGCTCCAACTTTGAAGTCATGGTTGCTAATGGGGGCACCTTACCTTGCAAGGGGAAGTGTCACAATGTGCGTATCTCTATGGAAGATTATAACCTACGCTCTAATATGTTTGCCTTGTCCTTAAGCGGATGTGATGTGGTTTTGGGCATTCAATGGTTACGCACACTTGGCCCCATCTTATGGGATTTTGCTGAACTTTGGATGCAGTTTTCAATCAATGGGACACAATACAAATTTATGGGCTTACAACCAGGGTCTCTCCGCATCATCAGTTCACATCGCCTGGAAAAGATCCTTAAGAAGAATTCACATGGTGTCATTGCGCATCTCCATTCCCTTCAGATGCACCCACCAATGGTCTCCACTACTTCCTTGGATAGATATGCATGTGTCTTTGTTGCACTAGTGGGCTTGCCGCTTTCACGAGACCTTTCCGGTAAGCATTTTCCTGCATCTACATCTCAGCAGGACATGATGGCTATTTTTCATACAGTACAAAAGTGGCAACCATCTCTATTGGGGAATTATTTCTGCATCAAGACTGATCTCCAGAGTCTGGAAACTTTCCTGGAACAACGGATCTCCTCCCCAGCACACCTGAAATGGGTTATCCAACTCATGGGTTATGACTATGCGACCACTTACTAGAAGGGTAAGGACAATATGGTGGAAGATGATCCTCCTCGCACATTTGATGACCCAGTTTCTCTTACATCTATTTCTCTGCTTGTTCCAAATTGGTTGCAATATGTTCAACGGGGCTATCTCTTCTATGAACTCCATGCTTCTTCGTCAGTAGGGCACTTTGGGTTCCTCAAAACGTATGATCAGGAACAATGTAACTTCTTTTGGCAGGGACTCAAAATGACAATTCAACGGATGGTGGTTGACTGTGATACTTTCCAGGTCAACAAGGGTGAAACGACCCTCCTTTCGGGACTACTCAAACCCTTGCCCATCCCTCCACAGATTTGGACAACTATTTCTATGGATTTCCTAGAAGCGCTCCAGTGGTATAGTACCACATCTCAAAGGACACCATATGAAGCAGTCTCTGGACAGGCACCACCAGTTCTTCTTCCATACACCTTCAGTAGCTCTCCAGTTCAGGAAATTGACTCAATTCTTCAAAACCGTGATCAGCTTCTTCTCATTCTGCAGGACAATCTTCACATGGCAAGAATTCGACTGAAACAACAAGCCGATCAACACCTTTCTGAGCGCACTTTTCACATCCCTGATATGGTTAGCGCACTTTTCACATCCCTGATATGGTTCTTCTTCGTCTACAGCCTTCCACGCAATTCTCCCTAAAACTCCAAAGGCGCCCAGTGGCTCGGAATGCAACCCGAGGATGCTATAGGGGACCCACTCCTTTAGATTCTGCATCAATTTCCACATCTAAAGCTTTGAGGACAAAGCTTTTTCTAAGGGAGAGGGGATGCTAGGAACCCGTGTCTTTACTTTGTTAGTATATTGTTGTTGGACGCATATTCTTTGTAAGTCGTCCCGTAGTATTTGTTGATCCATAGTTTGTGTTATTATTGTTGGCGCATATGCTTTGTAAGTCGCCCATAGTTTTGTTGATTCATAGTTTGTATTGGCCCATGGTTTTGACTCATAGTATTGGCACCTAGACTTAGCCCATGGTTTGTATTGACACATAGTATTGACCCATGGTATTGGTGCCTAGACTTAGTATATAAGTGTGTGTTGAGGCCTATGAAGGCACCGTGAAGTTAATTGTATTGAGCTTGCTCAAAGGAGGTTTGCCCCTCGAAGTGGCCCGTGATCAATATAAAAGTGATTTTGAGTTCTATTATTTTTTATATCTCATGTATTTGCATTAATTAATTATTGCAGGTTCATCACAGGTTTTCATGCTCCTAGCCTCTTTCACTTCAACGTGAATGCTTGACCTGCCCTTTTTGGATATGACACTTAGTGTCTATGGTCTATTCCAGACCTCTCAACCATGGAGTCCCTCTACATGGTTTGTCTACAACTCTTGGCTGCTAGGACCCACACAGTCCCACTAGCACCATCTTTCATTACCGCTCATGCTGAGCTCTTTAGGACGGTCACATGCCCACATGCATCCCTAGGATTCCTTCATAGTACTTTCTTCCAACAATACCCACACTCAAACATTGAATCAATTCACATGTTTAGTTTATTTTCATAGGGTTTATCTCTAAACAAGAGTTTTAGGAAATCATAACCAAATCATATACACATGTATATTCATAAGCAAGAAGCTACAAGATAACCAAATACTTATCTGTATTGTGCATTTCCTTTCTGGTCCACAGGGCCCTGCTTTGCTTTGCAAGCCTTGGGATCACCTATGGACTTGGATGTTCGGCCAGCATGCAGCATGCTCCACAACATCAAATAATTAATGTCCAACCAATACACCTTCACGCCGACTTGGAAGGAAACTTCACCACGACCATTTCTAGGTCAAGGTTCTACTATGGAGCCATAGGCATCTAACAGCCCTTTCATCAACACCGCCACAACCCTTCATCAAAATCCCCACAACCTCGACAACATCCTTTCATACACACCAACCCTTCCACCACAACCCCTCACAACAACCCTTTTACTTTGCTTCTTTATTGTGCAACACCAAATTGCATCTGTTTAAGTTGGCAGCACAAGTAGTATAGGCAAACTCATAAGCGTTATTGCTATAAAATTGTAACCATATTTCATAACATTCACTATCAAGTATTGAAACACCAGGAATATGTCCATTCCCTCAGGGCGTAATCAATATTGGCATCCCTAACATAAATCAGCATCAGAAAGGTGTGCACTCCTCACTGATGTGAACTATGCAGGTCCTAATCATACTTTAAGCAGTTTGAATAATATACATAAATAGAATATGTTATGCATAGTAATTCTAACAATTAGACTTGCACATATACATGCATATATATATATCAATCAGGGTTTACAAAACACTTATTCATTTGCAGATGTAGTCTTCTTCATTAATGAGAAATGGGGGCTCTCTTCTCTGAGTTGACAGTCCCTTGGTTTTCCATCACAAATCCTTTTGACGTTACATAACTCTCATATGTCTTACTGACATAATCTTTATCATCTCACTCATATTGTTTACCAATCATGCAGTGCAAATGGGACATTATCAAAATATCCAATGGAGTTTCACCCGAAACCCATTTCCAATGTATGGGATCCTTCCCATGAAGTTTGGCTTCTGCAGGCCCTCTCTCATGGTCTTACTACAATGTGTCTTCCTGGCACACTTATTAAATAGCCAAATAGTTAGCAACATTTAACAATAGAACTCAAATCTGATTGTTTCATAACCAATCAATGGCACTAATATTTAAATTCAATATGAATTTGCAATTCTGTTTACTGCATAAATCAATTTGCTTAGTCATGAGGCTATCCTCATATTGTTTGTTTCTTGTAAGTGGCACCACTCTTCCCATTATAATTTTATTCTTACTAGCATAACATGAATATCCACTTACAACACGTCCTCCTGACACAATTCTATGCAAGCCAATAGTGTTAGTAATTATCATCAATTCTCAAATCTGAAATCTACAAGTCCAAATTGACAATCTGTTCTACACATAAACTATTTTACAACCATGAGATCCTTCTCGTGAGGTTTGGCTCTTTCCCATGGTATATTCCATCCTTTATCATGGACTTACACACATTGCCATGCCCAAAACAATCTACCTAAAATCAGGAACTTCAACCAGCTAAACACTTGTAAGTCTTCATGCATATAATATTTCATTGCTGCAACAGTCACTGAAGCATTTCCAGAATTATAACATTCCATAATTCAAACACTTCCAGTTATTAATATCTCAATATCACCAAAACTCATTAGTTCAGGTGAATCATTATCATTTTAAAATTGCAAGGTACAGTCACATCATTCATGCAATTTAAATGAAACTTTAGATACTCATTATTTCACAGTCATATGATTATACAACTCTGCCCTTTCAGAGAGTACTCCGACTGCCCATCGATCATGACTACCTTCTTTATGCACTTACTATTCTGCATTCATAACAGTCCATGAAATGATCTTAGAATTATCAATTCATCATCTCATCCATTATTTAGTTTGCAATAACACACGCACCATCCCTATGCATTCATGCAATGCATCACAACATGTGCACCCACACTTATGCATGCACATTTACAACATTTACTCAAACTTTTCATATGCATCCACTCAATGCATAACTACAAGATTTATAAAATCTCTTAATGCATATCCACTCAATGCTACCTTGTATTGATTCATGAATACTATGCATTCAAACATATTATGGCTTAACCATGACTACCTCATATAGGATGCATTAACATAATCAAGACCACCAGTCCTTACTTGTTTTGGTTATTAAGCTCATAACCAACATACACATGGTATGATATAATATTTATATGAATGTAGTCTAAATTTCTAAACAATCACATGGTATGAGACCTTTTTCCTTCACCACTCCATGCTCCACCACACTATGGCAGTATGTCATTCACATGAATGCATTTCAATCCTAAATGCATACCATTCTATGATTACTAAATATGGTTCAATGGATTCTTACCCAATCGTCTTTCAACACATATGCAATCATTATAATTAAACCATTACCTGTATGGATCCCATTTACACCTTTGATGTTACCTGATCCGTTGGTCTCTTATAAAGGATTACAAAATTATTCTACCAACCTCTTGATCATGGATTCGCTGCCCTAACCTTTTCTTCATAAAGTTGTTGGCCACATGCAACAACATCATTACCATATTTAGCCATGCTTTTGTTGTTCTTTGGTCCTACAACCAATAGCAATCATCAATAGTGATTATCAACCATAGCACTTACCATTAGTGGTCCATTGTATATGTAGAACTTCACTACTTTTAATAATATGTAATATCATATGTGTGCACAAACATCTGGTCATGCACCGTGTAATGTTTATTAATATGTCAATCGAAGAATATCAATGCCACCCATCTAATATCTTGCATTTTTAGCATTTCCATGCCATAAATTTATGTACACAAAGCTTATAAAATATAAATACAGTTAGAAAGACAGAGGTTAAGGAATTCTCCCTTTCCAATCCCTCATCTTTGTATGACATTCCTCTTCCACATAATAGTCGGTATGAGTTCATGGCTTCTAGCAAACACACAAGGAATCATTAGATATGATTTTATCATCAAGCATCAATTCACCAGCTATACTCATGCATAATTTTCTAACTTGCTACTTTCCAGGCATGCAATTCTAGAAATTGCCCATATTGACAACAATCTTTGTCAAAACAACCAGTGGCACTTTTCTGCTATGAATATCTATGATATATGAAAACCCCATTCAATTTTGGTTATGCACCACTGTTCCCTGCTGGATAAGATTTCCAATTCCTATCCACTTGCTCCATTCTGACTTCGGGTGTGGGAACTACATCATTTCAAAAATGACAATTTTTACCAAAATTTTGCACTTTTACACACAACTGTATTTTGGTCTGGAATGCCAACTTCAGCCACCTGTAGAAGCAAATCTAGGAAGATTCAGGAAAATTTTTATATCGGATGAAGTTAGTCCATACAACAAGGAACACTCATCAACTCGTGGATCCCTGTTCCGATGCACTATTCATTTTCTATTAAATTCTGGGTTTGACTACTTTCCACTTTTCACATTTTTCCAAAATTTCAAATTTTGGGCCAAAAATGGCTATCTCCCAAATTGAGCATTTCTGGAAAATCTCTGTCTAAAGGAAAATATCTGTTTTAATGAGAATATGAAATGTTGAGTTCAATAAATTTCTTGAATCCTCATTACAGGGTCACTTTCATCCACTGCAAGCTTTTCAAAATCTCCAAAAAAGTGACCCGAAATAGTGCTTTTTGGCCTTCTTGCACACCCCGACTCCACATCCTTTGGAGTTTGGCCCAAAACTCCAAACTTAACACCTTACCTACTCCATGACTACACCATATCAGTTTCAGCTCAATCCGACCTTCTGTCAAGCGTCGGGACATCAATATGTAAAATCTATTAATCTCAAATTTATGCCAAATTGGAGCATAATGGACTCGGGATCCTCACTGGTTCGTTCATGGATTCCGTTAATGGCCTCAGAATGCCACTGAACTCATCAAATTTTGAATCTGCATGCTCTTGTTATCCAAAAATCAATTTTCAAGCTCTGTACTTTTTTTTTGCCACCTCGCAACCCGCAACCTGAAACTGCGGGTGCAGAAAGTCAAGTCGTGGTCACGAAAATGTAACCATCCCGCAACCCGAAACCCGAAACCTGAAATTGCGGGTTCGGAAAGTCAAGTCGCAGTCACGGAAATGTAATCATCCCGCAACCTGATATCCGAAACCCGAAATTGTGGGTTCAGAAAGTCAGTTCGCGGTCACGGAAATATAACCATCCCGCAACCCGAAACCCGAAATTGCGGGTTCGGAAAATCAGGTCGCGATCACGAAAATGTAACCAACCCGAAACCCGAAATTGAGGGTTCGGAATTGCGGAAATCTAAAATGCAGTTTTGGAAATCCTCGTTCCCATAACCCGAAACCTAAAGTTGCGGGTTCGGGATTGCGGAAACTGGAACGCACTTTTTCAAAACTTTGCGTTTCCGAAATCCGAAATTCGCAACCCTGGAACACCTCCGGCCCTGCAACTTTCGGGGTTCATAACTCCTTCGTCCCTTGGCCAAATGAGGCGAGTCTGGTACCGTTGGAAAGCTATTGGAGAGATCTCTGCAATGGTGTGATAATCTTCCACATCTGATAACTTTGATCCTACCACTTTTCTATATCAAAATGATGCCCCAAACTTCTCCAATACTGTGTTAAAACATTCTGTTATCTGCTTGTAACTCAGAGTTTGGCCCAAGCAACCCCAGTGTTGCAACATGGGCTCTGATACCACTCTATAACATCCCCTCTCATCGATCCGATGCAAGGGAGAAAACATGACCAAACTTACTGGGCTTATTTGCGTTTCTCAGCCCCATTCATTAGTAATAAATTCATGGATAAATAAAAACTTATACGTGCAGATCATTCTTAATAAATACAACGGAATTACACACTATCCACACACCATTTCATCATGCATTCAGCATCGAAACAACAAGCGTTAACTAAAACATTGCAGAGCACAGAATTAACATATCTCAAACCATAAGAATACTTATCTTGAAACGTAGTGCAGAATCATACCCAATATAAACACAACGTAATAACCATAATAACGCACACGCAGAAGGGAATACATCAGACTATTTATTCCATGCAGAATAATGGAACAATCATACAATAATCAATCACATTCTCATGCTGTGCACAGGCATCATGCCAACTAGCTTAAGATAATCATATCATTCAATTAACATGAGTAATTAAACATCCAGAACAGAACACAAAATGATCACAATTTAATCCATAGAGAATACTTATCTTTAAGATGAAACTGTCCAACAACTGGCTATGTGAAAGCAACATTCCACCCAACCATAGATCTCTGTCCAACCTCTATTCCTTCAGCTGAGAGATCGCCCCCGAGCTGGGATGTGTATCCACTAAGGAGGAACTCAACAGAACCACTCGCAGCCATGGTTTCACTCAACCAGTCATGCTAAACCAACACACAGTTGGGTTTATCAAGCATGCAATAAAAAAGGAAGGAGGATGCTAAGCCAGTGAGGTCAACCACAGAGATACAGACATCTCAAGCTAAATTCCAGCAATCCAATCCTCTGTTCAAACATTCACACTTGGATTTCTCACAATTCTGTCAACAAATAACTCCATTTCGTCACTGGGTTTCTAGGCTATAAAAATTGGGTTTTCCAATGGATTTTGGGGTATCTAATACTCTCAATTTCACCCCAAGATTCATATCTATGGATCCCCCATTGGATTTCACTATCAAATACCAATTCTGGGCATTTATGGCTCTTCATAACATGGGTTCTTGCAAAGTTGTGATTTCTGGTTTTTCTCACTGCTGGGAATTCGTAATCGATGAAAATTGATGTTGGGATGTTCCACAATGGAATGGGAATGAGGAAGAAGCAATTCCCATGAGGTAGAGTGACTTCTGGTACAAGAAAAACAGAGTCCATACCTGCCATACGAATTTATGGGCTGCCCATGCTCCATTGAAGCCATGGACTGAATTCTCAACAACTTCCTTACAACTGAATTAAATGTCAGCAAGAAAGTCAAATGGGTTCTCAAGATGACATTTGGTAGCCTATGGTTCGATCCCACAACCCCCTCACCACTCCCTAGTGGATACACATGGCCCCTTCTCATTAATTGCTTCCATAGCCAGTTTTAGTATTTTATTGCATGATGTTTATTTACATCATTTGTACAATGTTCCATGGCTAAATAGCACATGGGTAACATAATATCTAATACTTGCCTTTTAAATAAAACTCGAGCATTCACTAGCGGGGCCTTGGCCTTGAGCTCCACGCTAAGAAAACATACATCACATGTATACAATATTTACATTAAAAGCTAATATATCCTAAGGATCAAAATGGGGTATTACAAATTAGCACTTAAATCCCTTTTTTACCACATTGACCATGTGGCACAATCCAAGCCTATTTCCAGTGTACAAATCCTACCCACAACACATGTATCCCACTCAAAGGCCTACATAGAACCCCTACAAAGGACCGATGTGCTAGTATGAGGATTCATTCAAGGCTCTTGAGTTTGAGAATATTCAACAATATCCCTAAGGAACTTGTTTTCCTTCCTTGACCATTTTCAAGGCCCTATGACGGTTCTTAGGTGTGCAAAATATCTTAATGGATTCCATATCCAACTTTGATGCCAAATACCCTTAAAAGAGGGCTTGTGTTGTGGTTTATAGATGTTTTTCATGGTGATTGATCATAGGAAGTGAAATTTAGGGCACAATGCCCATTTTATCCTATTATGACATTAGATAGACCTCTAAACATTTGGTGTACCTAATCCTACAAATCAGTGTGGATGGATTCAAATTCTACAATGAAAAATCTTACAATACACAATCAATCAAGTGAAACAAAGGCAAATCTATTCTCTCCATAAAAGGTTGAACTCTTCTCCATAAAAGGTTGAAGAAACTCTCTATACAAATCGAACAGAAGGACAGAAAGCAGTTTCTCCAAATGCTGTTTACAAACAAACATTTGACAGAAAAATAAAGCTCTGGAAACATATTCTCTCGGCCATCTCTCTGTGGAGAAAACCGCTCTCCCCTCACTGGCAGCAACGTCTCTTATTCTCAACTTTCAGAAACCATTCCAATTAAGAAAATTACAGAGTTCAAGATGGAAAATCTTCTCCCACTCTGTCGAGAGCTCACCCCCCATTTCGATTGATATTCTATTGCTTTTATAAGCTATGAAGACACACAAACGTCTCCTTCTTTTGGCAGGAAGATGTAATGTAATCTATTTGCATTTTTCCTGGCAGGGTTTGATGCGTGTTATTCGAAACAAATTCTATCTTCGTGCGATTCTTCCTCCTTTCCCTGATGAAGTGGAGACAATTTCATAAACCTGTCTCCCATTCCGCGCAATGAGCTTTTCCTTGCCGTTCCTTGGATGAACCGAATGATGGTGTGATAACTAACTAGAAATTTCACTACTTAAGAATCTCAGCATTTTACGAAACGAGATCCGAGTTCTTTGGGCACTTCCACGTGGCTTCTTCTCGGAAAAATAGTTGAACTCCTTCATTGAGAACACTTAAATACGATCCTTCTTGTTGCAATCTTCTTTGTGGAGAATGATGGCGTGATATTCTTTTGTAGGCTTGCATTTCGGAAGCGATTTCCATTATTCATTTCGTTGGTGACTAATTAAAATTCCAGTTATGCAATGTCCACACGTCAAAAGAATTGATATATATTATTTTGCCAATTAGACCGGTGTTTCTTCATCTTCCATAATGGTGTACTCGGGTTGGGATTATAAGAATCTTGATGGCTATGGTTTTAGTGATTAATTATCTGGAAAATGTAGCGTGGCGATCCTCGATCCCATGACGTTGGCGTTTAACAAATTTCAAAGGATGGATAAAAGGTTTAACAAATTGACTTAGTACCCACAAAAAGGATGGATAAAAGGTTTAACAAATTTCAATAAAATCATATGACCTTCCTCTACATACGTGCTACAAGATCTTTATGGAAGAATAAAATGATTTAAGTGAAAAAGGTAAGTCATAAAAATAAAGAAATAAATACCACCCCAATAAATAATTAATGGCCTTAGAAGGTATCTAAGCAATTAACATTATTTAAACTTTTCTCCTTTTTAGACATAAAAAATTGATAGTTAAGAGCTTGATTATTTATATTTTATGAAATTCAAATGACTTTTGTTTCTTAAAGAGAAAAGAAATTAATAATCAAAATGATCTTTATAAAACTTTTAAGAGATCAGCTAATTTAAATGAATTCAAACAAACTCATATCAAGAATTGTTTCATAATATATTTATGAGTATATCGAATTAAAAAATTACAAACAAGAAATGATTTTAATGAAAGTTTAATGCTTATAAAATTTGACACTTTATTCAAATTCAAAATTGATAGGTTGATCTCATTTTTTGGGTGTATATTTTTCTATAGGTCAATTATCTTAATCCACCAAAAAAGTTCATTTTTTTATAGGTCAATTATCTTAATCCACCAAATATTTAACCTCAATTGTCCTTAAAGCACATTTAGATCATTTCACAAATAACTGGTGATCTTATAGTAATGCATGGTATGAGAAACATGCGTGAGGTGACTTTCCTAGGTGGTGTTTTAGACCAAAATATGATCGAAGAAAGTGAGGACAAAATGGAAGAAGAAAGAGTGGAATATTTTATTCATGAGGCTATGAAAAGTGGATGGGTCATTGCATAGGATGAAGATCATGACTAAGAACACATAATGACCCTCATGAATGCAAAAGGTTGTCTTGGGTATGTCTGCCTCTTTCATCTAGATTTGATGGTAGCCCGATTGAAGGTCGAGTTTAGTGAATAATTTGGATTCATGCAACTCTCTAAGAGTTCGTTAGTGACAAGAATAAGAAATTGATATTTGAGGGTTAATTTGTTGAGATCCAAAAAAATAGGACATATGCACCAAGTGACTTCCTTTTTTAGGACCATAACCACTGGAGAGGAATAATGGCTTGTGTTCAAATGAATCAGATGATGGCCTCCAATAATTTTTGAAATATTTTTTCAATTGCATTGTTCTGTGCAAAAGGGTGACGATAAGAGCATACATCAGGAGGTTGACCACTTGGGATTAATGCAATACCATAGTAATGTTCCCCATAGTGTGGGGGTAAACCCTTTGGTGCCTCAAAATCTTGCTGATATTGGGATATAACCTATTTAAAATCAAGGTGAAGATCGTGTGTGGGTGTTTCCATGACTGGGGTGGCATTGAAATGAGCAATTATACCTAAGTGGTATTTCTTAATAATTTCTCCATACGATGGGAGGATATAACTTCAAGAGAATTGGAAGTAATCCCTCTATGGTGATGTGTGTTCTCATCATGAGTAAAGTTGAGAGATATCCCCTTGAAATCCATGGAGACGACGTTGAAAGTCCTCAGACATTTTACCCCCATAACTATATCACAACCACCCATATAAATAGAGAACATATGTGTCTTGAGATGGTAGTCACCCATTTGGAGTTTCACATTTTCACAAATGTCACCACATTTAAACATAACCCCATTTGCTACAATAATTTTAAGATTAGATATAGGGTAGATATAACAACGAGTTTCTTCAACAACTCATCAATGAATGAAATTATTGGTATTGCCATTGTCAATTAATACAATGACTTTTTAGTGCTTGATGTAGCCAACCAATTTCAATTTCTAAGGTGTGGAAAAAACTAATAAAGCATGGAGTGATATTTGGTGTTGATCCTCAAGAACTGGCGTATTGGAAGAATCTTCCAGGGGTGGCATAATAGCTATTATAGCCCAAATCAACACTTCTCCATTTGTGACGACACTTACATGATGATTCTCTCATGAAAACACTTGATGAAGCTATTGTTGCTCACAAAAAAGTACACTATGGATGGAAGAGCCCTAATTTGGTGCTTAATAACATGGCCTTAACTTATTCATTGATTATCCAGCAATTAAGAAGCTTATGGCCACATTTGGAGACCAAAACGCCCCTAGAAAAGCCCTTAAAATGGCATTTTTAGCCCATTTTTCCTGAACACGCTAGTTTATATTGGCCCAAGGGGGTGTGACACACACCTTACCCTTTTCCCACCCATGTGTGGCTTAAAATTGCTCAAAAAATATAAAAATATCAAAATTTGGGTGGTTTGGGAGGTTGGGATAACCACCCCATTAGTTACAACTACTCCCTCCTCGAATCTAACCATCTTCTTCTCCTATAAAAGAAAGGGAGATTGGCCATGAAAAGGACTATAAGCCCAAGTATTGTTATGCTATAGAAATCATCACTATCTTTTCCTTTCCATTTATTCTCTAGTTCCTCTCAAACCCTGATGCATTTGAGTTGTGGTTAGGATTCTTGGAGAAGAGAAGTAGGAGAACTGGATTCAAGGTTTCATGAGGTGCCAAAGTAGAGATAAGGTAACATTGTACTTATTTTTATTATTTAATAGTTATTTGACGTCTTTCCCTTCCCAAATTCTGAGTCAATTTCATGTTTGAATGAAGATATTGCTAGTTTTTTATATTGAAAGTTGAGTTTTTATATTCATGTTCTTCATTTACTTTCAATTCATAAGTAATATTGACTATTGTCAAAATTCTTTGAGGAAGGTTGTGGTTATTGCTTTTTTAGGTCTAAGATTGGGCAAGTTGGGCTAGATTAAAAACAGATAAAGGAGCAAAGAAAGCTAGGATCAAACTCCATAAACAAGGTACATGTCCTTCAAACTTTCAAACTCCTTGTTTATTTTGCTTATTGCAAAACCCTAGATGTCTCTCTTTGAACCCCTAGTATGTTGGTGACCTCAACCCCAATAATATGATAGTTTTCCTCACAACAGAATTGGTGACTCCGCTGGGGAGAAAACATATCTACTTTGGGTTTTTCCAAGTTGTTTCTCCAATTTGCTTCAAGTTCTGAGTCTATTTTCAATTTAGGAATGATCTTAGGGTTTTAATACACACTTTAAATGACAATTTTTCGAGTTGGGCTTGTTGTTTGGAGGCTTTCAATACAAACACGCAGGTCACCTTCATGACAGTAGCGTGTTTGGTATAAACACGCCCTTGGTGGTCTACATAGTTGTGTGCCACACCCTACTATTCTTGTGTTTCACCAACGTGTTTCTCCTATAGGTAGTATTTTTCATTCTGGCCCTACCTGTGAGGTTTTTATTAGATTTTGGGGGTCTTTGCTTGTCCTTTGTATGGTTAGGACCCCTTGGAAGTGTGATGTATGCCTTTTGATTGGCCTTGGTTTGGTTTTTGGGTCTTCTTGAGCCAATTTAGACTTGTTTGGACCATTTTGGATTGTTTTGACCAAGTTGGATCTGTTTGGACCAATTTGGAACTTTTTGACCCAATTTGGATCTATCTGGATCGATTTGGACCTGTTTGAGTTTATTTGGAACCATTTGAGTTTATTTAGGTCAATTTGAATCTCTTTGAGTGAAAAAGTTCTATTTTGGATTATTTATTTTGTTCTTTGACTTTGTGTACTTTTGGATTTCCTTTGAAGTGGAAGTTCAAGGATTTTTTGGTTGTTTTTGTTCTTGATTGCACTGGTTAGGGGCAAGAATCATACCTTCCCAAACCGTGAACCCTAGTAGGTCTTCTTTCTTGTTGGAATTTAGAGGGCATCTCATGTACTTTTTCCCACTTGATATGCTTGTATGACTGAATAGGCTTGTGTTTGTGCCCGCTTCCCCTTTGTTGATAAAGGTGCCAAATCGATTTTTCATTGATTTTGTTGTGTGTTAGATTGAGTTTGGTTTTTGCTGCTCATTTTGAAAAAGAATAGAAAATTTGGTTCGATTTTGATTTAGTGTTAGTTGAATACATTACAAGTATGTGTAGAGGATTTGGAGTTGCATTTTATATTGAAAACAAAATTTCTTTTGCATATTTTTTTTGTTTTTAGATCAAGTCTCATTTCAAGTTTGCATTTTGAAACAAAAAAATTCAGAAAGGTCTTGCATTTGGTTTAGTTATTAAGTGAGCATGTTGAATTGAGTTATTTTCCTCATTGTAGGATTCGATTTGAACTTGTTTACCAAACTAAGTTGAATCTACTTTCAAATTCTAAATTTGTGTATCATTGTCAAATGGAATTGGTATGTGCACTTTGAAAGGTGGTTGCATGCTTATGTTGTAGACTTGATTTTTCATTTAGGCGTAAAAATTTTAGTTTCATTTTGCATTTAAAAACCAAAAAATTGCATTTGCATTCCAAATTACATCATATATTTAGAACTTGTATGTACATTGAAAAGAGATTCAAAGTGAAAAGTGCATGATTGCGGCAGTATAGTGCTTCATATTTCAGTTAAAGAACATTGTATCTTTAGTTGCATTCATTTTGCTTCTTTTGAAAAAAATTTGAAATTGTATTTTAAGCAAGCAATCAATATTCGAGATAGGATACTAGGTTTTCTTCTAGCGAGAAATCACCTATTAATTTAAGCTAGGATATTGGAGATAGGGAGTTGTGAGTAAACTTCTCCCATATCACATAAAATTGTGAAACATAGGTGTCTTTCATAAGGGAGGAAATCCAACAACGTAAGGGTGTGGCCGAGAAGCTCCTCTAAGATAGGAGTTAAGCATGAGGTCGTGTGAGGTTAAGTTGTAGAGAGATCCCTCCAACATCAACCAGGGATTTTACGTGTATGGGGACTTTTGTCAGCATAGAGTGTTGTTATAGAGTTTCAGACTTATTTACCCTACCCATACGTACGATCCTAACCTGTGACTATCCCCCTAGATGCTGATTGTGTATTGGTAGCCTTAGAATCGTGTATTTAGGGTCATACACAAGTGCTAGCAGAGGATTTTCTGCGACCACCTTGGGCAGACCTAATGACTAGAGCATTAGTACCCTTGGAGGGTGTTTTCCATAACTATATGGTAAAATAATTGCACCCAGAAGGGAAACACGCTCGGCCTTGGTAACTACTCTTTGGTCTTCATTGACTAGACTTGGGCCCTAATCATCCCAGGATGAACTTTGGGAGACCATATCTTTGGCTCTGCATTGAAAGGAAATTGCAGCCAAGTGCTTTTCATGTGAGGGTTGTTTGCTTGTTTGAGATATTTCAAGGACTTTCTAGTGTATGCTGGTTGTTGTTTTATCTTTTTAGATTTCTCCTTTGGGTCTTTTGCGAGCCACTGTGGCTGATTAACCCCTTTGCAGGTGTTGAAGAATTGAAGGACACTCTCCTTAATGGAGAGAAGTCCCTACGTCGAGGCGAAGAATGGATTATACTAATCCATCCCCTCAGGGGGAAAAGAGGAAAAATAGGAACGTCAAACAAAACAACCAATAGAAGAAAACAGTTCTAGGTCAAGTGAGTCTAAGAGTTCTTCTAACGAAGGACATTTTAGAGATACTGAGGAGCAGTTGCATAACTATCATGGAGTCCATTCTCCTTAACCTGGAGAGAATTTAGTTCCCATTGCAATTGAAGACCTCACATATCCGTATGGACTTTTGAACTCGCCACAAAGACCTAGTTTTTCCCAAATAGCTAGTATCAACGTTCCTAATTCATTATCTAGGTGGTTTAACATGGAAAACATAGACCAAATGTTTACTTCAGGGGAGGTAACTAATTTAGTTAGTAATACGCATGTAGGAGGAATTACTTTTAATATGGTATCCACGATAGGATCAGGATGGTCCCCACCATCCTTGATGATACTTACTGGTACTAGTTCATCAACCCAACTGAGTTCGAACCCTTTCTCTTTTGGATTACCTTTTTCAAAGTTTAACCCTATACCTATTACTATTCCTCCTAGTTCAACTTTGACCACTGCTTCAGGTAGTGTCCCATCTGTCCCTTTCCATAATTTCCCACCCTTCGGTGTACAAATGTCCATGCCTAACCAACCCTTCACTGGAGTTGTTTCTAACTCCACCCTACCCCAGTTAAGCTTACCTTTCCAATCTATTGGAGGTATGAGTTCAGGTAACCCCTTTGGATTAAATGTACCACAAGGAAGTTCCTTTACAATAGGGGACACTAGCACTGGATTTTCATGGGGGGGAAATGCCACTCAAGGAAATATTCCCTTTTCTGGGATGGAAGGTTCCAATATGGTTAACCCTGTTATGACAAGTTTCTTATAAGGAAACCAACCATTAGGAGGGATGGGAGGGACTTTTGGAACAACTTTTCCTTCTTTTCAAAACCACTATGGTTAGAACTTTGACAAACCAATCCGCTTTTCAATAATCCTGGAAATCCATATATTCTATGAAAAGCATATGCCAACACTAACCATTGGGCAGCTAATGCTCTTAGAACCTGGAACACAATGGCTTGGACAAATTTGTCATTGTTTTTCACTTTGAATATGCCTAATATTTCAAATTTGACTAACGATCCAATGTTACATGACCCAAGATGGACACCCCTACCCACTAAGATTCCTTCAGACATTCCTAAGTTTGAAGGTAAACCTAAGGAAGAACCAACTAACCATGTGATGAATTTTCATCTATGGTGTTCATTCAACTCTTTGATGGATGATTCTATTAGATTTTGTCTCTTCCAAAGGACTTTAAATAGGGTAGTGGCGAAATGGTACATCGATTTACCATGAGAATATTTTCAAAAATTTAATGCGGTCGCAATGGCATTTCTAAACCAATTCCAGTTGCCAGTTCGTTATGAAACTGGAACGGAGTTGGTAACATCCTTTCATCGAGATAAATCTACTCATATTTCCAAACAAATCCACTGAGTGGGGAGGAGGCATATCTTGATTAAGGCTCGGATCCTTGATGAGTTTCTTGCCGATTGTTTTATTAAGTCATTGCAACCCCTTATTGCAAAATATGTGGCTCTTTTTGGGGTTTAGACCAAAGAGCAATATATTATTAAAGCCCAGAAATTGGATTTGGTTTTTTCCCAATCCATGATGTTGTATGAAATTCTACCTACTATTCCTAGAGAAGAAACCAACCCAACAAAATCCATCCCCATTCCTCATGTTCATGGTATGATTGGTGTAGTTAGGAAAAATCGAGTTAGCCTGGGTAATAAATTTCCTATTCAAAATTCAGTGGAAACTGGTTAGAATAACACACAGAACCTTAAACCTAACCCTTCTTTTGATGTTTTGTTACTAAATAACTCTAAAGGCATCCAACATCCCGGAGGGAAGAAAAATAAGAACAAGAAAAATTGGAATAAGGGGAATAACAATGAAAACAACAATAAAAACAACACTAATGCATGTGGGGCAATTAATGAAAAAGGTGAAACGAAATTTCCTTGCTTGTTATGTCAGAACAATCACTTAACCTATAAATTCCCTAAGATGGAAATGGACCAGAAGTGTTGGCCCAGCAGGAAGGGTCTCCTAACTTGCTATATTAACTAATCCATTTCCTCAACATCATTAACATATGATTTTTGGTTCTCACCAAAACCTTGTAGCCTCCCAAGGAGCAACCACGGAACCTTCCTCTCAAGGGGGAAATTCAGGCCCATGTGAAGTTTTCATGTGTGAACAAGATGTTTATCTCCATACTAAGAATAAGAATTATGAATCTAATTCTTCTGGATACAAAGGCAAAGAACCCCTTAGTGCTGATAATGACAATTCTTTACACATAGAGAATCCTTCCAATGATACTATTCCTAGAATACCGAAGGGTTCTCTCAAAAAAGCCGCGTATAATACTAACGTGCGCACTGCTCATAATTATAGTATAATACGTTGAATATTTGGCTCGGGATCCATGTGCAATGTCTACACTTGAGGTACTCCAGAGTTTTCCAACTCAACCGAAAACCTTACTTTCAACTTTAGGAGCTCTTGATCCTGCATATAGTCAAGATATTACTTTCGATTTTGAGAATTGGAAGCCTTGTTTACCCCAACATGCTTCTTTTCAGATCTAAGTTGTATATGGAAATACTATGATTCATCGGACAGTTGTAGATGAGGTTGCCTCCACGTGTCATGGATTTATCATGTTGGAATGCTTTAGGATCACATGTTGTGGTTGCTCCTATCACCATGTTGAAACCTTTCGATGACCACCTTTTCCAACCTCATGGAATTATCCAAGCCTTTCCTGTAGAGCTAGGGGGAAAAGTAGTTAAAGTGGATGTGGAAATTGTTGACTCCCCACTTGATTATACTTTATTGCTAGGGAGAAGTTGGAATCAAGCTATGCAACCCTAGGAATAACATTTGTAAATTAAGAGGGAATATCTACGAATAAGCAATGACAGAATGGAGTATAATGGGGAGAACGTGGATGGTAACAGAGTGGAGAACTGAGGGATGTAGACCGAAATGTGTTCTAATACCATATGAAATAAACAATTGTTGGAGGATACTAGTCGACTGGCCGAGTAGGTCCTCCAAATTACCATCGTTAGGTCCGTCCCGGGGATAGAGTCGGTTGGTTAAGCCGACATAACTACTTTTGTAACTGAATAATTAAATTTAAAACAATATATATAGGCTGGTGAGCCATGATTCAAGTAGAATACCATTACTTTTTATATATTATGGCTCTCATTTAATATAATTGTTTATGTTATTCCCTTTACATTGGTGTCTTCTCTTGTATAATGATCTGAATGCATTATCTTCTATCTTTATGTTGTTTATATTCCATGCAATCCCTTAGATTACAACATTGGTTCCATTTCCGGTTGTACTATCGGGATTAGAAGATGAGTGTGTCTCTATAAAATGAAAAGTGAAGAAGATACCAAATATTGGTGGAAGAGGAAAGTAACAAATTACATTCAAAACTATTCCAGGAGAAATAAACTGTCGATAGTGCAAGATCGAGAAATATTCTTTACTGAAATGCGCCAGACGTTTATTGAAGTCGTCCCACATGAATTGAAGAAGTTGATAGACCACGTTAATGAAAAAAAAAACCCAGTCAATGAAAGGATGATAATGTACAAATTCAACAACTACAGATGAACAAAGTTGTATGAGTGGATAGAAAACATATGCGAAGAATTCTGCGAAGAACAAGCTATTGAATAAAGAACTTCCCTCGACGACATCAAGCAAATATTTTACGAAGACCTCCACGAATCGTTCTTTATCACCATACCAAAGTTGTTATTTAAATTTTTGATTGAACACAAATTCATCCATATAGTGGAAGCACAACCACCGTTGGAGCCAGGAGTAAATTCAAATTGAGAACAGAAGTAGAAAGACTGGGATCGTTTCATTCAAGGAAACCAGTGGGAATAATTCCTCAGTAAATGAGCCGACCACTTGAGACTATATTTGTCATCGTGCAATAATCGGGTCAGCAATAAGGGGGCCAACAACCATGTGGAATGAGTAGATAGAGAGACGAATATAGTTTATGACAAGAAATAAAAAGATGAAGCTGTCAAAGAATACCAGTCCACTTTGACGAGATAGAAATATAGCCAGTTGTAAGCTATCTACTGACATTCAAAAGCTCGAAAGAGAAAAAATATTCAAGAGACGAGAGGAAATTAGAGACATCGGGATTCCAATAAGGGAGAAAATAATTATGAAGGACTCAGAGAGAAGAGTCGAGCTACCAAAAACCTTCCTGAGTCGAGGAAAATTTGACCAGAGAATGGAGAAGGTGAGGAGCCGACGTCAGTAGGGGGTCCACGATCGATGGAACTGACCCAGCAGTTGAATATTGCAATCCCCGATGCAATGAATCCTCTATTTATTATACCAAGGCTTATATCAATTGGACCTAGTGTTAGAGAAATCGTAGAACGTGACTTGGGGCTTGGACCGAGTGCCATTATCATTTACAGTCGTCTCGACAAATATGGACAAATTTTGGATTAAATAATGATCTAGACCTGAACATGGGAATTAGATCACTTTTACGCCAGAATATAGGCATAATTGTTTCAATCTCTTCTACTCTCAATGTGTGGAGGCACCCACCTACCAGCAATATTATCAATTAAAACGTCTGACCAGTCAGAAGCTTGACTGTCGGTGAAGAGGTTGTCAAAGAAGTTAACTTGTCCTAGGAGTCATAGTCACTCCATATAGTAATTTACTCTTCACCTGGTAGGTCGTCGGCATTATCGCCATCTCCATCATCATCGTCACCATCGCATTCATTAAGATATATTTCAAACAATAGTTCAGGGAACAATAATAATTGTATTAATATGGCTTATACCATTCAAATAAATTGCTCTATATATGAAAGGGATGGAAATCCCCAGAAACATTGGTTCATATGTGAAGCAATATAGAAAGCTAACCTCATTGCAAATGATAATAAACAAATCACAATGTTATAGGAGGTCTTCAAGATAGAGCATTAAGATGGTACATGGATCTTGCTGAAAATGGCCCGAAGACAAAGCAAGAAATTAAGAGCTTATTTGAATTCTTTATAACCAAGTAAATATACATCTGGTTGCACAAAAGCTTCAAGATATAGCACAAGGAGTTGGAGAAACTATTCAGGAATATGGCAATAGATTCAAATATCTCCTTAATCAAATGCCATCCAAGATGGAAGAATCCATCCTCATTGAATGGTTTGTAGCTGGCCTACTACCTCGATTTCGGATGACATTGACTATGTATGAATTCAACACATATGATGATGCTATTAAAAAGGAAAAAAAGTTGAATCCAACACTGACCAATTAGGTGGGTTGTCTGACCGATGAGTCAAATAAAAGGTCGAACAGATGCAACAATCATTACAACAGCTAGCGTTAAGGCATAATGATTTATGGTGCACCAACTGTTCGACCAAAGGTCACACGAAATATTTTTCTCGATATAACAACCGTCGTCCCTTTCTGGAAGAAAGAAGATACTTGCAGGAAGAAACCCGACTTTTTCCCGAAGAAAGGTGCCCTAACAACTTCATGTGATGTACCTGCAATAATTAATTAATGCAAATACACAAGATATCAGAAATAATAGAACAGAATCGCTTTTATATTGATCACGGGCCACTTCGAGGGGGCAACCTCCTTTGAGCAAGCTCAATACAATTAACTTCACGGTGCCTTCAATGACCTCAACACACACTTATATACTAAGTCTATGCCCAATACTATGAGTCAAAACCATGGGACATATAATACTACGGGACGACTTACAAAGCATATGCATCCAATACTATGGGTCAATACTATGGGCTAATATAAACTACGGATCAACAAATACTACGGGACGACTTACAAAGCATATGCGTCCAACAACAATATACTAACATAGTAAAGAGAAGGGTTGACATGGGTTCCTAACATCCCCTCTCCCTTAGAAAAAGCTTTGTCCTCAAAGCTTTGGTTGGAGAAATTGCTGCAGAATCTGAAGGAGTGGTTCCTCGGTAGCATCCTCGGTTTGGATTTCGGGCCACTGACGCCTTTGGAGTGTCAAGGAGGATTGCTTGGAAGGCTGTAGATGAAGAAGAACCCTGTCAGCTGCATGGAAAATGCGCTCAGAACGGTGCTGATCGGCTTGTTGTTTCAGGCGAATTCTGGCCATGTGAAGATTGTCCTGCAGAATGAGAAGAATCTGATCGCGGTGTCGAAGAACCGAGTCAATTTCCTGAACTGGAGAGCTTCTAAGGGTGTATAGAAGAAGAACAGGCGGTGTTGTTCCATAGCCTGCTTCATATGGTGTCCTTTGAGATGTGGTATTGTACCACCAGAGCGCTGCTAGGAAATCCATAGAAATAGTTGGCCAAAGCTGTGTAGGGATGGCCACAGGTTTGAGCAATCCCGAAAGGAGTGTCGTTTCCCCCTTGTTGACTTGGAAAGTATCATCGTCAGCCACCATCTGTTGAATTATCATTTTTAGTCCCGACCAAAAGAAGTTACATTGTTCCCAGTCATACATTTTGCAGAACCCAGAGTGCCCTGTTGATGAAGAAGCATGGAGTTCATAGAAGAGATAGCCCTGTTGAACATATTGCAACCAATTTGGAACAAGCAGAGAAAGAGCTGTAAGAGAAACTGGGTCATCAATTGTGCGAGAAGGAGCATCTTCCACCATATTGTCCTTACCCTTCTTGTTAGTGATCACATAGGGACAACCCATGAGTTGGATAACCCATTGCAGGTGTGTTGGGGAGGAGACCCATTGTTCCAAAAAAATTTCCAGACTCGGGAGATCAGTCTTGATGCAGAAATAATTCCCTAATAGGGATGGCTGCCACGTCTGTACTGCATGCAAAATAGCCTTCATTTCCTGCTGAGAGGTAGATGTGGCTACATTCTTTCCGGAAAGGTCTCTTGAAGGCAGCAAGCGCATTGGTTCAGTAAAGATACCTGCATATCTATCCAAGGAAGTAGTGGAGACTGTTGATGGGTTCATCTGAATGGAATTGAGCTGAGCGATGACACCATGTGAATTCTTCTTAAGGATTTTTTCCAGGCGATGTGAACTGATGATGCAGAGAGACCCTGGTTGTAAGCCCATAAATTTGTGTTGTGCCCCATTGACTTTGAACTGCATCCAAAGTTCCGCAAAATCCCATAAGATGGGGCCATGTGTGCATAACCATTGAACGCCCAAAACCACATCACATCCGCCTAAGGACAAGGCAAACATGTCAGAGCGTAGGTTATAATCTTCCATAGAGATACGCACATTGTGACACTTCCCCTTGCAAGGTAAGGTACCCCCATTGGCAACCATGACTTCAAAGTTGGAGCAAGGATGGACAAAACAATCAGCCTGTTTGGCAATCCGAGGGTCAATGAAGTTATGAGTGCTACCGGAATCAATGAGGATGGTAAGAGGGAGCTTCTTGAAGTATCCCCTGACTTGCATTGTTTGTGGGGTGGTGACTCCGGTTACAGCATGGAGAGAGATCTCGGGTGGGTCGTCTTGAGATGGGGTGTCAACAGGCAGGTGTTCAATGTTGACCTGATCATCTACTGTATATGTAGCTTCTTCACCAAGTTCTAAGGCAGGTAGAGAATCCACATCCAAGAGATAGAGCTTTTGTTGAACACATCTATGTCCCCGAGTGAATTTCTCATCACAATTATAGCAAAGCCCTTTTTCTCGGCGTGCCTGCATTTCTATTTCAGACAAATGCTTGATAGGAGTTGGTTGAGGAGCAGGCGTGATGGAAGGTCGTTGGGAACCCATATGTCTGAAGGGAACAAAGGTGGGTTTGGAGCGTTGTTGAGCTGCGATCTTGTCCTCGGCCAGCTTAGCCAACCCTAGGACTTCCATCATTGTGTTGGGACAAAACATTTTGACCTCTGAGCGGATTTCATCCTTGAGACCACTGATAAAACAACTCCTGTAGAATTCATCAGACAATCCTTCTGTGTGATTGGCTAGTTTCTCAAATTCCATCTGATACTCTCTCACTGTGCCAGTTTGGTGAAGTTTAGTGAGTGCTCCTGTGAAGTCATCAAAAGCACTATGACCAAATCGCGGTAAAATGAGGTGGCAAAAATCTGTCCAGTTTGGCTCGGGATGAGCTTTGATGTACCAACGGTACCATTGAAGGGCTTCCTGTTCCAAATGAAAGGATGCAAGTGGAACTTTCTGAACATCAAAAGTATTATGCAGACTGAAATATTGTTCTGCCCGGTATATCCATCCAGTCGGATCAGTACCATTGAAGCGAGGAAAATCAAGCTTCGGCCCACCAAAATTGCTAGAAGAAGAGAACCCAGTGGCTGCAAAAGATTCTGGCTGTCTGGTATTGTTCATGGCTGACTGCTGAAGATGGAGGCTGAGAAATTTTTCATCCAAATCCTGGAGTTTGACTTGGATGGCTGCAAGTGCTTCCTCCATGGTTGTTGCTCCTGCACGGGTGACAACCATAACTAGGATTTTTTTTTTTTTTTTTTTTTTTTTTTTTTTGAACTGACTGGAGCGGCTACGGCTCGGAAGGAATCTGGAACAACACCGAACGGCTGGATCTGGAACGGCTGGATCTGAAACAGCGCAGCAGTGATCGACAATAGTTCAGCTGAAAGTAGATATGGACCCCAAGTATGTGCGGCTTCCTAACAGTTCAGGGGTTTCACTCGGCCACCAATGCTGTCTGACGGCTTGCGTATTGGGGCAGTACCCCTCACTCCACGGCTCAGGTAAAACTGATAACCGCTTTGCCACAAACGACAGCTCTTGGTTTACCTCACAGGTGGGAACTAGTCAATCAGGTAGGGGTCGTTGCCCTTTTCACTGGCAGGTCCTCTCAATGGGCCAGCTACTTCGGGGTTCCTGTGGTACTCCTCACAATGAGTTTTAGGGCTTATGCCCAAGTACTTCCCACAGTTAAGCGGATAGGGATTATTCCCAGATCCGAACCTGCAATAGAAAAAATTTGGGCAGAAATTCCACCCAATGTTCAAAAACCGGATCTATATTGCTCAGAATTGCTATTATAGCATGTTTCCGGAACTGGAACAACCACTCTGCTTCTTCCCATGAAAGCGGAATAGAAATCTGGGCACTCGGTCAAAAGATTTTCTCACCGCAATTTCCGCGGCCGTCACCGAAATTCTGAAAAATTGTTGATTTTAAATCCACGATATCTCCACTTTTAGAACTCCAAATGAGATGATTTTTTTTTTGAAACTGCATATTTTTGAAAGAGGAATTCAGATATGCAATCGGTTTCTTTTGATATTGTGCAGAAAGTTTCAGAAATTGATCTGAAAGTCGCCGCCCAAAAAAAGAAAAAAAAATTCCCACTTGTGCCAAGGAAAGTGCTCTGATACCAGATGTGATGTACCTGCAATAATTAATTAATGCAAATACACAAGATATCAGAAATAATAGAACAGAATCGCTTTTATATTGATCACGGGCCACTTCGAGGGGGCAACCTCCTTTGAGCAAGCTCAATACAATTAACTTCACGGTGCCTTCAATGACCTCAACACACACTTATATACTAAGTCTATGCCCAATACTATGAGTCAAAACCATGGGACATATAATACTACGGGACGACTTACAAAGCATATGCATCCAATACTATGGGTCAATACTATGGGCTAATATAAACTACGGATCAACAAATACTACGGGACGACTTACAAAGCATATGCGTCCAACAACAATATACTAACATAGTAAAGAGAAGGGTTGACATGGGTTCCTAACACTTCAAGACTACTCAGACATCGTATTTCTGCAGTATATGTGAAAGATTTGATCCGCATACGACAACTGAATGTCCATATAACACCGATGCGGTCAAATTAAAATGGTGTGGAATCTGTTGGAACACCCAACACAGCACAACCGATTGTCTTAAAAACCTTAAGACCAAGCATAACCAAGGATAATTTTAGGGGCTAAATTTAGCCCATGGGCTATTTTTCCATGTTTTTTTCCAAAAAACGATTTGCCAATTTGCATTTTTTGAAGCCCCATTTCGCCCAATTTTGATGGGGTAAACTTTTTTCACTCTAAAAACAGCTAAATTATTATATAAACTATATAAAATCCTTAGAAATTGAAATAATTTTAGAAAAATATTGCCAAATATTTTGTAGTTGACATTTTAAGAATTGGTAATATTCGCCAAGGTTTATACACTTTTAAATAAGTATGGGTCCTTAAAATTATCCCTCCATAACCAACATACAGTCTATCAGATGCAGACAATGGAGAAAAATAATCAAAGATGACAGGAAGATAATTGATAGAATGACCAACGCAACAACAGAGGATATAGAGGCCATGGAAGATATCGGGGTAGAGGATGCTTAAATTCTAATCATGGTCGAGGCAGATCGAGATGCTTTATTTTCTTTAGTGAAGAACATTTGAGTCCTGATTGCCCCTGGAAAGACATAATGGACCTCAAATTTTGTACTAAATGTGGTGTCGGAGAGAATTCTCTAGAGGATTTCCCTATCATGCTTGAAAAAATTCTGAATTAAAGGAATCTTCATAATTTATTTGGTGTTCCTAAGAATGACGTGATTAAACATAAGAATCTACAAATGTTACAAGGAAATGCACGAAAATTGGTGATGATAACACACAAGTAACCAAGTTTCCAAGTAAAGAGTGTAATTATCCTCAAATTAATCAGCAAAAAGATATATTTAATGATGCTTGAAGAATTTTTCAAGAATTAGCAAAAGAAGAGGACACACAAGATTATAAAAATAAAACATTGAATGAACTATTGCAATTACTTACAAAAGAGGAAGAAGTTGCACGTCTTATTGATATTATTTACACTATAAAGAAAGACACCATCAATGAAAGAATCCCTAGAAATCTATGTGTCCTAAGACAAAAATAGAAAAATGATATTGATCCTTTGGTCGATCTAGACTTTGATGGGTATTCCATTTCACAAGTCGTTCTCGACTTTGGATCACAAGCAAACATTATGACAAGGGAAACATGGGAATGACTTGGTCGGCCTCGGATAATGGAATCAGGTATATATCTCAAAATTGCTGACTAAGTTCTCATCAAACCCATTGGTGTTTGGAAAGTAGTGAACACATGCATCATGGGCATTGAAGCACAAGTCGACTTTGAAATCATCAACCCACAAGAGGGAGCGACTTATTTTCCTGCTTTAGTTGATTGACCATGGGGAGGGAAAATGAAAGCGTCCATTTCATTAGAAAAATACCAAATAATGCTCAAAGGTAATGGACAGAAAGTAATCGTTCCTATCTATCCATCAAGGGAAAATCCGTGGCAGGAACTAGATGATCAAGAGGTAGATATAAGAAGACTCTATCAAATAATGGGAAATAATGAAGATTTCGTAGAACTAAATGAATATGGATAAATCCATCTGGGATCCTCCATGCCAGTCGGGCATAATTCCGACATCGACTTATATGACTAGAAGGTAGAAAATTATGAAATGCATGCAAGAGATTGTTGGTCTATTCAATCCATTCCCCGTTGGGAAAAGAAAAACTCTCTCTTAAGTTTTGTAATTCGAAAGATATTCGAAAGCAAAACAATACAATACCTGACTCTAGTACCGATGAAAGTGGAGCTGACTGTTTTTTCATCACCACGTTATAAAGAACATGATTCTCGAGTAATGCACATTGAACAAGTATCTAAAAACGTTGGAGAGGAAGGGAGATTGCAAAGTCTAGTAGAATCCTTCACTAGGAAAGCAACTATATGGTGGGAGATACATTAGTCGTGAGTGCACACGTGGACGGCTGCTTCGACTTATTTTATCCAAAGATTCGAAGGGAAAAATTTGATAGTAGAAGCTCAAATTCCAAAATTTGTACAAGGCATGGACCCATACATCCAGATCGACAGATGTCAAAAAGAATGGAGTAGATTGGGCTACAAAGATGGAAAAATATGGCCGCATTTCTTCCCGAGTACATTAGAAGATCTACCTAAAAAGTGGTATAAAATGGAGGAAGCAAGAGGTGGAACTTTTACTTGGAAAGAACTAAAAGAAAATTTCACAAGAGACTTTTCCTTTTCACCAGTGGAAGACTACATCAAGGAGGAAATGGAAGAAATTACGAAATTCATAGAACCAACAAATATTTACAAATCAACCAAAGGCCATCAACATTAGTCTAAATGCAATAATATTACGACAAAAGTAGTTCAGTTGTCAACAAGACTAGAACTTGAAAACGATACAACCATCGGTAAAATATTTCACTGGAAAACATACCATCCATCAACAATAAGACCTGTAAAATCTATAATGAAAGTGGCCTCAGAAGACAAAGCTGATCCAGAAATATTCACAGAAAAATATTCCCCCCCCACCTTTACAGAACTCAAAGAAGGGGATCGACCAATCAATGAAGTAAGGGCACTGGAATGGATGGATTCCCATATCAAAATCAAAGAAGTAGATATATCAAAGGATGACCAACCAAAAATGGTGAACTTGGAGATTACTAGACTAAACAACAAACCGCCGAAATAGCAAGTCTGTTAAAAGAATATCAGGATGTTTTCATAAGAGATTATAAATATTTCAAGGGCCTAGTGCAAGAAATGGGAGACATGAAAATCGACATCAAGCCAAAAGCTAAACTAGTGAAAAAAATCTCGTATAAATTGGCCCATAAATACAAAGATATAGTCAAGAAAGAAATAGAAAATATGTTGGCAGCCAGTATCATCTACCTTGTCGATCAATCAAAATCAACTAGTCCTATGGTCGTTCATCCTAATAAACATGATCTGAAGAAACTGCATATCTGCTTTGACTTCAGAGGACTGAATAAATTTACGTTGACTGAACGCTTTCCTACACCTTTTGCTGACGAGATTATTAATGAAGTCAATGGACATGAATGTTATTCTTTTATAGACAGATTCTCCTGATATATTCAAGTCCCTATTTCCAAGGAGGATCAACATAAGACAACATTTGTTTGCGAATTTGGGTCGTTCGCCTATGAAGTGATGCCCTTCGGTTTAAAGAATGCACCAACAGTATTTTTAAGAATAGTCATTAAAGTATTCCAGGAATACATATAAAAATGATGGTTGTCTATTTTGATGATTGGAAAATATACTCTGGGCCTTATTCCGCAATCACATTCTGTGCCTTCGAATCATGTTAGAATGGTGCCAACAAATACAACTTTCAATGAACATTAAAAAGTCTATATTTGCAACACCAATTGGAATCCTCCTAGGTCATGTCGTTTGCAAAGAAAGAATCAAAGTCGATTTTGCAAAGATCAATTTATACTCGATTTGAAGCCTACAATGAATCCAAAGCAGGTAAGAATAATTCTTGGACATACATGGTATTATCAAAAATTTAATAGACATTATTCTAATACCACATATCCCTTGGAATAATTGCTAAAAGAGAATCAACAATTCCAATGGTCGCGAGAGTGTGAGGCATCATTTGAATTTCTTAACAGAAAATTAGTCGAAGCCCCCATTCTCTGGTTCCCGAACTGGTCGATAAAATTCCATGTCCATATCGATGCATATGGTGTAGCAGTCGGCGCTATCCTTACTCAACCTGAAGATGATGGAATGGATTACCCCAATGCATATGCTAGAAGGAAGCTCAATAAAGCTAAAAGGAATTATTTGACAACAAAGCGAGAAGCCCTCGACATGATTTTTGCATTACAAAAATATATGCACTACTTACTAGCTAATCCATTCATCTTTTACACTAATCATCAAGCTTTGAATTACTTAGTGAACCAATCTCTCCATCAAGGTCGGATATGTCAATGGCTCCTTTTGTTTCAATAATTTGAATTCAAAATAATCCTCCAACCAAGAAAGACTAACATTGGACCCGACCACTTATCTAGAATAGACACAGGTGAATATCTAGTCGGGATCGATCAGTATTTACCTGATGCCCACTTATTTCAATTCAAAGATACACCGACAAAAATGGAGGACATTGCGCAATATCTACAAGAGGGTCAAGCACCAGAAGGTATGTAGGAAAATAAAAATAAGGTTCTAGCAAAGAAAGCCACGTTATATACTTAAATAAATGGATTCTTATATAAGTTGGGACCATATGAAATACTTAGAAGATGTGTGTTAGAGCATGAGCGACAAGACATCAAAAGAGCGGAGCACATGGAGCACTACTATGTTGAAATGACTGCAAGAAAAATTATACAATTAGGATTATGGTGGTCGACGCTTGATAAATATTGTCGAATGCATGTACGAAATTGCAATAAATGTCAAAGGATGGGCCGACCATTACCGAGGAACGAAATGCCCCTGATATCTGTCAATCCAAGTCTAACTTTTGAAATTTTGGCTATCGGCTTTGTTGCTCCCTTCCCAATTCCTGGTCGTTGGACAAGATCCCGGTACATCATCAGAGTCGTCGAGTATGTTACTAAATGGGTCGAAGCTAAACCAATCTAGATATGTTCAAGCAAGCTAGCAGCTAAATTTATTTATGAAAACATAGTCACAAGATTTGGTTTCCACCTTACTTTAATAAGTGACAGAGGCATACATTTCCTTAATAAAACTATAGAAGTGCTATTAAAGGAATTCATGATCGACCATCGGAAAAGTACGCCCTATCACCCACAATTGAATGGAGAAATTGAATCCTTTAATAAAACTTTGACTAAGGGATTGAAAAAAATATGCATTATTAATAAAGATGATTGAGACGATAAAATCTCTTCTATTTTATGGGCCTATCGTACGACATATAAAATATCGACGAGACAGACGCCTTTCAAGTTTTTCTATGGACATGAAGCAGTCACGCCTCTGCATTTCAAATAGAAAGCCCCAGCTATAGCATAAGTGCTTCATTTGGACATTTCCAAAGAAAAGGAAAATAGGAATTTTGAACTAAACAAACTCGAAGAGCATTGAAAAATTGTGATTCACTGTCAAGAAGTTCAAAAGAAACAATAGAAAGCTTGGCATGACCATAAAATAATAAGGAAATATTTAGCAGTAAGTGATCTTGCATTACTATATGATAGTCAAATTAAAGGAAAGCCGAAAAATTTTCCCACCGCTTGGATTGGCCCATCTATTATTAAAGAGATGAATAGTAATGGGTTGGTTCAACTTAATACTTTACAAGGACGAGTTTTCTCAATACTTGTCAATGGTGCTAGACTAAAAAGATAGGAAGTATAGAACAGGTGCGACGTCGACCAATGGTCGTATCTCCATTTGGTCCACGGTCATACCCCAGGTTAGTGCATGACTTATGTTTAGTTTTAAATGAGTTGTTAATTTTGAAAAAAAATGGTTAAATAACTACTCATGCCACTATAAAAAGGGGACTCTCACAAATGATTGATCGCAAGGAATTTTAAAATAATGATTGTAGACTAGAAAGAAGAGAACGATTCAGAGAAAATTACCTGTAGGGTGGATGTGGACCACTGAAGATAAACAATGGACGGGGTACTGGAAATAATTGTGAGAATGGGGTGTTCATAATGAAAAATGGATTGAGGCTGCAAGTAAAGTAGTTGCACATTACTTGAGTACCCCCCTGTTAGATAGTTTTGGTGGCTTGAAATAATTGATCGCATAGTTCATCATGAGTAGGTATCATGATGGAAATTAGTGGTTGGATCAACCAATAAAAGTAAATGCTGAAGCAATTGGACTTGTGACAGGGTTACCGAGTAGAGGGACTTCCGTACTGGTTAGGGTTAATCCAAAACTAGTCGAAGAATTTATAGGGTCAATGCAAGGGAAGAATTCAAAAGATCAATTCCATGTGTATAAATATGTTTCCATTATCATTTATGTCTACTTGAACAGTGCCGGTCGACCATCAGACATTCAGCTATATATGTTGGAAGCAGTAAAAGTCATCGCCATGGAAGGAAAACTATTCAATTGGGTGGACCATTTGGATAGAATAGTTAGGTTGACTAGCAAGAAGTGCCAGGAAACCGGTTTGACAATTCTATACCCCTCCTTACTCATTTGGATGGCGATATACATAATTACACCTGTCAACGATCCTTCATTCACTGCATAATCCACATCTTCCATGTACAACTTCAAAGTATTCCAGACTTAGGGATGCCCCAAAGGCCCTGCAATTGTGAAAATGTGGCTTGAAAACTAGTTTCAAGTCCTTAAAACTACATGTTCAAGATGGAGAGGTCCCCAGCAGGTTCTTCAAAGTCTACCACCAACTATTCATATATAGTTAGACCTTGATGGACCAAGGTTTGGTACATGCAAGGAGCCACCAGCAATGCAGCTGAGCTTGAATTTTACCCATCTATTCAAGACATTTTTTCGGATATCAGTGCCCAATCCTGTACTATGCATCCAATTCCTGAATCTGTATGGAGAGAACTTAAATAAATCCAAGGGCCTCTAACCGAAGGCGAGAAAGAGGAATTCTATTAAGCCGGCTTATAATTAGAAATATTTGGACCCCCTCTGGAAGAAACAAACCCTCTTGCTATTATAACCATGCCCAAGCAGACCAAGCCGATGGAAGCACAAGATCCTTCTGGTGAAACTACAGAGGAAAATGACGTTCAAGATGACCAACAGTTGGAGCCTAATCTATCTAAAGAAAAGTTGGATATTGTAGCAGAACAAAAATTCTTCGAGCAACAAAATTTCAAGGCAAAGGGGTCGACTAAGTGAAAACTGATACTTCAAGCACCTACAAAAGATGAAATCCAAGAAATACATCAAGAAGCGGAGTAAATTATAAAGGATGCAGTCGCAGGTTGTATCACAATCGACGAACAAATTGACAAATTTTTATCCAGTCGAGTTGCTTCCACATAGGTAAAACCAACCCAATCAAAGAAATTAAAAATTCAAATGCACTCAGAAGAGGAAAACCTTGTACCTATTCCCGACAACTCACCGCCTCTGTCCCCGAAAATGATTGAAGAGCATCCACCAGCTACTTTTGAAACCCTACAGGACCTTGAATTCCAACAATTCATAGCCAACTTGCCAAATCTATTCCCAAATTGGAGGACACTAGTTATAACACGAAGGATTTAGGAAGCCACTAACCCTCCAGAAATTCCATTATTACCACCACCTTGAGTCAACATTACAGAACACTCAACCAACACGTATTCAAAACCTCCACCTATGCCTTTTTATCAAACTAATTATCAAATAATACCAGATACTCCAGGCACCCCAATAATTATGCACACCCTTAGTCCCACTATTACTCATGTCTGTAAACTTTCATCAAATCTGATTTTGGGATTAAATAGCATAAGTCCCCCTGTCTCGACTGCTCATCTCAACTTGACTGTTCCACCTGCATCGATTGTTCCTTCGGATTCAGTTGTCCTACCGGCATCGATTGTTTCACCTGCATCGACTATTCCCCCTTAGTTAACTAGCTCACCCTTAACGACTGCACCTTTGATTGAAGCATGTCCAGTTGATTCTTCCCAGAAGAAGAAAAACAAAAAGAATAAAAGGAAGTTGTCGAAGGTCTCCATCAAACTCACAAAATATCCTGCAGTACCTCCAGTTATATTCGACCCCACCATACCGAAAAATCATGATCTTGATACACTCATGGCTACAATTCAAAATGAAAAGAATAAAATATGGGCAGTCGACAAGTGCAAAGTTGACCAAATTGAAGATGAACGTAACAGGGCTCTACAAGCTTGTCACGAAATAGTCTATCAAGTTGCACCGACTTTACAGGGAATCCCAGCTGAAAAATCCCTAAACCAAATTACTAGCTTATTTGGGTCCCTTGCTTCAATCGTCTAGGAGGCAGTCCGTCAGAAAGACCAATAAGAAGTTAAGTAGACATTTTCACTTCTTACAAATCAATATCAACTCTTCCTCGACCGACAGAAGAAGATACAAGAATATGATTCCGAAGCACATTGGTCTACTTCAATTCTTAATAAGTGGTATACTTTACGAGCAAAATTCCATTGACATGGATAAAGTTCATAATAATTTGGCACAAATATTCTAGCAGAAGGCCACCGCAGATCCTTTCACCCTTCAAAATCTAGAACAACAAATACACATGGAATAGAACCATTTAGTCGATCTTCAAAATATACATGAACAATGGGTTGCTCAAGCACAGAACAAAAAGACAGAAATTGACATAATCGCTTCCCAAATCGATCAACTACTTCTTTCCACCAACAATCAACACCTGCTCTTGGGTCTAGATCTACATAACATTAAACATCTCTCTGTTACTGAAAGAATTAGTTGGTTATCTAATATCACTTCCTTGAGTGTGGACATGCAGACAACTTCACATAGATGGGAATATTTTAAATGATGACTCACTCTCTCAGCTCCAGCCATTGTTGAAGCATGCATTAGTCCCAATCCATCAACTTCCTTGTCCATTTTGTAGCCATAACTAGCAACAATATACAATCTTGATCCAACATTTTAGTCATATCCTCGTTCTCTTCGGGATGAAGACAAGTTTTGTTGGTGGGGGAGATGTTGGAGGATCCTAGTCGACTGGTCGACTAGGTCCTCCGACCGACCACCGTCGGGTCAATCCCAGGGATAAAGTTGGTTGGTTAAGCTGACATAACTACTTTTGTAACTGAATAACTAAATGTAAAACAATATATATAGGCTGGTGAGTTGTGATTCAAGTAGAATACCATTACTTTGTATATATTATGGCTCTCATATAATATAATTGTTGTTGTTGTTCCCTTTACTTTGGTGTCTTCTCTTGCATAATGATTTGAATGCATTATCTTCTATCTTTATGATGTTTATATTCCATGTAATCCCTTAGATTACAACAACAATCCCGCTTACTACAATTAAGAATAGTTCCTACTCAATATGTTTGAAATAAAATATATAAATAATGATGGAATGATATGATATGATGAATTAGAATAAGAAGGGACAAGCTTCTATAGGATTGGTGGTGACTTTTAAATAAATTCACATCCTTATAAAGCACCCTTTCAATAATTAAATATTAATATTATTTGCAATTATATAAAGCACCCTTTAAAACATACTCTCCCTCTCTACCTAGGAAAAACCATTTCCTACCTAAGTTGTTCAGATATGGTACTTTGGAGTGTGCTCTAACACCCATATCTACAATTGGAATCTATGCTCAACTTTTTCCCTACCTCAGCTCCAAACTAAGTGAAATCCTTACTCCAACTAGAGGATTTCATCAGATTTGGTCAGCGGAAGCCTGGCCCTCTGTCACCCACCCAATTTTTGAGAATAATTATTTTCTACTATTATTCATTTTGCAAAAAAATACTTTGTGTTAAATTATAATTACAAGTTTGTAATTATGACCAAGTAGGTCAAAATTGAATGTAATGACTCATTATTATTATTTAATAAATGAAAATGGGAGACAAACACTCAAGAAAGCTGTTACAAGAGTATCCACTGGCCCACTAGGAGGAATGGAAGTTGCTGGAAGGATTGGGACAGATGGCAGCATTTGCACTCTACCATTAGCTGTTGGTATGGGACAACTCCCCCTAATTTTGTGGCATTTCCCTCTCCAGGTGGAGAGAGGTGAGCAGGCAGCTCACTAATGACCAGTTAATTACCAAAGACCTAGGCAGCCTATAAAAGGCAATTCGAATTGAGCAGGCAGCTCTTACAATGTTTTCTACAGAAACATTCCTCATGCTCATTAGGTGATGGCTAAGAGATTCGAATAGGGGAGGCTTTGGAGAGTGCAAGTATAAGTCTGCAAATTTTATGAGAAGGACAGACCAAAGGTGCTAGTGTTGATCCCATGGAATTACTAAGCCTGTAAGGTTGGATATATAAATTTTCTTGTTGCTGCAAGATTGAAGTCCTAAGCTGCAGAACCTTCTTCCTCCTGGTGGATCAGTGGATAGGCTCAGGGGTCCTAAGGAAAACATCTTGGATGTTTGGGAGCAGTTTGGGTGGAATAGGTTTCTTGAGTGATTTGTTGCTCCCATTACACTCAGGTTCTATTCTGCTGTGTTTTTTCTTTTTCAAATCTCATGGATGCTCTCAGAAAATGGCTTAGTATTGTTGTTTAATGATCAATAGTAGAAAATGTCAGATCCTAATTAATTTAGATTTGCTGAACTGATAAAATGACTCCTCTACATTTTTCCCCATGTGTGGAGCTGCATCGTACTCCAGTACAGAGAGGTAGCATTAAATCTGCCCAGCTAAAAGTGAAACCTAGCATGCATCTAAATATCTAAACCAAATACCACCCATGCACAAACTGTGTTATCATGCATCTGGTATTTTAGCAGCTGTAGATTAGATCTATGCATGTATTGTTTTACTATTCAATTCTATATGCTGACACAACTTAACAGAAACTAATTATAGCAGTAGGTTCTTTTCTTATTCCTGAAAGTGATCATTATGTTAACAACTAGAGTTACTGAACTTTATTAATTATTTCAAAGAAAACAATAGTATGCATTCTGTTTAACCATATTTCCATTTTTTTCTATCTTCTTATTGCTTTAGAATCTGATTGATCTTATATGAATATTGTCTTCACTATATTATATTGTACAGACAGAAAAGAAGCTACTATGTATTTTATCCTTTCATCAGAGGTCCAAAATGGACGAATACAGGAATAAATAGCTAGAATAGAAAAAACTGCATATTCATAAGCAATCAAATTATCTGATGACTGCACTATTATTATCCTTGTTTTCCTAAACTCTCAATCGCATGTGATAAAACTTACATCACAGAATACCAAGTTATTAACAGCTAGGGCAAACATAGCTTTATTAAATTAACAGATTAAATTGCAATATCTCTACACCATAGTTGGGATCAACAAGTTTTCATTACATTATTATTTAGAAACATTTAAAGAGTTGCCAAATCGAAGGTTTCATTACCATAGACAATCTAATTGCAAAATCGAGAGATGTTATTCTCATTCCTTTAAAACATCAATTTAGACATGTAGATTTCATTCACATTGATAGCTAGGGTTTAACGTTATCACTTATGCTTTCCAAACAAAACCACATCCTTTCTATTTCTCGGCGTATAGCCACATTTTAATTAAACAACTGAAACCATGCCTTTCGATCCTTGGATCTGATTTCAAGAATGAGAGGATCAAAAAACACTATACGCAAACATAAAACTCAAAATATCTTAACCGGCTATTAGATACAGATACAAAACGAGAAGACCAATTTACCAAACATAGCCATTAAACCCTGAATATTATCGTTTCCATTTAAAATAATAGTAGTTACACCCTACGGTCGCCACTATCTTTTGCTAGAGGTTCCTTTCGAAACTCCATGCCATTTATACACACAACAAATACTGAAACAAAGTTACTGTCAACGTATCTCCTCATGCATCAACCCAGAAGTACTCAAACGTTAAGACATAAAACAGAACGATGCAAGACGATTTGCCAACACAAGGGTTCAACCTTGCTAAACTTGCCGAGCCTAGGAATCGCTAGCCATATATTTTAAACATTTACATCACCTATTCTATCAACAAAACTCAAAACTGAAGGTTGCCCAAATGCTGCAGGCGAGACAAAGCCACTGCCGCGAAGGCATGCTACCAGCACTTGCTCATCAAGTCCGATTCCAGGAGAACCACTAAGGAGGGATACCACTGAAGCTTACCGGTGGGTTCGCTTAAGTTCTCTTCCTCTTCAACTATTACGGCACCCTATGGATTCGCCGAGGGTTACCTGCCAACAGCCATGCAACATGTTAAGCATCGGATCATGTGGTAGAAATGCTTGCAACAAAGAATAGTAGGAAAACCCTAGCAACATTACATTACCTGAGTTATGATAGAGTTTTCGACATAGCCAGCATCCATCCACTGTGAAGGAGATTCACCCAGTTTGAAGACCATGATGAGGGATACCTCCCAAAACTTCCAACTCAATTGAAAAACCCAGACTTACAAGCTATGGCAACGCGGGCACAAATGCACTCATCCCACCTGTAGATTACCACACCATCATTCCAGACTTGGCTTCCATGGATAGCTATTACTCGTAGACCCAGGGTTGCTACCGGTCTCAGGATCGAGCCCGAGGGACGCTAGAAAAACCAGCAAACCCTAAGTGCCTCCCGGCAGGTTGGCCTCACCTCCCAAACCCTACCACCGAACAAATGACCAAGAAACGTTACAAATAATCCATAAGTTACGCGAGGGTTCGTCTCATCCCAATACACAACAATCAACGGTGGAGATTCACCCTCATCAAGCCATGTTGGAAGGTGGCAGGTGTAGCATTAAATGGCTCATCTACCTCCCAAGCCATGGATTTTCCACATCGATTGATAGCAGGGCAGGAGGCCGTTACAACTCAGCAATTGCCAAACCTTATCACGCCAAAACATCCACATAGACGTCCACGTAACACTATCCCTAACACGGTGGCCATGCACATTAATTGCAAACCAAACCATTTATTACACCCGCGATTCGTATGTAGGCTTTTGCAGGGCCATCATTCCACCTGCCAACCCATACGAATCAACATTAAAAGCTGTAACATGTAAATATTATCAAGGTATAATGATATCCGATAGCATATAACCAAGGTCTCATATGATCCATACAATCATTTTCGAACCATATTCATAGCTTATGAATATCCACTAAGGTCGCGAGCAACCATAGGGCATGGTTTGACTCCGCCCATCACATAATGACTTTTATATAGTTCACTATAGGGCTCGTTGTAAAGCTCATATAGCTTGTCCACACCTTAAGTTATATAAACACACCGCTAGGGTATGGTTGCCACCCAAGGACCCATCGCACACATTGCATGGTAGGGTATTAATACTTAAAGCGTCAACATTTTAATTGCCCAGGCAAGAGAGTTTAGAACCATTTGTCAATATCTCCATAGTATGACTTAAGACCATGCATCCTTGCCATCAACATGTCACCGTCATTATTATAAAATAATTACTTAACAGCCACAAGGCATTCATGGGATGACCTTACGTAAATTCACCAACACTTAATGGGAACATTCACAACAAACACACCCCGAAATAGACGTTACCTGCAGTCTTGAGAGAGATAGGTTCTTCTTACAGAATTGAAAGGAGATCATACCTGTAGCATCAAAATTCATAAGTAGTTTTGATTCCTATCACAGTTGTCAAACCCTTGACTTTTATCACTATTTTCTTACCTGCGAATCTGCGCATGAAGGATGAGTGCAATGCTTTAGCGGAGTAGCTAAGTAAGCCTTAGGGCACCTCGTGGGACCCCTTTCATCACCATCCAGAAAAGTTAAACTGTCAGCACTTGTCAAAAGAATTTTGTTTTCCAATGCATCATAAATTTTCAATCATTCCAGCATACGAATAAAGTACATAATCATCAATCGATTTTCATGACGTCATTAAAAGACAAAGGACACAACCATTAAATTGTTCCTACCAAGCGACACTTTTATTAATTACTAAATATTGATTATTATTATTTCCGCATTTTACAATATTAGCCCTTTTTGGCGATTTAATGTTTTTTTTTAAATTTTATGAAAATATCAGGATGTTACACCCTCCCTTCCATATCTCTATGGACATTTTTCTTTCAGCATTAGACTCTCAAGCAACTATTGTACTTTTTGTTGTCAATGATGTCAACCTTAGTTAAAGGACAATGTAGTAAGGACATCAAAGTGGTCCCATTATGGTGTCGTTTTTAAGCATGGCCCTCACGAGATGGGATAACATGTGGTTGTTTCCACATGCCCACTTTGAGTTGTACACAAATGGAGAAAGTGAAGAAGCCCCTAAAGTGATGATGATGTGTCCACATAACCATAATGGTGAGAAGTGTAAAGAATACCCTTGATGAAGACATGGAGTGGTCATGAAGACAAATCCAGGGGGATTTTCATGAGAATGATGCTAAAGACAAAAGGGGAATCTTACCCCATAAAGGTAGATCAAATGAAATAATACGTTCCATAATCATATAGCCTATTTTGAGACCTTTCCAGTGATAGGTGGCACAATTCCTAACTCCCTGTGGTTGGGAAGATATGAATTTTTCTTTCTACTGGGCCAAAATTGTTGTTAGGGATGACCTAACTGGGCTAGAATTTTGTTAGGGCCGACCTAACATGACTGTAATTAAAAGGGTGGTGCATTGGTATAAATATACCTTAAAAGTGGCACATTTTATATCACTCATCCAAGATATCAAGTCTAAAGTGTGCAAAACATAAGAAGATGTGCTAGAAGAGGTCAAGGGGTGCAAAAAGAAGTATATGAAGTCTATAATTGAAGAAGAAGAAGCACTATATCTTGGAGAATTTATGTGATCTAGGGTTTCTTATGGACTAGGGTTTATATTATGGTCTTGGCAAAGGCAAGGAATAGGTTTTATGTTGTGATATTCGCAAAGGCATGGACTGTTAGCATTTTGTAGCTTAGAGGCGCTCCACATCAGGTGCATACGTGTAGGGGTCTGAGAACTTATGAAGTCTCATTAAATAACTCATAAGTGACTTTATGAGTTTTATTAAAGTAATTTATGATGTGACTTTTAATTTAAAAGTGAAATGTACTTTATAGTGATTATAAAGTGAATTTTATGAGATAAAGTGACTTTTATTATTTAGGGTTAAGTGACTTTTCAAAAGGAAATATATGTTATATAGTTCACTTAGGAGTTTTAAGTGAATGTGAGATTATATCCCAGCCCTAGATCTATTGGCTCGGATTTGATCTCAACTGTTGAAGTTGAAGAGTCATGGGGAGTTACCCTAATGAGGAAATAAAAGATGAGTTTGAGACTTCATTTACACACATATCAAGAAGAGGCACGCATCTCAAGAAAGGAGGTGGAGAGGCACATATTTCTAGAGAAGAAGAGAGAGTGAGGGTTGGGCTGAGAAAAGAGGAAAAGAGAGTGAAGGCTAAGCTAGTGGGGGTGCATTTCCCTAAGTGTGAGAGGGGCTCGTTCAATCCGAATAGTAGTAGCAGTCTTCAGTTGCAGCAAGTGAAGAGTACGATTCTCAAGGAAAAGGGCATGAATTTCTAGGAGAAATTGTAGCTAAGAGAAAATGGTCCGTACAACAGAGAAACAAGAAGGTTGTACTATTGAAGAAGATGGCCACATATCAATGAGGATGCACTGAAATCGAGATAGCCTAAGAGGCGCGATTTTCAAGGTGACATTTGCTGAGTTTTGCACTTCTTTTCTACTATGTTATCGATATGTATTTATGTTGTTAGGGAGGCTAAATTCTACAGACCATACTGTTGAAAACTGAGCACAGTTTTCAAGGCAAGAGACTGAGTTTGTTGTGTGAAATGTTTGGCATAGTTTTCAAGAAAATTGTTGTGTACCTTCTGTTGTTTATAATTGTTGTTGTTCTCTTTGATATTTTCCTAGAAGCTCAATAAATCTCTCTCTTGACTGGTTTTCCCCAGGAGGTGGGGTTTTTCTAGGGTCTTATTTGACCAAATTTACTTTGTTCATATATTTTACAATCTGTTGTAAATGTGTTTATTTCTGCTACTAATCGTGCTTCATGAGGAGTATATTCACCTACAGTATCTTTTAATCTATGCTTGATAAGTGTGTAAACTTATTTTCTGATGTTGAGGTTAATATCAAAGGTTTATGAAGCATTTGACATCTTTCTCAGTTGGTTTTAAGTGGACAGATTACTGAGTTTTGTCATTTTCTAATATGGACTAGGGTTTATTTTCTGATCTTGGTGCGTGGATTACGGTTCTTATGGTATGATATAGGGTTCCTTTATTTGAATGACCTAGGGTTTAAAGATGACGATAATGTTAAGGGACTAAAGGAGACAAGGAAAATATGAAGTCTATGGATGATTTTTTCTAGGGTTTGTTTAAGAAGGACTTGATGACAGTGATAATGAAGATAGTGGCAGTGACAGTGACGGTGAAGACAATGAAAGTGGCAGTGATAGTGAAGATAATTATAGTGACATTGACAGTGGCATATTGATACTCTTATTCATATCAAGGTGGTAGGGTGGTGCAAGGAAAGGGAGTTAGTACTTCCTTCTAGTTGTTGCTAGAGAAATTAGGGGGTTATAGCCTCCTTCTAGCTGGAGCTGGAGAAACTAGGGTGTTGGAGATTCCTTTAGGTTAGAGCCTGTAAATTAGGGGGTTGGTTCGTCCTTCCATTTGTTGTTAGATAATCTTGGAAGTTGGTGCTTCCTATGAATGTAATCTTGTAATATTTTTATGTTATAATAAAAGCATTATCTCTTATGCATTGTGTATGATTTTATGTGTTGATGAATGAAGTTGTTAGTGGTTATTATTACATGACGTGCTTAAATTTTGAAATGGTAAAAAGTGCTTAATACTGATTCACTCCCCCTTAGTATTGCTGATATTTCCAACAATAATATCTCTAATGGATACATTGTACACTAGAAATTTTTGTTGGTGGTTTTTTAATAGTAGCATGTCTTCAAGTTTCAATGCCCTTCCTAGTGAGATTTCCAAGAAACTACAAAACATTTTAGCTTATTTTCATGAATCTATGGCATATTATCTCATGGTCCTCTACCTCTCTAATGTCCTCACCCTCCAATATCTCCTCCATCCTCTCCTTGCTTACTAGCATGGGCATTCCATCATATGAGACCACTCAACTCTTTTATTTTGGATATACTACCAAATAACCTTCATACCACAATCAATAACCCTCATTCTAATTAACACTTTGCAACACCATACTCCTTACACAATTATACTATATGCATCCTCCATAAATACCTAAAACCAACATTCCATATCACTATTTCCCCTTTTTATGACAATAAACATCTCCTTTCCATCACCCGACCTTCTTCTTCCCCAATAAGTGAAAATAATCTCCTTCTTGCTCTAAAACCTTTGACATTTGAATCCAATCTTAGTGCATTTAATTTTTCACCCTCACCATTGAATTTCATTTCCATTGAATATTTGGGTTAAGGAACACAAGATTTGGTATCAAATCCCTTAGGAAAATAAGTGGGGAATATTTTTTCATTTTTTGAGGAAAAAGAGAAACGGTTTTCAAATCAATTTATGGAAATTTATGTGTATAATTTGACTAATCTAGTTACATATATGAGGTTCTATGATGAAAACACCCAATTTAAAAAAAAACATCCAAATTAAAATCCTAGAAGTAAAGTTATCATTGATTTAAAATCAATTGTTTAAGGGTTTTTCTAGTGACGGCTTTGCAAATTGCAAAAAATGTATTTTACAACAAAATATGATGGTTCTACTATTCAATAATACATTGCATATTATAAGACAAATAAGGAACTTTGGAAAATCTACTTATATTCTAATTTAATAGATGAAGCAACTATATGGGCTCAAACACTTTGCTTTGAGTTATTAAATCTTTTAGATGAAGAATACGGAAATGTGTTTTTAGACAGGTGGTCTATTGTTTGGAAGAAGGATAATGATATCTATAAGGGTTTATTTTCAGGTGAGAAATTCCTATTACATGTTCATTGATCCTAAAGTGGGTAACTTACTTTCCTTCCATTAGCGAATACTTAATCAAATTCTCAAATTCTCATTAAACATAAAGAAATTGGCATAATCATTCAAATTCTGATCTGCAACTAATTAAAGATTTTGCAAAACACATATGAAAAAGATATGCAAACCAGATTTGTTAATGGAGTTCGTCAAGCCTCCTGACTATGTCTCCAGACTCATTGGAACTTTGAGTCGCTTTATTATCTCCTTCAAAGATATACAACTTCATAAGTACATTTGTATGCTCTTCATTTCAAGTGGCTCATTACCATATTGGGATTCCTTTGCCTCCCTCACCAAGAAGAACCAAGGCTCTCACATGAACTTAACCGTTTCTTCCATCTTGGGATGAAATTATTCATACAAAGCTTACTAGAACTCTCTCCAACAAAAGCTTACCTTCCTTCTCCAAATGAGAGGTTTTAATAGTTTTTTCATGGATGATTACTCATCACACATGTTAAGGAGAATATATCTCCCATGATCCCCTAAATTAGGATCAAGAGACACCTTAAGGGGTAAGTGGAGAAAAGGTCTCATATTTCTCCATGAAAATCTCAACACCCCTTAGGACTAGGAAACCAATTGGTGAGGTATATTCCCACACCTTTTTAATTTCCTTTTTAGAAATTAAACGGGAATTTGTATGAGCATCTTCATCTAATTCCCTTTTACATATTTTTTCATTGAACTTTGAATGAAACACTTTATGAACTTTTTGTTGGAGAAACCTCCTTTTTGCTCATAATTTCAACCTGCAATTTCTTTCACATATGAAATCCATTCGACTCCGTTCAAATTGCATCAGGAAGCTTTTTGCGAGCTCTTCTTTGACTGAATTCCTTTTAAGCTAATGGAGACCTTCTTCATTCTTCGACTTGTGGAGATCCTTTTGGATCATTGATCTATATATTCAATAAGAGAATGTCATTCTTTCAACAAACCCTAATAGCAAACACAATTTCGTAAATGTTAAAGTGTCTAAAAGGTTGCAAGTCCCCACAAAGTGCATTCAAAGCACATAGATTGATGGTGAAAATGTTCAAGTTTTTAAATATTTCAAGATTATTATGGTCAAATATGCACTACATTCAAAATTTCATGTTATAGATATGGATAATGTGGATATTGTTTTGGGATATCCTTGGATGGACTCAATGCATACAATTAATATTAATGTGCCAAAGAAGATTTTGAAGCTTTGGTATAAGAAAAAGATAATTACATTGAATTATATTTCTCTTAATAAAGGGTTCAAAGGGCCACATGAAGAAGTCGTTGCAGGTAAAATACTTGAAGTACCTACAAACACAACAGATAAAGAGTTTGAGGTTGAATCAGAGAAAAGGGATACAAAAGCACATGAAGAAAAGGCCTAGGAAGGGAATAAGCGAAAAGAATAAATTAAGGGGATACATGACTCAAAGGAACCACATGTTATAGAGTTAAATACCAAATATCCAATAGTTAACGTTGTTGTACATCACCCCACACACCATTCAATGAAACAACAATCATTAAGGAAATGTCATGAACATTGACAAATTTACTATGGAGAAACATGGCACTAGAAAGGAAACCAGTATGGAGGCACATGGAGAACTAAAAACAATATTTAAATATATTAAAGTAGAACAATGACAACATGGGACCAAAGGAGTAACCAGAATCAAGATCAAGATATCAAGGAAGTAGTTGGACCCCATGTCAACATTTCATTAGGATGGATGGATTATTGGGCTTTGTACTAGTAAGCTAAATTGATTAGTAGATCATATTGTATGGCTTCCTCCCATGTTTTGAGGAAAAAACATGCAAAGGGGGATTAAATTTAATGTACCTAGTGAGGATAATATGGGGTACCTATGGATCTACCCAAGGGTATAATGATATGTATTAAGCCACATTTATTAAATAATTCCCATGTAGTGTTAAAGGAAACAATTGTGATAGGGCTTACTAGAAGGTTCTGCCTTCTAGAAATTTTCTTCTCTATAAAGAATCTAGATGGTTCATCTACTAGAAAGTTCTTTCTCTATAAAGTACCTAGAAGGTTTGATAGAAACTATATAAAGAAGTAGAATCTATGGAGTGAGATGTCTTATGAAATATATTGGATGTAATAGTTATAAGTAGCATATATCTTGTGGACTAATTCTTTCCATAAGGAATATTTAATGTTGTTACCCTACCTTAAGGGTTCTCTCCATATTTTTTTTTTCATTCTCTTGTGCATGTATTTGTGTTTATTTTTGAAGTTTAAGTGTTTATATTGTTTGTGATTAAATTTTGGGTTAAGGAACATAACATATAGTATGGTCATTTCGGAAGACACGTATCTATGTCTTCTATGACATGCATTCCACTGAACCTCTAGCAGACAATCCTCCTCTTGTGTCATTGGTTTTCTTCACACCAACTCCATTAGGAATCAAACAAGAGGTTCAGTTTGGTATCAATGATATTCTAGTGTACCAATAATTTATTGGCACTTTTATTTGTGCTAGCAATCAATCATTCTAATTATCGTGTCTATTGATGATCACTTGTAGTACTCACCATGCTTTAGGGTTTAGAATGGGGTGAAGCCCATGTTGTGGGGCTGTACCTTTTTAGTTTCTTGTAGGGATGAACTTTGCCTTCCACTACCAGATTTCCTTCCTTTTCTCTTTGTCATATGTGAATAAAAAGGAATCTCAATTCACCACTATTCTACATTCATCATGCACACACTAATATGCGATTCAACAATAATGCTTCAAGAACTGTTGTATCTCCTCAATAGTAATCGTTCCCCATCTTACTTTGGCCATATATACTCATCTCCACATATATCCAAGAAAGTAAAGAGGGACTGCAATTTGTCAAAAGCACTCAATTATGTTGGAAATCACTAATGGCTTGTTCAAGCGATTTAGGAATGTTTATATTCCTTCGAATGCACATGGATTCAATTATTTAACCAAGTGCATGGAAATCATAGATTGGACTATAGTTGTGCTACCAAATAAGAAATTCCCTCTCTCGAACATGCCCTCTCTCGAACATGTCACACAAATATATGTGGAAGGAAGTTATTTAATTTGGAGGTTACTAGAAATGTAGAAATGGTAAAAAGAGGTTTCTCACATCCTTGCACACCTACTGAGGCAAGGTTTTGATATTCTAACTTGGTACACCAGTTTTATTCCAAACTCTATCATTTTTCCACAGTAACACCGCCTGCACCAGCCATCTCAACATTCCCACTAGCATTTAGGGTGCACTATACATTTCTTTGGATCATGATTATATGGCATACATTGTCACCTTTAGCTGCACAACCTCTCTTAAATTGAGAGGACTTGGGGACACTATCCAGTTAAATCGGGAGGAAATGGTATGGATCCCAAGAGAGAGACAATGGAGAAGTGAAGGATTGCAATTTCCAGAAGTTAATGTATTTAATAAGTAGTTAGCTTTATAGTAAATAAAGGGATTGACAAGGTCAAAGTTTTTCAATCTTCATTTTGGCTCTTCCTATCAAAAAGAGCTCGTGCTATGTAAAAGATGGATTTTCTTAAATCTAATAGAATATATATTTGTTTATTCTTATGTTTACATATCATAAATAATACCTAAAATTGTTCTTAGCTCATATATATATATATGAGCTTGGGTTATAAAAGTCAACAATGATTTGTAAAGATTGCCACATGACACTTTAGAAAATTCCATATAAATGTGTTTAATTTTATTTTCTATATTTTAAAAATAAAATCTCACTTGGATTTATGTGACATCAATAACCTTCTTGAGGAATCAAAACATGGAATGAATAAAATTTGAAACTTTAACAAATTATTTTTAATTTTCAAAAAGGTCAATGTGATAAAAAGAAATTGATATTTTTTATAAAAATTATAATATGAAATTGAATTAACACAAAGTCAAAGAACTTTGACTTGTAAATGAAAAATATACTATGTGTTTCTTGAAAAAGTTTAATCCACAAGAAATCTATTCTCCTTGGACCCATTGTGAGTGCTATAGGTGTCCCTACTCATGCCTTATCCACATACTTGGTGGACATTTTGCGACAATTTATTGGTCAAACCGTTTCATTTAATAAAGATTCTATTGATTTAATGCAAAAAATTCATAATTTACATCTAAATGAGCAAGATGTTATGGTGAGTTTTGATGTTTTTTCACTCTTCACCAAAATTCCATTCAATGAAGCCCTTGAAGTCATCTTTAACTTAGTTTATTTTGAAAACCTAAATTTCTTGTATTGACCTCTCTTCAATGTTCTTTTGTTTCAAAGGCACATTCTATGAACAAATTGAAGGCACAACTATGTAGTCATCCTTTTTCTGCCCCTGTTGTTGCCAACATATTCATGGAACATTTTGAAGCCTTAGCCCTTAATGGTTTTTCTTTAAAACCTAACTATCGGTTTCGTTTTGTTGATGATACCTTTGCCATCTGACGACTTTTCCAAGCATCTCTCAACAAATTTCATTCCCGCCTCGGTAGTATTTCGCCTCACATTCAACTTACCACAGAATTCCATCATGATATATCCCACCCTATTTGTGATATCTTAGCCACCCTCTAACCAATCAATTCCCATCCTCATTAAATGTATCATCAAAAGAATCACACTAATAGATATCTTCACATTGAATCCCAACAAGTCACCTAGATCAAAAACCTATTGTTCTTGAAACCCTGATCACCATAGTTATTTGCATATCTATCCCCTGACATCTAAATCAAAAGAGATCCCACCGCACTAAAGTTGTCTTAGAAAAAGGGTATACTTTAATTCAAATCAATTGCACTTTTCATACTTCCCTTCACCCAAAATCCAAGCAGCCCTGAATTAATTATCCACCCCAATATTCAATATCCCTTTCTTGTATCCAAGGGATTACCAACTGCATCTCCAAGATCTTTGATAAACGGGAATATCAAAACTCTCTTTAGGCCTCACAAACCCTAAAGCAATTGATTTGAACTGTAAAAAACAAATACAATCCTATATCTCCCAAGGGGTCTACCAAATTACATGTCCTTGTGATAAATCATACATTGGACAAAATGGCTAATCCATCGAAGCTAGGCTAAAAGATCATATAAGATGACACTAATAATATCCAAATTGTTAAATTTGCTACAATGGAGCACTCCCACAACACTAAATAACTCATCTGCTTTGACTAAACTAAAATATTCTTCTCCACTTTGCATTACCTCATGCGCCTCATCAAAGACTCTAGAAATAGAAAAACAACCTAACAATTTCAATGGAGATGATGGTAATAAACTCAGTCAATTTTGGAATTCGTTACTTCATTTTATTCGTCATTAATGTAGTTACTTTTCTCTCCTCTCCATCTTTCAGTTTTTGTTCATTCTCTATCCCTTCCCTTTTAATCTCCTCTCATTTGTTTATGTTAACCCTTTTGATCACCATCTTTTTATCTACTTTAATGTGATTTTCCCTCATTTTTCACATTCCCCCCTCCCCAATTTCATATTTTCTTTTCTCATGTAGAATTTGAAATTGAAATTGCAGCCATCCACGGGATTAGATATGATGTATAGTTGTTGTAGAGTTAGGTGTAAACTAAATGATTGACAATTTGCTCCCACTTTCCGATGATTTTTCCAACAAAAATCTGGGTGAAATTGTAGTTTTAGGTTGTTGCAATTGCATATTGAGAGTGCCCCAAGAGAATCGAGGGTGTTGAATCCATTTCTGCAATCAAAATTACAATTTAAATAACGAGAATCACCATTTCAACAAAAATCGTGTCACTGAATTTTTTTTTGACAAAAATCACCGAAAAAATACAAATCATCTACCATTTAGCTTACTCCGTAAAATTATACTTACAAGGTAACAATGAACAGTGTCATGTGGGGCGGTGCATCGTACTCCTTAGCCCTGGAGTTTTTGTGGAATTCCATCCATTTTTGGGGCGGTGCATCGTACTCCTTAGCCCTGTAGTTTTTGTGGAATTCCATCCATTTTTGGGGCGGTGCATTGTACTCCTTAGCCATGGATTTTTTGTGGAATTTTGTTAATTACAAAACAACAAAGAATGACCCCACCATGGTTGGTTGGAGTAGTCTACTCGATATGATGTATAGTTATCAACACGTTATATTTTCAAGGCAGTCACATGGGGTGGTGCACCGTAGTCCTTAGCCATGGAGTTTTTGTGGAATTTGGTCCATTATGATAAAGCATAGTACGAACCCACCTTCACACAGTGGGGGCAGTCTGCTGGTAGTCTACGATTTGACCGGAAATGGGTTACACCGTTGGCCCTTTGGTCTAAGCATTGTGGAAATCCGTCCATTGCAAATCTGCAGGACAACAAAGAACGACCCCACCTTCACACAATTTGCGGACCACTTTTCCATTCCTTTATGAAATGATAAATTTACACGTCTACATGATTGCAATATTTATTTATCCCTATCTATTTGTGGGAGCTTCCGCGAAGGCTCTCGATAATTATATTGTTATATAATATTTGTATTAAATTGTAAGGTAGATAAATTAATAGGAGTTATCATTATTTAGTGGATGGAAATATTATATTTTTGTTTATTATATTGCCCTTAGTGCACGGAAATTAAAGGTAGATTCATTAATTTTGGATAACAAAACGATCTAGCTATTAATGATTTAATGCTTAATATTTTTATAATTAGCTAAAGTATTTTTCAACAGATAATTAGCTTAAGTATAATATTGAAGTTGTTCATAGAAACTTACCCATTAGCATTATCTTTTTTAATCAAAATATTATATGGAACAAGAATCACGAGGTGGCAGTGTCCTTGACATTGCACTTGCATTGGTTAGTGGTTTGCAATTGCTAGAAGTTTTATTTGGTAAGAACAATGTTAGCCAGTTTAACATTTAATATAAAAGTTTAATATATTGGAAAACTCTTCAAAAAAATTTACTATAAGTTTGAAGTTTTATTTATTATTATTATTATTATTTCAATCAACAATAACCATGTTTTCTTGGTGCAGCCTTTTCCTTTGTTTAAAGTTGCATTATTCATTTTTATTTAGCCACCACAAGTAAATAATTTTAGAATTCTACTTTAAAATAATTTACAAAGTGTCCCATTGAAAAAAGATCTATGTTCATTTATGCAATGTATTAAACATACTATGATATGAAATTATAACCAAATTGTGAAAATGTAAAGGAAAAGATTAATAAAATTTTGATACTCAATTTTTTGTTTAAAAATATAATAAATAATTAATTGTTGTTATCAATAAATATGAAATTTTTTGTATATATAAAATATTATTTATAAAGAATCTAATTCCAAAATAACATAAACTTCATAAAATCTTATTTAAAAATACTTTACAACTATTTAATTACTTGAAACAAATGCATAATCTTTTACAAAATTACATTTTTGTTTTTTTTTTAAGTGCACACGAAATGTAATTAAGATAACTAAACTATAGGATGAAATACAATAACATCTTTTGCAACACCCCACTTATGATATTAAGCATTTGCATTGCCATGATTTATTCATTATGGATGTGAGTTAAATACATTTTGTCTCTTGTTGTGGTGGCTATGTTAATTTTCCTAGGGAACATTAGGACAACAAAGTCACAAATGATTTAGAGTAGTGATGGTTATGCCGTGCTTAGGCTTGATGGAAAATGTCCATCATCTATGTTTGTCACTTCTAAACATGGTAGCTTTTGTGCATTAATATCTATGTTTGTCACTTCTAAACATGGTAGCTTTTGTGCATTAACATTGAGGTGCACCTTCCTTTCATGGGCCCGTGATGCATGCCCTTAAATGTTTATCTCTTAAATCCAACTGGTTTAAATTCCATGGAAATACGATTGATCTCAACATGAGACAATTATATTTGTTGAAAATTAGTACACAGAATCTCATATCCATATAACAACATTGGTGATACAACTTTGTGGGAAGGTTGATCTTATACAGAACATTTTGTCATTAAGAATGAGATTATTCTTTCTACATAATAGAAAAACCACATAACGATGAGATTATTCTTACTCCATACTAGTTAAAAGAATATAGCTCTTGTCAATTTGACATAGGGAAGTGGGGTTCTTTAAGTGTCCATTGACTTTTCTTTGTGACAAACATAAATGTAAAATAACTTTATTGGAAAACATTGAAAACCATCATAATATTAGTATTTTCGAGGTTTATTTATAGTCCATAAGATTATAAGAAACAATGAAAACCCTTCATAAACATTTGGGGAAACAAATAATGGTATTTTGTTAGGAATGATGTAAACAATGATATAAAACACAACACAACAAAAAAATGGAGAATTAAAATGGAACGAGATAAAGAGATGATATCGCATTTTTTGGATGATATTAATAGTGATATCAATATTAATACAATAGTGATATCAATTCTTTGTTAGCAATTTTTCAATAAGAGACATTTTTAATTTGTTTATATTTAAAAGACAAAATAACTTGAATTTAAAAACCTTTGTAGAATGAGACAAACATATGATATCATCTCTACGTTTAATGGGCTAGTTCAAATGATCGAGTGCTGTGAACTGTAAATCAGAGGTCATGGGTCAAGTCCCTAGATTGGATATCTATGTTAATGTTAAGGGCTTCTTATAATAACTAGCTTGAAATCAGAAAAGTTGAAAAAAGAAATTATAAAGTAACCCTACTTAGTCATATATACATATTTTTAATACCATCACATGACTTAAGTAATTACAGAATAAGCAACAATTATAGACTATGTGAGTAATTGTCATAAAGCTAAACTGCTACATAACTTTGATCTAACATTTATTTTTAAAAAATATAAACATATACACAGTTTACATTATGCACTAAAGATTATTAATATATATATCTGTATTCTAAATTTAGCATGAGTTAAATATAGAGATTCCTTTCTTTTATTTGCTTTAAAAGCAAAATACAAAATCAACTCCCAATAAGACATCATATGTAATTAAATTGATTATGCTAAAATTGAAGCCAAACCTTCTATCACATAAAAATAAGGAATTTAATTATAAATTAAATTTATTACATAGTTAGATTAGACAAATTATAACATGCCCTATTTGGTTATCTTAATTTTGAAAATTAGATTTTTTAAATATGCAGCATATTTCCTTCCTTGTAAAAAAAAAAATAATAATAAATATATATATATTACTTTCCATTGTAAAATAAAAATGGAAATACAGTCCTCATGATACATGATTGTATTGAGATAAAAGGTCCCAAAAATCTTTCCATTCTTATCAATAATATGGAAATGTAACTTTTAACAAAACTTCTATCCAATTTGAAAAGAATTTCTACCTAATAAATATCCTTATCCAAAACCTATTAACAACTAAGGAAAGCTTGTATTATGATTTGCTATGCTCCACATATAGAAAATGAGATAGTTTTGTGATATGATCTAATGAGAAAAAACCAAACTAATGCTGGATGGGCCCATGTAAAGGGATTCTGCAATTGCTTTCTAGTATCTACCATTCCCTTTCGGAAGTAATTCATCTACAGACATCAAGCTAAAAATATTGTCCACAAAATCCAACCAATTAGAGCTTGCATATGACAAAACCAGAGTGGTCACCAAGGGATGAAACAACTCATCAATTTGAATCATATTAGAGCTTGCATAAGAAAAAACCAGAGTGGTCACCAGGGGATGAAACAACTCATCAATTTGAAGCATGTATTAAGCACAAATGACATTGAAAAGCCTTGTCAATCTTTCAGTGCAGTGTACAGCCTGGCTGTAGGTGGGAATGATTTATCATTAAAAAAAAAATGTGTGATGACTGATGGATATGAGTAATAGCTCAGATCCATCTAAACCATGGTTTGATATGCATCTTTGCATTGCCAAGGTCCAAAATAGTTTGATATGCATATTTGCATTGCCAAGCTCCAAAATATATATATCTTGATCTCACACAAGGGAGCTTAAGGTTTTCCTGGTTAAGGTGTTTATTGCATACCTAAGTTGATAGAGGGAAGCATTGTCAACCAAGTTTCCTGTGTAATAGAGGGCTTGGATCCCATTGTACAGTTCACTCTGCGCAAGTATATGTAGAAATGGACAAACCCCACCTGCTAATCATCAGACCAAACCTCTTCCTTCTCCTATGAAGCTCCACTATATTCATGAACATGTTTTGGATGAGGATGCATGCTTATAGATCCACCACAATAAGTGAATTTCTTTGAAACATCATCATTAATACCCAGAAAACAATTTGTGAACGGGCCTCTTGAAAGGCAAGCCAATAATGTTAAATGTTTGGTCCATTTAAAGGACAGAAATACGTTTAAAATTGATAATTTTCATGTCATTGACCAATCCAGTTTCCATGGCTGATCGGTTTCCATTATCGTGATCCTTCCCAATCAATATGCTGTGTATCTCTTTAACCATAAGTTTTGTTATTTCCTTGCATCCTTAAACCTTATTATTGGTATTAGTTACTGAAGAAGGCTAAACATTCTACATTTTGGACCTTTTCTGGCTTGTCATTATCTGAATCCATATTAAATTTGCAATTTTTGATTTGATGAAATTGTTGTTTTTAATGCAAAGATGTATGCAGCATCCTAGAATACCCCAAAGCAACTAGATTGTGCAAGGTTAACATCTGATATCTAGAATTCCATCAATCCAAAATAATTCTTGCTGTATTTTAAGCCAAAAAATGCAAATTTCCCTTCCTATTATTTTGAGTGACCAGAAAAGTATCAATTCATAACCTGTTTAAACCACTGCTTAGTTGTAGATTCTCAATCTCTACAACTATCTACAATTTCTTTACCCAGTTCCAAAGCTGCTCTCCTAAATTTCTTTTAACCAACATGTGCATTAACAACTCCTTGAAATGGGTTGATTTACCCAATTTCCAAAGCTGCTCTCCTAAATTGCTTCTAACCAACATGTGCATTAACAACAACTCCTTGAAATGGGTTGATGGATAAAAAGAATTTTTACCTACTAACTTTTATGAAACCAACATTGCAAGAACATAACATCATTTCAAATAAACAATACTGAAGGTCAGCTTTCCAGCTCCATCATGACTAAATCCATGCATGTAGGAAAAAACTTGAGCATATTATATCCATCCACCTGCATTTCAATAAATTGATTTCTGAGTCACCTCACTGCTAAGCACAGATCTCCATTATCTGTACAATCAGATAAGGCTATCAATGGGGAATTTCGTAAGACAGCTTTGTATTCTAGTTTTGGCCCATGGCGAGACTCTTAAACATATCCTAGTCCTTGATAGAGGATACCGACGTATAATTTTACACTCCAAACATTCCATAGTGAATGTTACAATAGCATAATTATTTTATGTCAGAGAAACGAATTGGTGGGCAGGTTATTTACAACAAGGAATAAGGCGGGGCTTCAAACATGAAGATAATAGCTTTGAGTTTTATTCTTATACTGGTAAATAAAAAGAGAAGCACAATCAACTTTAGCAGGAAACCAGGTATTTGTAGAGCCTTCTCAAGACAAAATTGATTGAAGATTTAGGGAACTTAATTGTAGGATTTTTGACTTGTCAAAAATATTAATCAAGTCTTGCACATTGTCATTGATCAACACAACATTTTTTTTATTATTATTTTGTGTTGTCTATACTTCGGCCTGTGGCCTAATTTCTCCTGAAAAATATTCATCCAACGTTTTAGTTCCATTTAAATCTCATTTTTTAATCCTTGATGCTATGTCTTGTTCCCTGCCCAACTATCTTCAGAATTTTGTGGTCTAGCAGAATAACGTCTGGTGAAACATGGAAAGTGAAATTTAATTCATTTAGAAATAAAAGAGATTAAAAAAACTTAGACATAAGAGAGATCAAAAGAAAGCAAGCATTTAAAACAAAAATTGATTTGTCCCAGTTATTCATCTTTAACCTATTGATGAACCATATTGGCGACATACTATATCTTATAAGATGTTGCCATAGTTTTACAGTATTTGTGATCAAATACCACAAATATATAAATATCGATATTTGTTTTAGCATAGCAGCCCATGTACATGCTACCTTTCAATTGGACATTCGGATAACAGGATGAGCTTGTAAATACCAATGCAATGGTCATTGAAAATCCCAACTATTAAATCCTCATCTACAAATGGAATCAACTACATACAAATATATAAATTATAATGTGGAGTGCACACTATAATTGACAAATTTGCTACACTAATGCGCTCAACAATATTCCCTCACTGCCATCTTACAGTACAAAGTCCAAGTCTAGACTCTAAACAAGGACTCTCGGGCTTTTCATCCAGCTTGAAGTTCCCACTCCTCCGCTTAACCACCGAGAAGAGAAAAAGAAAATAATCTGCGCTCCCCACAACATCAAAGGCTACAACATAAAGTAGACAAGTATCCCTCCTACTCACTCCCAAAAGATAAAACATGGAAAAGTATCATTATTATTACAGTAACAAATTAGCTACCAGGCCTTCTCCATCTTTCCGATCACATGACAATTTCTGGCTTGAGAATGATGGATTTGATTTCTTTATGAGGAAGGACCACACCTCCATTGCTGTATACCTCATCAGAAACATGGACATCCTCCCCCAATATAGTCATGTTTTCAACTCGAGCCCATTGAATAACAGTAGAGTGCCAACCAATGATGCTTCCAGACACACACATGTTTCTTGATATGCACTCCACGCATAATGGTGCACTGCGAAAGTCTCACTCCAGCATCAATCACACAACCTGGGCCAATGGCCACATCTGGCCCAATCAAGCAACCCTCACCAATCTATGCAGTGTTATCAACTATCACATTTCCAACAATGTTAAACCCATTTGCTAATTTATCCGAGGTGTTTCTTCGAAGAGAGTCTAAGTAGAGCCTTAGGCTTGAATATAGTCTCTGGGTTGCCCAATATCCATCCAGAAACTCGGCAAGACCATAGCAAAGAGTTGTTTCTCCTTCGCAATTTTTGGGAACACTTCTTTTTCTATGGATGTGGGTTTTAGCTCAATCCGGTCCAAAACACTAGGGTTTAGAGAGTAGATTCCTGCATTGATCTTGTTACCAACAAATATCTTGGGCTTCTCAACGAATCTCTCTACCTGTCCCGTCTTCTCGTCAAGAATAACAACACCATATTTTGATGGTTCATCAACCTAGTTTAAGAGATCAATCATTTAGTGTTTACCTTTGCAACCATGAAAAATCTGAAGCAAGAACGAATTTACATAATGAAATTATGAAAAATAATTCCCTTATGAAAAAAAATTCCCTTTCAATTTGGCTTCATATACCATTAATTGTAAATTAATATCAAGCCATAAATGCCGAGGATATGAGATAGTGTTGGTAACAAAGGAAAATAGAAAGAATTTACCCCGAAACCATTGGGTATTGGGAATTTTTCCATTCGTTCCGAATTTGGTGCAGATCAGAGTGACAGATTCCACAGTATGCTACCTTGAATGGGATCCAATCTTCCTGCAAATACAAATGGAAAAAATTTAATAAAACGAAACTAAAAAAATTTAATAAAACGAAACTGTAGATGAAAGAGGTTAACAATAAACATTATTTGCAGCCTTGTAACCTGCCAGTAAACTGAAGGGCGGCTACCAGAACCAAATTCTTCTAGAATGATTTATGTGAGTCTTCTAATCTTATCATTTATATTGTCGGTGGATTCAGCACCAACCCCTAAACTTTGAAGTTGCAATTGCAGCCTACCAAGCCTGTCATAGATGGCTAGTAGGCGCTGCCAAAAACATCGCAACGACATCTAGAGGAATCGTTTGGCCATGCCAGTGGCGACAAGCTTCTTCTATAGCATGATTTAAAATACTTCAAGGTTAGCGTCTGCTGCACTGTGCTAAGCCTTGGAGTTTCTATTGCTCTGGAGCATTAATCTGCTGGTCTTCTTCCTCTTTAATGAATTTTTTTCCAAAGATGGACTCAGCTATAGAGTCCGAAACGCGTCGAGATTATAAACTCCACACAGGTATCCAACTTCCCTTGAAAAAATTTCCAAATTTTTTAGATGCCATCTGGACCTCCAAAGCGAACTGATTTCCGATTTTCTACCCTCCATCAAAGCAGTATGGCCTTCATTGATAGCATTAATGACATCTGCGAGGAAATTTAATACGCTGGTGTGGTCACGAAATAAGTAGCTGGTGCATAGCTATTAGCGATGGATCAGAAATTGGCTCGGTGCAGTGAACTGCAAACCCTGCATCATCTGTAGCTCAAGCACTTGAAATACTTACAGGTCAGAGTGAGACGGGGCATGGAAGCCTGGAGAAATAGGACCCAGCTGACGCAAATGTGCCGCCGAGGCCTGGGGCACGATGCCCCAGGCAAACATCACTCTCACACAAATCCAATATATGGTTAGAAAAATGCAATATTTAAAAAAAAATTAAAATAATAAACTATATACAAACTTTTGCATATTTGCAAATATTTGAAACCCAAACCCAAACTAATACTTCCACTCGAAAAATATATGTCAAGGACATAATAATATGATGATAATGATGGTGGTGGTTGACATCCACTTAGACCAATTTTTGTTTGGAAAAAGGTAAGGAACAATTTAGTTTGCTTTAGAAGTTTATCTCTATGCTCAAAAAACTTTAGAGTGTTCCTAAATTATCATAATTTTGACAAGTTAGAAGGTTAGGCAAGTCCATGTTGTAACAAATAGATTGAAATTGAGATCTAATGTGAGCGTACATAGGGAATTATAAGAGAAAGCGTTTTTCATCCTCAACACTCGTACTCTCACAGAGATGACAAATCTTTTCAACCCACATAATTTCGGGAATTGTCCAATGTCCTATTTCAGTATGTAGCTCATGAGAGTTCGTTCTTATTGTATCTATGTTGATTTTATTCTTTATGCTAGTTAAAACAGAGATACTTTTGGTCTTCTATATTAGGGTTATGACCTAATTATAATATATTAATTTTCTTTTGAACTATAAATTCTTATCACAGCACAGCTTCTCTTTAAACTTCCATGTAATAATATTTTTAATATTATATGTATTTTGCAAAGTGACATTTTCACTGTCAATCCCCAAATGATTTAGCCAAGAGATGACATCTTTTTGCCAACCCTGCTTTAACCTCAGGTGGCTTTGACTAGATTGTAAAACAATTTTAGGAAGTCTCTAGTCTCCCATGTTATTTATCGTTTTTATGTACATTAGGTACCTAATCATAGCTATACTCTCAAGGGGGAAATACCCAACTTTATGAGCATAGTAGGATAGGGTGTATTGCTTTTAATTTTAATAGTATGTTATAAAACACTTCTAGATTTGCTCAATCTTTCTCTATGATTCTCTAAAGATGCCGCAATTGCTTATCAAGATCAAAGGGACACCTTGCCATAAGAATAATGTCATCGGCATAAAGAAGAAGGATGACGACTATTCTTGTTAATGTCATGCCAATGCAACCTACCTCTACTAAACAAACTTCTAACTAATCGATGTATATGCCAAAAAGGGTGGCGGAGAGGGGACAACCTTGCTTGACTTCTGTATTACAATTAATATCTTCTAACCAGCCCTCAATGTTCTTAAACTTGGAAAGGACACTCATACAACCTTATAGCAATGAACCTCAACTCGGAAATAACCTTTGGCTCTTCTAATATATAATTCCACAAGTTATTTCTAGTTATGTATCAAAAGATTTTCTAAGTCCACAAAGCAACATAAGAGATTGGATTAATTACTATGGCATTCCTCTACAATGAACCTGAGAGTAATGAGGTGGTGATCTATCGTTGAATGATACCTTCTAGAATTGTCTTCACATTTAGCCCTTTTAGTTTGAATTTCTAGCCATCTGCTAATCTTATTTTCCAAAATAATACCATACAACTTGGCTAAGAGAGGGCTAATAATAATTATCTTATAATTAGAGGGGTTAATTTTATCCATCATTTAAAATGGGAACAATAAGGGTCTGCATCCAAGGTTTAGGGAAGCCTTGCTTGGCTACTAGATTGAAGAGCTTGTAGACAAGCCCTCCAATTTTTAGGATTTTCTGCTTGGTAACCTTCGATGTCCTTAGCTTTCCCATTCACGAGTCACTTAATCCAAAATCTATGTCTTCTAAAGAAAATAATTCTTTCTTTATAGAGAAAACTTGAATGTTGTCCATGACATTAAGGGATTCATAAAGCTTCTTAAGATTAGAATTTCAGTCCTTCAAAACAATCACATTCTTTTCTTTCGTTTTTCAAATTAGAATTTGCCTCCATAATTTATTAGGATCCGTCTTAAAGAGGTGTAAAAGCTTCTCCTGCTTTTTTTTTTATTTGCTCGAATGTCCCTAACTTGTAGGACTGGATTTTGGTCTAAGAAACCATGACCCAGGGGCATCTAAGCTCTCAAAATCACCCGGGGATTGCACTTGGCCTAGGCCACACAAACCCTTAGCATGGTTGAATTTTTTTGGTGTCTCCTCCCACCACTGCCAATTTTCGAACCCTGGGTTTTCTAACAAACGGAACCCCTCAAATACCAACTATGCTAGTGAGACTTGACAAAAGCTTCTCCTGCTTATTGTTTATATACTGCATTTTTTTTCTATTAATGAGGGATCTGTATAATCTATTTATCTTGTCAACATTTAGGGACTCATCAACAACTTCCTTAATTTCTCTTCTTGCAATTTTAAACTCTTTATCATAGCAAGGGTTTTCCATTATGCTTCCCTTTTTATATGACACTTCAATAGAGAAATTGTTAATGGAAGATGAGAGGGTTGTAGAAAAAATATTATAAAGGTCTTCTATATTGTTCTTAAGAGGAAATAGTTCATTTTTTTAATCATTTAGAAAAAGCTAATATTTATTTTATTGAAGATTAAGTTCTTTTGGCTATGAAATTTTGTTTGTATGAGACTTCTATGCATAACAAAATTGAGAGTTACAATCAAAGGTCTTAGATCCGAATTGGGTTTGTGGTCATTTAAGATGTAAATAAATATGATTTGGTTGTATAAAGAGATATCAACTATTACATAATCAACCACACTATTTCCAAGCCCATGAATACAAGTCATTCGACTAGAATTTGGCCATTTCATAAGATCATTGCAAACTATTTAGATCTTGACCACTACAGATCTTGATTGCTCGAAACCAAATAAAATTTCTCCCAAATCTTCGTAACTTCTTTTGAAGCTCTTGCTAAAGGAAGGTATTTGTCTAACCATATAAAATTAGGGTTGAAATCCTTGCTTACGAGAATAGATTGGTTACTTATTGTTCAAACATTAAAGTCACCCATTAAGAGGATATTTCCTTGATTTCTTAAAGTTACTAGAAATACCATGTTCTAAGCCATTATAAGGACAAGTTTTATCTAAATTGTTCTTCTTATAAATGTTAAAATTAATAGGCACAAAATAAAATATTGATATATAGGTTTTTAAAGCATTAATGTATATAATCTCCATCCAAATGTACTGGTTAAAAGGGTCTTTCTTGTAAATCCTAACAGGAGATGTTCTTCCTAATGTAACAAGATATGCCTCCAACGCACCTGGGATAAGATCTCTTGTTCGTTATAGACCATAGGACAAATCCTTCTATCTTAGGGACCATAGATTCTTCATGCTCCCAGTTTTCAACTAGCAATATAATATCAATTTCATTCAAAATCCAACTTAACTTGGGACCTTTGTTCCATGGAAATCCCCAATAGTTCCAAGATAGGATCCAGAGCATGTCAACTTCCTATTTATTATTATATTTTTTGTCTCTATCTTGAATAACAACATTTATATTTCTAATTAATGCCCATTTTCCTTTCTTCCTAGCCTCTTTTACCTCTTGAACCACTTTTCTTAATTTAGCTTGATCTTTTGGAGTGAGATCTTCATTTATAAATATTCTTGATCCTTTTTGGATTTGGGGTTTTACTCAACATGCAAAATTTGTGGTCCGTAGAGATAACCTTAACCTGGATTAACCTATCTTTATCTTTATTCTCAATTAGTTTTCCTAGCCTCTTTGCTTATGTGAGACAAACAGTTTCAATTTGTAACTTATTATGGAATTATGTAACTTATATGCCAAGGATAATAAGTCACATAAGATATATTTGATATAATAAATATGGATATTTATATTAGTGGGGGTTTATTAGTTTAGTTAGGGTAATAGTTATTGTGGCATAATGTATAGGAATTTAGTCACATTGTTTATAGTATAAGTATATTCCTCACATACTTTATAATTATGATATTATATTATAATGTAATGGAGTTTAGTTATAAAATTTATATTATAAATATATCTTTCGTTATTAATAATATAAGGGTATAAAATTAACATGGTGATGGTGACGATGGTGATGATGAATATTATTAGCATCCACTATACCAATTGTTGAGGGGTCTCCCTTGGGTCCCATAAATGCCATCATGTTTATGTAATTCAATATAGTCTGAAGCAGGGTATTTTTTAAGGATTGTAATATTATACTTAAGTATAGTATCATAGGCGATTATTTTGGATTGAAAAAAACATGTATATAGATAGGTAGGCGAATATTAAATATGAAACATGCAATATACTACTGAAATGTGTAAATTTTGGCGAATATTATGACCAAAAAACATATTTTATGTAAATATAGGCGATATTAGAGACTAAAAATGACCAAATAGTGAATTTATTTTTTGAAAAAAGGTCCAAAAAATAGCCAATTGGCGAAATTTCGCCCCTAAAAATTACTCTGGTCTGAAGAGGGTAAATTGCACATAACTATATGTATAAACCCTACTATGTGATTAGTTGGAGTGGGTGTAACCGCTCCAACCATTCCTACAATGTATAAATATCTATTCAAGAATAAATACAAATCAATTGTACATCCTTTCCAATACTTCATCTTGATGGATGTTTGTGTGTGCAATATGCTCTTCTTGAATGCAGTTCGAATCCTAGACTTCCAATATCTTGGCATTGTTTCCTCCTCCATTTGATCTGGGTGACAACATCAATGACTGGGGGTTGTATGAACTTGAACGAAATAATGAGATGGAGAAAGCCTACAAGATGGAAAAATATCTACTCGTGGAGTGAAGAAATTTGTTGCTCGTGGATGGTGTAAAATAATGATGTTGCTCCCAGGTCGATGTGCATCTCCTACACACGTAAATAATATGAAATCAAGGTTGTTGGAGATGTATTATCGAAGATGCTCCTGAAAAGAATCATTGAAGAATGCATTGTAGGGGATTGCTTTGCAACTATATCTCTATAAGGCAACTTGACACGTCACTGGATCGACCTCTCTCATTAGACGAATGTATCAAAACTTTGGTACGTGCAGATTGTAACAAATCCAATAATGACTAGAGGAAGTGCCCATTGACCATAATCCATCAACCATAGTCCATTGACCTATTGTCCAGGGCAGTCCACCAACCAGAGCGCCCAATCGACCAATGTGAAAAACTAGTAGACTATACTCCTGGATGGTTCATTCAAAAGGAAGCTACTTTATTAAGGTATGCCAAACCAACTTTTGCAATTGTTTTGGTAGACAGTGACAATTGTTTTAAATTCCATTTGACTTGGTCGATGAAATTTGTTTGAAAAGCCAGGAGGAAGTAGTAGGTGTTGCTTGGTTTTGCAACCAAGCTTGTGCAATGGGCACCTATCAACAATGTGATAGCAGTTTCAATATAGAAAGCAAAAACAATTGTAAACTAAATCTAATCTAACATTAACATGAGCATATAAATTTCAAAAGATAAATAACAAGAACAAGAAACGAAATAGAAAATGGTTTTTTGTATTAAGATACCTCAAATGGTGAGGATATGATGTTGAGCAACTCCAAGGGTGAGTAGCTCCAAGCTCCAATGGTCTCTTCTCCAAGATTGCCGAAAATGGTCAAAGTACTCAAGAGAGATTTTGACAGCATGAGGATAAGATGGATGATGGATGGAAAGTGAGGAGCCCCTATCACCTTTTTATAGGTTTTGGTGATGGGGAATACCATTGTGGTTTTGAGGAAACCAATGGTATTGACCAACATGGTTTAGGTATATTTTCCCTCCTTTTTTTCTTTTTTGAATATTTTGAATATTTTATTCCCTTTTAATGTTTTTTGAGAATTGTGGACCCTTTTTGAGGGCTTTTTTATGTTTTTTGAGGAAAAATATATCTTTTGAGGGGGAAAAGGGTGTATTATGGTCTTTTGGTGACCTTTTGCTGGTTATAGAGGCTCAAATGGTGGAAAAAGTGGACAAATGGGTCATGTGAATAAGGGAATGAGCTAGTGAGCACTTTTTGGGTGTTAACAGATTGCCCCCTGATGTGTGAGGGTAGGAGCTCATCGTATGGCCAATAGACATCATAGTTCTTTTGTGTATTTTTCTTGGAGTTTGGAGAGGAGGAGAGACTGGTTAGAGACTAGAGCAACGGCCCCTTGGAAGCTGCAAAAACTGAAAAAAATTACATGGCCTCAAAATGAATGAGGAATAATATCTGATAATGGACGAGGCGGGCATACCCATGCTCGTATCAAGACATATAAATAACAACTAGGCCCCAAAAAAATGGGGGACCTGAATAATACATAAAAATATGCTGGTACATCATAATGGTCTAGAGGGGACACAATTCTGGGATGTACTCATGGTCATATCATGACTGATCTCAAATAACTGATACACTGGAAATGCAACAACTGTTCCGAATAATGTTTTAGAAGGGTTGATGAACTGCTAAAACTGAAGGTGTCCAACATCTATAGGGACTCAATAACTGGAGTCAACTTTGAGGAGTATATGTAACTGTATACTGGGGTATATATGAATACTATCGCTATGCGCAACCCAAATATCTATAGGAAAATGTAACTGGTTGTTTCCATAGGTAGACTCTCAAATGTGGAAGAGTTAGGTGATATCCAGGGTGTTCAATAAATAACTGAAAGGACCAATACCCTGTACGAGTCTCAACGATGCGATCAAGGTGTTGAATTCGGGATGCGATCAAGGTGTTGAAGTCCGGCATGCGAGAAACAATCATTTGGAGAGGCACTGAGGACTCCTTTCGAAATGATCCGTAGGCACTCATCATAAATGGTGATGAGTCCAAGGTATACGGACCTCTGGGTCTATCCTCTGGAATAGATTTGTTTGGTGTCGATAGAGGGAGACCGAAAACTATCAAGGCAATGATGTTTCCTTGATAGGAGCGCGAGGTGCACAACTGATATGTGGTGGTACTGATGGTAGGACTGCCATATTGTGGGGGTGGGAATGACTGTGGTCATAGAGTGGGTGGACTCAAACTTCCTTTGTTCAGAGTATGATGACATGGTTGACCTGGAAGCGTCGGGGACTAACTTGTAGGTGCGGGTATCATATCTTTAAGGGATCGAGGGTATGTACTGTATACTGGAGTGACTCTGGGGGGAAAAGTTGATGGATGTTGTAGAGGGACTCTCAAGGCGAGATATTGCAGAATACTCTGAACAAAGGCGACCAAAATGGGGGAAGCTGCCATATGAGTAGACATGATCTGTTGTGGCGCCGCGAAGCACCATGGGATCCTTCTTCGTAGTTTTAATGAGCTCCAAGAAGGGATAAAAGTATGCTCTGAAATGGTACCGTCCTGTGGATTTATGAGCCCAGGACTGTTCGTGCTTATTAGTGCTTTCATTCCTAAGGAGTCTGAAAATGATAAGAAGACTTTGTAATGTTGGTGGAGTACCATCCTGTGGATTTATACGAGCCCAGGATGGTGATTGCTCGTGGTCGCTTTCATGTTTAGAGAGTCTGAAAATGGTAAGTGGACTCCATTGGTGGTCTTTTCGGTAAGTTAGTCCCTAAGGCCCGAAAAAGCATAAAATGATGCAAATGGAGAACTCTTCTAGCCAATGTGACTAGAGTATTCCTTTTTCGTAATTAGTCTACAAGGTCCGGAAAAGGGGTAAACTTATACCAGGTAGACGCCCTTTCAGATACATTTAGTGAGCATGAAAGGAAGCAAGGTTGGTCGGCGATCTTTTCATTTTTTTAGGAGTCAGAAAAGAGCTTAACAGAAACTCCCTAAGTGCCTTTTTCGTAAAAGAGTTCGGCCCGAAAAAGGAATAAAATTATACCGAACAAGAAGGTATTGATGAGAGTGAAAAATGGTCTCAAGCATCGTCATGAGTGAGGAAAATTGAATCCGGTGACATAAAGATTGTTAAAAGCGGGCAACGACCGATGTGGTGCGCAAACCGAGGCGATAAGTGGCATTTTTGTAAAAATGCCTGAAAATTATGGGTGTGATATTGAGAAATGGTCTCAAGCATCATTATGAGAGCGGAAAACTAAATCCGGCGATATAAAATTCGTCAAAAATGGATGAGGGCTGATGTGGCACGCAAACCGAGGCGACGAGGGGCATGAGTAAAAATGCCTGAAGAATATGGAGGTGAGAGCGAGAAATGATCTCAAGCATCATCACGAGCGCGGAAAACTGAATCCAGCGATATAAGACTCGTAAAAAATTGACGACGGCCGATGTGGCATGCAATTCGAGGCGACGAGGGGCATGGAAAAAGTGCCCAGAAAATTTGGGCGTGAGAGCGAGAAATGATCTCAAGCATCATCACGAGCGCGGAAAACTGAATCCGGTAATATAAGACTTGTAAAAAATGGACGACGACCGATGTGGCATGCAAATCGAGGCGACGAGGGGCATGAAAAAATGGACCTGGTGAAATTGGGAAAAGGAAAGGACTATCATGAAGTTCTCGCTGTGTTGATTCCAATGGTACCAACGGTTTGAAAAACGGACGTCATATGATACCGAAATCGCTGTTGGAAAAATGGTCAAATTTCTATAAATAGGGTGTGGGCCCAATGTGACATGTGTCATTGTTACGTGCGAGTTTCATAGAGCATTTGAGTGAGGTCAGAGCTCTTTCTTGATTTCTAGGAGATTGGACCGTTGGATTTTCGTTCCGCGAGTTTCAGGTAAGCCTATGTGCCTTAGCCTTTTCAATTATGTCTTTTCTGGTTAGCGGCGGGCCCCCGAAGGCCGCGAAATTCCACATTGGCATTCCAACGTGGAATATCGCGGGTTTCGCGTCCTTTTCCACGATGAACATTGCGGGTTTCCTCTCGAAACCCGCGATGTTCATCGCGAGTTTGGGGCCAATAGTTGCGATGTTCATCGCGGTTATCTAGCTGACAGTCGCGATGTTCATCGCGACTGTGGGGCCGATACCCGTGATGTTCATCACGGGTTCGCGGCTGATACCCGCGATGATCATCGCGGCTAAAGGCGTGAAAGCCGCGATGGAATTTTTGAAAAAGCATTTCTGTTTCTAAAAAAATTTCTTTGTTTTTTGGTAGGATGTTGAGGAGACCACTAGTATCATGGTGGGAGCGGGAGATGGATGAGGATTTGACAGTGCGGATTCGGACCGACCAGGGTTTCAGGAAGGTCTTGGCTGGAGGCGGGCTCCTCAAGTTCGCTCAGATTCCACCAATGAGTTCAGTCAGACAGCTGCTGAACAAATTGGTGGGCTTCTGGGTTCCAACAGAGGTTGCTTTCATAGTGGGGGGTGAGAGGTTGGAGATCACCCTTTCTGACGTTTACTTTCTTACTGGGTTGCCTCGCTTAGGGGAGGTAGGGGATCTTCTGCCGAGGATCCCGACTTGTTTAGATATTGAGGATCTCTTGGAGAGATTCTGTGTGCTGGGGGCTATTGCGCAGAACAACGCATTGAGCCTGAGATCTCTAAGGGAGTGGGAGATGCGGGCTGTTGGGGCCTGTGTTCTGCGCGTGTTGGGTGCCGCAGCGCCAGTTCGTTTGTCTGGGGGACAAACGATGATGGTAGATTTTTTGTTGAGAGGGACATACTATGCGTGGGGCCAGATGTTTCTGGCCTGTGTCCGGCGAGATCTGGACAAGGTCAGTCGGTATGGGGGGGAGTTCTGCTATGCCTCCTTCCTTTGTTGTTTTTTCTTTAAGCGGGTACCGACCTTGCGGCCACGTGTGCTGGTTCGAGACGGGTTGGTGAGTGAGACACGCATGGTGCGGTGGGGGCAGATGATGCCCCGCGGTGGTGGTGGTATCCACGGGTTATTTTTGGAGGACATGTATCAGCAGTGGGAGCAGATCCCCCTGCTGATTGATGACTATCCATATGCTGGCATGGATTATCGAGGAGATCCGGAGATGCCTCGAGCTCAGGTGCAGGCCTGGGGTTTAGATGGATGTCTTTTGTGTTTGGTTCTCTACTATATCATGTGTTTTAGATGTTTTTGTTATGAGTATAGTTAGAGATATTTATATGATATTGACTTGGTTCACTTGTGTGATTGTGCAGATGTTGGTCCGATACCACCAGCTGACCATGTGGGCCGTAGGGGACGGGCGATGGTGGTCATTCCTCCTCCTGTAGCGGTACCGCCTCCACGGGCTCGAGGGGTTGTGCGCCCTCGAGATGATGCAGTTGAGGGTGTCCGAGAGACTCTGGACATGATTCTAGTAGGAGCGCCAAAGGAGGGGTGGAGGAACTTGGATCGGGACATCATCGAGCGTTGTTTCGACGCTCCTCGTGAGTGGCGTTCTATCCTTCTTAGAGCGACAGTGGTGATGGCCGAGAGGAGGGCTCGGGACTAGGAGGATCCGGAGGATCCAACAGAGGAGGAGCCAGAGGATCCTGGGGATCGTGATGACTAGTTGATTGCATATTTGCCCCCAAATGCTGATGAGCATATGGGGACGTACCTTTTTGTACGGCTTATGTATTTTTGTATATTGGGTGTTGAGGGCACCTATGACATGTTGACTATTATGATTATATATATGCTTATATATATGTTTGGATATATAGTTGTGTATGCACATGAATGCATTTGTTGTCTATTTGTTTACCCGTGGAGGCACATGTTATGCACGTGGATGCAATATTTTAATTTTTTGTATATGCCCATGGAGGCACATCACATATACCTGGTATATGTTTATGTTTGTATGCCCGTGGAGGCACATGTTATGCACGTGGATGCAAATTTTATTTTTTCTACATGGTTTGATTGGTGTGCCAATCGAGAATGTTGTTGGCCATATGGTCTGCTACACTGTTGAGATTTCTTGGGACATGTGTGAATGTAATGGACTCAAACTGTCGAATCATTTGTTTAGTGCGCAGGAATTTTCTGAAAAGACAGGGATCGCATACCTGGTAATCATTGTTGAGCTGGGAAACAAGGAGCTGGGAGTCCAAGAAAATGGTAAGGTGACTTATGCTCATTGGGAGAGCAGCGGCCAGGAGACCGGTCACGGCGTCGTACTCAGCTTGGTTGTTGGTGGCGGCACCTATGCACACTCCGTCGATGTGGATCAACTCATGTGAAGGAGAATATATTACCCAAGCTGCAGAGGCGAGATTTGGAGACCAACGGCTTGCACCATCGGCAAAGCCAAAGTAGCAAAGTGGAACGGGATCCATCTGTGGTCATGCAGGAAAAAACAAATTTTAGGTTTTTGTATTTTTTGTAAAAAACAAAATTTGACTGTGCAATTATGCATGGTGGTGTCCATCATATTTTCTATGGGTAAAATCGCTTGAGGTACAACCCGTTGTGTGGGTTGCGTAGGGGGTTGCCTTCTGAGTCGATCAGAATATATGCCCCCTGTCCGAGGCAGGTATGTATAATGTATGGGCCTTGCCACATGGACACAAACTTTCCTTTTCCTGTTTTGTCATGAGCTTGATCATAGGCGAGGACAAGGTCCCCTTCATTAAAGGTTATTGGGTGAACATGTTTTTCGTAACTCAGTTTGGATTGGTTCTTGGCGGCTTCCATGGTTTGGAGGGCTGTGCGACGATCTTCATCGGCTTGTTCCAAAAGTAGTAAGCATTGCTCGATTGGTGAAGTGTCCAGTAGGAGTTCAACAGCCATGTGTAGGGTTGGAATCTGGCACTCAATGGGGAGGACAGATTCAACACCGTGAACTAAATGGAAAGGGGTAAAACCGGTGGCGGTTTTGGTTGATGTGCAGTATTCCCATAGTGCCGGAAAGAGCATGTGATGCCAATTCGACTTGTGTTTGTCGACAGTGCACTGGAGGATGGTCTTCAAAATTTTGTTTATCGCTTCGACTTGGCCATTCCCTTGGGGGTAGTAGGCGGAGGATAAATGGTGTTCAAATTTAAGTAGGGTTGATAATTCTCTCCAAATGGCATCCTCAAAGTGAGAGCCGTGGTCTGAGACGAGTTGCTTTGGCACTCCAAAACGAGCGATAACATGGTTGAGGAAAAAACATGCTGCAGTGTCGGCTTTACAATTGTAAGTTGGCATGGATTCCACCCATTTGGTGAAATAATCTATAGCCACAATGATGTGTTTATGACTACCGGCTGGCGTGGGATTGCAATCTAGGAATTCGATGGCCCATTTGCAGAATGGTCCGACAGTGACGACTGGATGAAGGGGGCCGGGTGGGGTTCTTGCCTTGGGGGCAAAAAGTTGGCAGTTTTGACAATGTTTGACTGTGGTGATGCAATTAGTAAATAATGAGGGCCAAAAGTAACCTGTGCAAATGATCTTTTGGGCGGTGGCCATACCAAATAAATGGCCTCCACAGGCACCGCTATGGCAGTCATTAAGGACTTGTTCTGCTTCTTCATGAGAAAGGCAACGTCGTAAGATGGTATCGACGCCGCTTCGATAAAGTAAATCGCCTAATAGGAGATAGTGAGCGGCGTGGTGTCGTATACGATGGCGTCCGTCATGGTCGATGTTGGGTCGAAATTTTTGTGTGCGGAGGTAGATTAAAATGTCGCCATACCATGGGTCATTAGAAGAAATGATGAAAACGTGGTCGTCAATGAGGTTCGTTTGGATAGCGGGTGATAACGAAGATGATGGGAGATCTGTGATGAGTTGAGCGAGTGCTAGGGCCTTGGTGCTCTTTGGGGTTTTGAAAGTTAGGTCGTATTCTTGTAGGATAATCACCCATTTAGCTACAAAACCTTGAAGGAGGCGACGTGTCAAGAGATAGACTATTGGGTTTGAATTGGCAATAACTGTGGTATGGCTGAGGAGAATGTAGTGGCACAACTTTTGGACTGAAAAGACGACGGTGAGGGCCATCTTCTCTTCATGTGGGTAGCGCAAAGGTGAGCCAGATAATGTTTGGCTCACATAGTAAATGACATGCTCTTGGCGAGCAGTATCTTCTTGGACAAGTAATCCAGACACGGCATAGTCGGATGCCGAAACATAGAGGATGACATCTTTTGTGAAATATGGAGGAGAGATCAACGGGGTGTTCGTGAGTGCTCTCTTTAAGTCGGTGAAAGCTGATTCTGCTTGTTGGTCCCATATGAAATGGGTATGAAGGCGTAGTAGGCGAAGAAAACCATGAACCGTTGTGGCATAATCGGGGACAAAGCGGCGGAGGAAGTTGGACCTCCCTTGAAGGATTTGAAGTTGTCTTAATGTATAGGGTGACGGTAAGTCTATAATGGCTTGGACTTTCAAGGGGTCTACAGTGATTCCTTTTTCGGAAATGATGAAACCCAATAGATGCCCTGTGGGAACGCAGAAGACACACTTAAGAGGGTTCAAGCGGATTTTATATTTTCGGCAACGTAGGAAGACTTGGCGAAGATCGTCTATATGGTTGGATCATTTTTTGGATCGAGTCGTGAGGTCATCCAGATAAACAAGTATAATGTTAATCAGGTTGTGGAAGCAATAAGTCATGTCTCGCTGGAAAGTGGCTCCAGCGTTCTTCAGACCGAAAGGCATAACATTATAGGAAAAGGTGCCCCATGGGGTAGTAAAAGAAGTCTTGTACTGATCCTCCTTGCGGATCTTGATTTGGTTATAACCGGAGAAACCATCCATGAAAGACAGTACCTCGTGGTCGGCACAAGCATCAACGAGCTGGTCGATAAATGGTGTGGGGGAGTTGTCTTTGGGAAAAGCTAGATTAAGGTCTCGAAAATCAGTACAGACACGAATGGTGCCCACTTTCTTGTTCACTGGCACTGGGTTTGAAACCCAGGTGGTATAGGCAATAGGATATATGAATCCTGCTTTTTGGAGCTTTTCAATTTCAGCCTTAACAGCTGGGAGCTTAGACGGGTGAATGGGGCGTTCTTTCTGCTGGATAGGAGGCACATTGGGCCAAGCGTCGATGTGATGTTCCACAATGTTAGGATCAAGGCCAGGCATTTTAGTGTAAGACCAGGAGAAGACATCACGAAACTCTTGGAAGAGTTTCTTATAGGCTTGAGTCTCCGCTTGAGTGTATGATGCACCAAGCGAGATGAGCTTGGGTTTTCTGGGTGTGGTGGAAATGTCAATTTGTATGATAGGGGATATGTTGGACATATTCCCCTCTTCGAAGGCATCTGGTGTCGGGATGGGGTCTTTGAACCAATCAACCTTAGTTGGTAAAAAATCCTTTGATTCGACTGATAGTTGGTTTTCCGCGGTGGATGTAGACGCCTCAGGGAGGAAGTATGATCGATGGTGCATATCATCCCAAGGGTAGTCTGGTGCAGTGAGTGTTTCTAGAATTTGCTCATCAATATGAAAGTAGTCGGACCATAAATCAACTGGTTCATGTTTGTATGTGGTTGAAATCATATAGATGGTATTGATTTCTTCTGAAGAAGATGACTTCAGAGGGTAGATTTCCTTGATGAGGGGAGGAGATAACTCTAAGTCGTCATTGTTCATCTCGTATAAAGCTGCTCTATAATCTGGTAGATCAGGGCAGTGATGTGAATAATGGCCATAAATGCCGCATATTGCATAAGGGTGGTTATTGCGAAGCGTTTTGTCGCGAGGTTGAGGAGGTGGCTCGAGTCTTACCACTAGGATTCCGACGTCGTCATCCAACATATTTATGTGTTCTTGGAGTGCAGGTAATTGTGGACATTGATGAGTGGCATGGCCTACGTTGTCACAAAATGAGAACTTAGGGGGAATTCGAATAGTTGGGGGGTTTCTTTACTACCTTGGGGGTTGCTGGGGGAGTACGGGTTGTGGGTCCTGTGGTAAAAGTTGGTGGGCCTCTGCCCCCAGTGTTTCGGGACGGAGGTGGGGCATTCCTAGACGTTGATGTCGTAGTCACTATTGGGGGTGGTCTATTTTGCAAATGAGTGACAGGAGGGGGTGGGATGTTGGTAGTAGTGATGGGTTGCACCGATTGTAGAATAACATTCAGAGTCGGCGGGGGGCTCGGAGAAGGTAAGTACCATACAGGTAATCCTAATGTTAAATCAGGGAGGTTGAGTGTAGCCATTACTGGCGAACTGACAACTCCGGAAAACGGGAACAAGACTGGGATAGTATGAATTGGAGTTGTTCCGATATGAGTAGGCACTGTGGGTGTTTGTGGCAGTGATGAGGGCTGCTGTGTGGTGTGCGACAGGGTGCACAAATCGGATGTTTTTGTTATCGGTAAAGGTGGTGGGATCGATGGAAATGTGGAAGTCACAGGTGACTCGGTGTAGATTCCAGGACCAATTGAGGAGACAAATGCTGTCGATGCAGTTTGAACGGTTTGTTCAATCATTGGTAGCACATTTTGAGGGGCTGTGGGGGCGTTAGGATCATAATATGTGAGTTGATCAATCTTGATAACGCGTCCTTCATGTGGGAACATCATGAGGCGGAACACAGATGAAGTGACGGATTTCATTTTGTACATATAGCTACGCCCAAGAAGGAGGTTGTAGTCGAGCTAGGCTTTGATCACTTCGATGTCTATGAGAACTAATTTGCCGCCTAGTTCTACGGGTACGTTCGCTAAGAGGCCTTGTGGTTGAGTTGAGCGCCCGTCATAAGCTCGTAATGTTGTGGTGGATGGTTGTAAAGTGGGGGAGCCAAGTTTCTGCCACACAAGAGTGGACATAACGCAGGTTGAAGCTCCTTCATCGATGATGCATCGATGCACAACAAGGTTTCGAATGTTTACGGATACTTGGAAGGCTAAATTTGATGGCAGTTGAGGTTTGGCTTGGTCTAAGTCGAAGGCCATCATATGTGTTTCGTTAGGGTCTACTCCTCCGATGGCGGATAACAGTAGTTTTCGTTGTGCAGGGAAAGTTTTCAATACCTCTAAAGTAGACATAGCAGCGAGGGATTGTGCTAAATCTTCCACGACGTTGTAATTGGATGTTGCGCAAGCATTAGGATTATTATTAATCCTTCGCAGAGGTATGCGAGGGATTTTAGGTCCTCCATCCAACGGCATATTTGGTATGCCTAGTGGTTGATCTGATGGAAGGGGTGTGGATGCGTCAGTGGCGGAGAGTCCGGGGGTGGGTCATACTGGTTCCTGCGAGTCTGGAGGTTGATGTCATTGGATGACATCATTAACAAATGGTGTGTGCCTGAATTCATATGTTGATAATCAGTTGCGGCATATGTGATTTGCTGTTGAGGTGCAGCAGATCCTTGTGGGGGATCCATTGGGCAGGCATTTACTACTCCCTAGTTTGGCAATGGGTTTTGCAATATCATGGGTTGCAGTTGATTAGGTGGAGCTGGTTGTCCAACGTGGCCTTGGCATTGGGCATCGTTAGCCCAAAGCTTACATGCTTTCTCTAAATGGGGGCAGTTGTGAGTGTAGTGACCATAGACTCCACATATAGAACATGGATGGTTTGTTCTCAGGTTATTGTTTTTCCCTTGTTTGGGAGGATGATCAGGATTTTGGTTGGGGGGAGCAGCGTAGTTATTATTTGGAGGAATAGGTGGTGGTGCACCTTGATTATGTTGCTGGTTGTTTCCATGGTTACGTCCTCTTCCGCGGTTTTGTTGTCCGCCCTGGTTGCATTGGTTGTTTTGGTGCTGGGGCTGATTGTGTTGTGTGTACACTTGCCCTTGAGTAGTGGGAGTATTTTGGGGTTCCGCAGGTGCGGGAGCAGGCTGTGGTGGATAATAAGCTGGTGGGGCTAGAGGAGGTCCAGTTTCCTGCTAGGGTTGTTGGTAACCTTGAGCTATTGGAAGTGTTGGGTTAGCTGGTATAGCCTGCTGGGGGTAATACATTGGTTGGGCCGGTAAGTGAATTGGGTTCTGGGTGGCTGGTTGGTTATAGTATGTAGGTGGTACATAGGATGATGGCGCTTGTCCGTAGCAGTGTGGTGGACAAGAGGGTCCATGAGTGTGGTGAGTCTGATTCATTGGAGCGTATGAAGTCATAGCTCCAGAATTGGATGCATCCCTAGAGAGGTCTGGCGCGTTTATGGTGCTCATCATGCTAAAAGGCTTATTTTGTGTCGTGACTTGGCCGATGATACCATCAGCAGCATGTGATGCCCCCGGTGCGTCACTTCATGAAGAATCGCCTCGTGGGGCGTCTGGTATGATGGTGTAGAGATAGCCTGACTAGGCATAAATCAGGTTGAACTGTTGGGATTTCAAAATAGCCTCTTCCTCTGACTAGGGTCATTCGGAAGCTATGTCTTTGGCTATGAGGGGGAGGAGTGATTCGAGGAAGCAGTCCAAAAAACTTCGGTCGTCAAGTTTTATCTTGTAGAGGCTACGGCGCTTGCACCACTCATGGATATGATCGGTGATGTGTGTAGCTGTGTTTTGTCTGCAAGACATAAGTATTTCCACTCCTGCATCATAGCGTACAGGGAGTTGGAAAAACTACAAAAAGGTGGAGGCCAGGGATGTGAACGTAGGGTGCATCCCATGGAGTTGTTCAATGTACCACTTGGCTGCAGAGCCAGTGAATGTTTGTGTTGAATTTTGAGCATTAATTCATAATACTCTAGGATCTTTACTGAGAGAATAACATATACAGTATATCAATGCATGACAATCACAATAAGCATCACAAGCATCACAAGAATCAAAAGCATAAGAGACAAGAGACACATATTTTCCGTGGGGAAAACCCTAAGGTGAAAAACCCCACAACTTCCTCAGAGATAGAGAGAGCAATGGCTCAACCAAAGTACAACCAAAATACACTGAGATAGTCTCCTAGTAGTAGATGATCCTCCTCCTCACTAGTGCGCCACTTTCTGAGTGAGAGTGAGTTACTTTTCCGAATGAGTAAAATAGAGATCTCCGATCTCTATTTATACTAACCTTTTTTCCCAGTGACCTTATGGGGCCGACTTGTCTAGCTAGGTACATCCACATTATAATATATATAATTAAGGGCTGACCCCACATGGTGGTCTAATAACCCATCGGCAAGTACACACACTTGCGACACTTGTCAATCCACATGACAACACTTCCTTATAGAGGAATGACACATCTCTTATCAGGGTACAATAAATATATATAAAATACACAGATGAAATACATTCCGAAGTTACATATACATCAACACTCCCTCTTAACTAGGAAGGTATTTCTCGGCACAGTTCTGCTAGACAAGTCTTCTTCTCGGGATCATCGTCATCGATGCATCGTCATCATCATCGTCACTGTTGCTGCTATCTCAACCAATCTCTGACTCTACTCGTCATAGGAAGTTCTACATAGCCAGTCCTTTTTCATACTGGATGTAGGCCCACCACCTACAGGTCTTCATCATCACTGGCCATACTGTGGAATTCTCAGGACTTATTACGTGCGTCACAAAACCTGGCTGCAGCATCCCAGGCTATTACGAGCACACAACTCTACCTGTAGGATCTCCCATGAGCACATTACATGTGACCCATCACAAAACCTGGCTGAAGCATCCTAGGATGTTACGAGCACACGACTCTACCTGTCGGATCTCCCAGGAGCACATTACATGTGATCTCACCACAAAACCTGGCTGAAGCATCCCAGGCTGTTACGAGCACACAGCTCTACCTATCGGATCTCCCAGGAGCACATTACATGTGGTCCACCACAAAACCTGGCTGAAGCATCTGAGGCCTTTTTCATCCTATCCAGATCTCCCAGGAGCAAATTACATGCCATAGGACAAAACCTCGAAAGAGCATCTGCCAGATATCCCAGGGCACAAATTACATGCCATAGGTAAAACCTCGAAAGACTATCTACAGATCTCCCAAGGCACAAATTATATGTCCTCCCAAGCAAAACCTCGAAAGAGCATTTGCCAGATGTCCCAGGGTACGAATTACATGCCATAGGAAAAACCTCGAAAGACCATCTGCAAATCTCCCATTGCACAAATTACATGCTTATCTGCACAACCTGTTCCACGGCCACAGAGTATCATCTGATACTCATCATACATCATCCTGATGTACACATGATCACCCTGATCATCATCACTGCAACATCCTGCTGCATGTCATCTGGAGAAGCTCGTCATCCACGATCATCCTGATCATACAATGCATCCATCTGATGCACACCAAGTATCTACCTGATACATATCATCATACATAGTGTATCCACCTGATACATATCATCATACATAGTGTATCCACCTGATACATAGATACATGATCCACACAATGTATCCATCAACATACATGATCTACCTGATCATACCTGATAGATATCAATATACATGATCTACCTGATCATACAATGTATCCACCTAATACATATATAGATACATGGTCCAAGCATCCAACATGATGCATATACACAATACATATAAATGATCCAACTGATCATATCCAGCATCCAACATGATGCACACATACATATACATATAAATGATCCAACTGATCATATCCAGCATCCAACATGATGCACACATACATATAAATGATCCAACTGATCATACAAAGCAGAAACTAGAACATCATCCTGATGCTCATCATCCAACACTTACATCCACAGCCATGTGAAGAATTCTCCTTCCAACATGCTTGGAATGGCTTCAGCAAATGTGTCCATCACTTCTTCCTCGAAGTGTCATCAATCTGAAGAACACCAAGCCTCTCCCTGAAGTACTCGAACTTCACCCTGGCTAGTGGCTTCGTCAGCACATCTGCAATATGCTTGTCCGTCGCAATGTACAGGAGCTTCACAGCTCCTCTCTGCACCATATCCCTGATATAGTGATATTTGATCTCTATGTGTTTCAACCTGTCATGAAACACTGGGTTCTCGGACAGCTTCACACAACTCTGGTTATCACAAAAGATACCAGTAGCATCCAACGGGAGATCAAATAACTCAGACAGTAGCTTCTGTAGCCATACTGCCTCACAACTAGCTGAACAAGCTGCAACATACTCTGCCTCAGCTGTACTCAGTGCTACGCAGGACTGCTTCCTGCTAAACCAAGAGATCACACCTGATCCCATACTGAAGCAGCATCCAGATGTGCTCTTCCTATCTGCAGCACTGCCTGCCCAATCTGAATCAACATAACCCTGCAGGTTAAACTTTTGATTCGCTTCATACTTGAGCCCATAATCCACTGTACCCTTCAGGTACCTCAGAACATGCTTTACAACAACCAGGTGAACACTCCTCGGATCCGTCAGGAACTGGCTCAATGTGTTCACCGCAAAGCAAATATCTGGTCTCGTGTTCGTCAGGTACATCAAGGACCCAATCATCTGACGATGCATAGAGACATCAACTGTCTCAGATGAAGCATCACAAAGAAGCTTCAGATTTGATGTCATAGGTGTGGCCATGGCCTTACAATCCATCATCCCGAACCTCTTCAGGATCTCTACTGCATACTTCCCTTGTCCAAGGAAGATTCCATCTGCACTCTGCCACACCTCCATGCCAAACACAAATAGTGCATCATTCCCAAGTTCTTCATATCGAACTCAGCAGCAAGCTTCCTCTTAGTATCACACCATGTTCTGGGAGCTTGATGCAAGCCATACAATGCTTTCTTCAATCTGCACACATGTGACTCCCTGTCAGGTCTTGAGACTGCATCCCAAACATCTTCTTCATGATTGACAGATCATGGCATTCCATTTCTTCATCCCAGATCCTGGAAACTTCAATATCTTCAATAGATATATTTGATGCTGGAACAAATGTTGTAGTCCTTTTGTAGGTGAAGATATACGGTCTTTCCTACAAAACAAGTTAAATTGCATGATTAGAAACATCTCATAATTTTCAGAACAAATTCTTTACACATAAATAAATATGTCATGCAGTTATCTTATCCAATGCTTCAATACAACATTTATCCATGTTCCACAACTTTTTAGATGCCTTCCAGTCTCTACCAGAACATTGTTAAGAGTTTGCACTACTCCCAACATGTCAGCAAAGAGGTTTCATTCTAGATAAGCATCACTGGAATGTTGTACAGTGCCATAGGCCACTTACCCATCACATGCATATTAGTAGTATACTATTCATTAATGTAATCATTCTAATATGCACAATACATCTCCTAAGTCTAGGAACAAACAAAATAGGCAAGAAATGATAATTGAAATACTTATCTTTGTTTGTTTGTTGGGTGGACTCCCTCTGAGTCTTTGCTTCCTGGCAGGAGCTGCTGAAGTAGCTTCTTCTACACCTTTCTATTGTGGAATGTAGGAAGATGGTCAACTCCCTCTGAAAATCTGCATCCTTGCGAGAGCTGCTGGAGTGTGCTCCCTCTTGATCTTTGCTTCCTGGATTACCTGTCCTTGAACTTATATTCATCCTTGCTGACATCAATCTTCTTGAACCCTGGAAAGTATATTCTGTAAGCCTTCGAGCTTTCACTGTAACCCACAAAGATACCCTTCTTTCCTGAAGGATCTAGTTTGGTCCTCTTTTCCTTTGGGACATGAGTGAATACTGGACAACCAAATATTCTGAGATGGTTGACTTCAGGTTTCTTACCAGAAAAGACCTCTTCTGGTGTCTTGTTGTCCAATATCTTGTGGGGTGTTCTGTTCTGCACATATACGGCTGTTCTAGCTGCTTCTGCCCATAGATGCATAGGTAGATCCTGGTCATGGAGCATTGCTCTTGCTGCTTCCATGATAGTTCTGTTCTTCCTTTCTGCATCTCCATTTTGTTAAGGATTATAAGGAGCAGTCAACTCCCTCTTAATCCCTGAATCACTACAAAGCTTCTTGAAGTCACCTGAGGTGAATTCTCCACCATTGTCGGATCTGAATGTTTTGATCTTCTTGTCAGTTTGATTTTCCATCAAGGTTTTGAATTCCTTAAACTTATCAAACACCTCATCTTTGTTCTTCAAGAAGTATACTCAAGTCTTCCTGGAGAAGTCATCAATAAATGAGACATAGTAAACATACCCACTTAGAGAACTGGATGACATAGGACCACATACATCTGAGTGGATGATTTCCAGGATGTCTTTTGCCTTGCTTTCACTGCTTGGGAAAGCCTTCTTAATGTTCTTACCTTTTGCACATCCTTTGCAAACACCTTCATGTTTGGTCTTGATTTCAGGAAGACCCTCTACAGCCTTGCATGCAATTGGAAGTGCTCTATAGTGCATATGAGCAAGTCTTCTATGCCAAAGTTCACTTGGCTCCATGGATTCATGTACCATGGCATGTTCAGGTTGTCCCTCCAATTTATACAAACCTCCCTCTTGTTCTCCAATCACTACTGCATCATCTATGTTCTTTCCCTTTGGCCACATTAGGACTTGGCCATCCACAAATGCAACCCTCATGCCTTTTGTATCCAATGTAGAGATGGAGAGTAAGTTCTTCTTGAGCCCAGGTACATAAAGAACTTCTTTCATCTTCAAATATTTTCCAGAATCTAGGTTGTAGGAGGCTTCACCACTTCCTTTGATTGGGTATTGATAATCATCCCCAAGTTTCACCTTATTGGGTGATTCATGCTCAGATAGATTCACAAAAGATTCCTTAAACCCAGTCATGTGTTTGGAAGCCCCACTATCAATCAACCAATCATTACAACCATGGGAGATGGTACCTGTGAGAGCAGAGATTAGAACATACTCTTCTTCACTTGATGAGTTATCATCACTTTCTGCCCTAGCCTTCTTCTTGGGTGGTTCATCATCCTCGGCAGCATGAGCATGAAACCTTCTTTTGCTGCCCTTCTTCTTCTTGTTGGAGTTGTTGTTGTCCTTCTTGTTCTTGGGACAATTTATGGCAATATGTCCTTTCTCATTACAGGTGAAGCATATTCTTGTTTCTTTGAAGTGATGTGAAGATTTCTTGGAGTGAGATGGCTCTCTCTTGGACTTCCCTTTCTTGGTGTGAGCTGTGAGAGCTTGATCTTCATTCCCCATCTTTTCTTCTCGTGCCACAAGCCTTGCTTCTTCTTGTGAGCATTCTTCCCACAGTCTGCTGAAGGAGATCAACTTCTTCCTTACACAAATTCCTTGGATAAATGAATCCCATCCTGGGTAGGCCATTTAGAGTGGCCATCACCACTTCACCATTCTCCACCATTTCATCCACTGCTTCTAGTTGTTCCTTGATCTGGGAGACCCTTGAAAAATAAGATTGAATGGTTTCTCCATTCTAAAACTTTACTCCTTTCAATTGGTTCCGCAGGGTCATCTTCCGATTTATGTTCTTCCCTTCAAATAGCTTGGTCAAAGAGTCAAACATCTCCTTGGGTGTCTTTAGAGAGGACACATGGGGTATGAGATGATCTTTAATAGAATCAGCAATGATTCTCTTTGCCTGGACCAAGTTCTTCTTATGCAATACCTTGGCCTCTTCATCCTCTGGGATAGGGATGTCTTCTTTCACATATGAGTCCAACTCATTTTCTTCCAGGATTAACCCAATCCTATGCTTCCAAGCTCGGAAGTTATCAGCTCCTTCAAGCTTATCCTCAAGCTTGGTATGGTGAGACATCTTAAAGAGTACTTCAAATGGAAATAGAAAAGATTTAGATCTTACCACTTGAAATGCTGCAAACTGGATCTGGTCCCGGATTAGGGTTTGTCGAAAAAACCCTAAAAATTAAAAATGTGAATTTCAAATTTCTGAAAGAATAGAAAGATGTGCCTTGATGGCTGATCATCCTGGTGCATTCAGAATTTGATATCAGCAAAGCTTTACCCTTCAGATTTGTCCTTTTGTCCTCCCGGGTTCACTAGGGAGAGCCCTGAATTAGGGTTTGAGTTTCCCGGAGATCTACCCAGCCAAAAATCTCTATCCAAAGCTCTAAACTTCGATGTTTGCAAGGAGCTTCCAGCTATGTCTTTAGATTTTAGAAATTCCTATTTTTGTGGAAACCCTAATTTTTAGGGCCAAATCTAAAAATGCTCGGAATTGAATTCTGATTGGACAGATAGATGCGCCTTGATGAGTAGAGTCAATCTACTATACTGCTTTTCCAAAAACTGTGGAGAGAAACCCAATAAACAAGAAACTCAAGTTTCCGTCACTGCACAATGTCTTCTTCTCAGGTTAGCTCTGATACCATGTTGAATTTTGAGCATTAATTCACAATACTCTAGGATCTTTACTGAGAGAATAACATATACAGTATATCAATGCATGACAATCACAATAAGCATGACAAGCATCACAAGAATCAAAAGCATGAGAGACAAGAGACACAGAGCTTCCGTGGGGAAAACCCTAAGGTGAAAAACCCCACAACTTCCTCAGAAATAGAGAGAGCAATGGCTCAATCAAAGTACAACCAAAATACACTGAGATAGTCTCCTAGTAGCAGATGATCCTCCTCCTCACTAGTGCACCACTTTTTGAGTGAGAGTGAGTTACTTTTCCGAATGAGTAAAATAGAGATCTTCGATCTCTATTTATACTAACCTTTTTGTCCAGTGACCTTATGGGGCCGACTTGTCTAGCTAGGTACATCCACATTATAATATATATAATTCAGGGCCGACCCCACATGGTGGTCTCATAACCCATCGACAAGTACACACACTGGCGACACTTGTCAATCCACATGACGACACTTCCTTATAGAGGAATGACACATCTCTTATAAGGGTACAATAAATATATATAAAATACACAGATGAAATACATTCCGAAGTTACATATACATCAACAGTTTGTTGTAAAAGCCTCAGTCGGATGGATTCATCAACTATGGAGTTCAAGGAACACCATAGGTGGAAAGACATGATATGGTTATGTGGGTCTTCCCCAGCCTTCCCTTCAAACGTAGGGATGTTTGAGGGGAGCTTTGTGGGCATGGGGGGCCACGCAGGGTTGTGTCTAATGGGATCATTGGTTAACCTCGCCAGATCTGGTAATTTTAGGCTAGCCATATATGATATACTATCAGATTGATGTGGCGTGGTCACTGGGGTATAATTGCTAATGGTAGCATTATGGAATGGTCCATTGCCCCCTAGGGGTATGTTGGGTATGAAAGGGATGTGTCCTCCAGCTGATGTGGTGTGGGAGGGACCTGCACTACCAAGTGCAATATGAGCTGCAGATGGGTTAGGAATAGTACCAGGGATCACTAGGATTTGTGTAGTGGTGATGAGGGGGGGGGGGTGACCCCTATATTGGGCATACACAAAGTAGGTATTGGTCTTGTGTTGGGCATACCTAAATGGGGGGTGGTCCCTATATTAGGCATGCCTAAGGGGGTTGCGGCTACCGTGGTTGGCACAGTAGTAGTATTGGGGTTTGCTGATGTGGCCCCTATAACACTGGTGAAAAGGGGGTGAAATTGTGATCCGTCCATGTGGTTGGTTAGAGATGTGTCAGTAAGGTTTTCGGATTCAGCCTCAGAATCAGATGTGAAGTGAGGTGCGTCAGAATCGGATGACGGTGTTCTATGCCGATGACGTATTCAATCAAGGGATAATGCTCTACGTCAATGACGTGTAAAGTCAAGTGTACCAAACTGAGGGGGTTCACCTTGAAAACAACGGGATCGTCTTAAATTCTCAATGGTGAGAAATGTTTTGAAATATCAATGGATGTAGGTGAGATAAAAAACTCAAAACCCTAGTGCAACAATGTGTGCGAGAGGGGAGTGAAAAAATAATGGCTCACAGGCCAACAACCAACCTCAAAAGCACTTATTATAACAGCTGTGCTATAATAAGTGGAGGGATCCAAAAAAGTGGTCAGAATACCAAAAGTCAAACAGTTCCTAGAAAAAAAAGTGGTGCTCACTAGACCAGGGGGGGGTAGTAGAACATGCAAACTCCTAACTAAAAGTATTGTGAGTTGACAAACTATATTCTCTGCAAGGTGATGAAATCCAAGTCAGACAATATAGAGTGTAGAATCAACGGCTAGATATCCCCCTACCAGGAGGGACACCGGGTAGACAATCCTAGAAGTATGGATACTAAGATACCCCGTTCATGACACGTTCGGTTGGGTGAATCTGCAGTTTTGTTCTATCGCCGCTGTACTCCCATACGGGTGTAAACTAAGAACTGCGAGAGGTATCCTTCGGTTATTGAATGGATTGCAGTATTCCACTCAGGCTTCTAGGACCAATCTGGCTACTTCAACCCTCCTAAGGGAGAGGCCTTCCCGATAAATTGGTTGATAACCGTGTCAAAATTATAAGGAATTTTTGGGACCCTAAAGGACAACAACTATGTCTCAAATGTAAATAATTGAGGGGTGTTATTGGAACACCTATCCCCTCAATGCTACCTAACTACAAAATTCTTTTAAGTGCTCCTCAAGTGGGGTTAAAAAAGTTTGCTGAGTTTAGGTAAATTTGAAGGCTCAGTTAATTAAACATGTGGCAGATTTGGTGCAAGTGTGATTATTTAACTGAAAATGTGAATTTTCCTTGCTTGGGCGATTGATTACAAATGGAAAACAAGACGCTTCCAATTTGCAAAAAATAAAGGCGTTTTCTGAAATGTAAATGCTTTAATAAATACAATTAAAAAATAATGGACTTTTGAAATAATCTTTAAAGGAAAGCAAATAACATAAAAATTTCAAGAAATAAATGGATTTCTTAAGAAGTTGCTTGGGAAAACTATTGAGCAAATTAAAAGTGAAACTGATTATCTAAATAGAGTGCTAAAAATCTTTCTTTCACTTACTGAAAATTTTTAATAAGATTTTTTAATGGAGCATATGTAAATAGAAAGTGATTCACTATTGTTGTAATAATGCAGAAAAAATAATGTTGGAAAATAGGCTAAAATGGGCAAAAAATACAGCAAATTTTTTTCTAAAAGATGGGCCGAACTTAAAATAACAGCATCGCAGGTTTTAAGGCAAAAGCCGCGATGTGCATCGCGGGTTTGAGCCGCAAATCCGCGATGTGCAGCGTGGAAAATGGTCGTGAAGTCGTGATGTGTAGCGCGGAAAATGGCCGCGAACCCGCGATGTGCAGAGCGGAAAATGGCCACGAAGCCGCGATGTGCAGCGCAGAAAAGGGCTTCGAAGCCGCGCCGCACCGTGCGGGAAAAGGCCACAAGGTCGCGATGAGCCGCGTGACTGTCGGGCTAAAAGTCGCAAGGCGAAAACGGAAAAATGTTGCCGAAAAACGAACCCAAAAATTGAAGTTTCGGGCTGTTAAAGGGTACAGAAAGGGCCAAAAACTAGAGCAGCAATAGATCTGCTGTCTAGAATGGCAGATCTGTGAATTAAAGTGATAAAAACTATTAAAGAAGAAGATCTAAAGCTAAAAACTAAGATTCAAAAATTCGAATCCCCAGTGGAGTCGCCAAAAACTGTTGCTTGGTTTTGCAACCAAGCTTGTGCAATGGGCACCTATCAACAATGTGATAGCAGTTTCAATATAGAAAGCAAAAACAACTGTAAACTAAATCTAATCTAACATTAACATGAGCATATAAATTTCAAAAGACAAATAACAAGAACAAGAAACGAAATAGAAAATGGTTTTTTGTATTAAGATACCTCAAATGGTGAGGATATGATGTTGAGCAACTCCAAGGGTGAGTAGCTCCAAGCTCCAATGGTCTCTTCTCCAAGATTGCTGAAAATGGTCAAAGTACTCAAGAGAGATTTTGACAACATGATGATAGAATGGATGATGGATGGAAAGTGAGGAGCCACTATCACCTTTTTATAGGTTTTGGTGATAGGGAATACCATTGTGGTTTTGAAAAAACCAATGGTATTGACCAACATGGTTTAGGTATCTTTTCCCTCCTTTTTTCCTTTTTTGAATATTTTGAATATTTTATTCCCTTTTAATGTTTTTTGGGAATTGTGGACCCTTTTTTAGGGTTTTTTTATGTTTTTTGAGGAAAAATATATCTTTTGAGGGGAAAAAGGGTGTATTATGGTCTTTTGGTGACCTTTTGCTGGTTATAGAGGCTCAAATGGTGGAAAAAGTGGACAAATGGGTCATGTGAATAAGGGAATGAGCTAGTGAGCACTTTTTATGTGTTGACAATAGGATTGTTATATCATTATAATACCTAAAATTATGGTTGTAATTAGTTGGAAATCGATGGATATCCACTAGAGCTTTACTAGTTGTCTTGACTTGGCTCGTTCACAAAAATAACAAAAGGATTTATTATGTGTTATACTTAATAGGGTCAACGTTGTTTATGGAATTTTGTTGTATATTACATGAAGGACAAATGTCTCTAGTCGAGTCCATGTTAGTCGAAGCACTTGAGTCGAGTTGAGTCAATATAGTAGGGTCTGAAGTTCTTTGTTATTTAAAAGTTAGAAGAAAAAGAAAACATGAGTTGATCAAGTCATTAATGTCAACAAGTGAGTCCATTGTTAAATTTGACTTGATTGCATCATAATCAATTAAGTCTGTATATATGCATGTTGGGATCTAGCTGACTAGTCAATGCTTCATCAACTTCAGTCAACAATTATTTTTGTAATTCGATTCAAGTCATGCAGACATCAAAGCAATTGACAATGAAGCAAAGAGTAATCACATGATCACACACATTGTGCAGGCTATATAATAAGATTGCAATCATTATTGCACTGAGTGAAACGAGGTGCTCTACAGCCCAGTATGGGGGAGATGTTGTAACATGTATGTAGCGTTACATCTAATAAAACATAAAAGTAATTTTTTTAATTAAAAATAATTAAAAAATTCATGTCGGCTCATAAAATAAAAAATTATGGAAAGTATTTAAAAAAAATCCATGTTGGTTCATAAAATAAAATCTTGTGAAAAGTAATTAAAAAATAGATGTTCGTTTATAAAATAAAAACTTAAAACTTAAACCCAAATCTATATAAATCAAGAGAGATCAAATTTCTTGAGTTTAAATTTAAAAAAAGAAATACACCTCAAGAAATTGGATCCCTCTCGGTGCTTGATAGATACGTCTTTAAGATGGATCTATGCTGGTAAATCCTCACCACAATGAAGATGGCATTGAAGCAAGAGACATCACATACCACATAAAAAAGAGATTAATGAGAAGTTGATGACACAAGAACAACTGAATTTGAGCCCCTTGGTACATGAATTGTAAAGAAATCCTTGGGTTGTGACCTTGTAGGAAATAAGGTAGAGAAATGGTAGGGAGTGTTGTGTAGGTGGAAAGTTGGAGCCCAAGATGATCCCCACACCACCTGGAAGGCACCAGACAAAGAGGTTTAATAAGAGAGTTAAGAGGACCATCGTTGGGTGGGAACAAAGTGAGCAAAGTGCTATGAGACTCACTGACTGTGCACACACATACCATATTGAAGACAGAGACTGAAGAGTACCTGGTTATGGTAGAACCTTGTATACATGTATCTTCCTATTGAGTTGACGGTTATTGCGGCTGAGATACCTATGTAGTCGAGTATGCATAGTCGATGCACAGTTAGGATCACTTTGACAAGAGTAGTGACCCAAGCTATTACTTCACAACTTCTTTGGGGTGAAGAAGGATTTGAGGGTGGGGGAGATGTTGAGAGGATCCCCTTGGGATCCATAAATTTTATCATGTTTATGTAATTTAATATATTTTAAAATGCATAAATTCATAACTATATGTGTAAAACGCTAATATGTGATTATTTGGAGTAGGTGTAACTGCTCCAACTATTGCTCCAATGTATACATATCTATTCAAGAATGTATATAAATCAGTTGGACATCCTTCCCAATACTTGTTCTTGATAGATGTTTCTATGTGTGCATTGTATTCTTCTTGAATGCAGTTGTAATCCTAGACTTCCAACATCGACTTTGGTCTATCGAACCTTAAAAAGGATAAGGAATCACTTAGTTTTCTTTGTATTTGTGTTCAAAAATCTTGAAGAAAAACATTCCCAAATCACCGAGTTGTGATGAGTTAAAATGTTAGGAAGGTTACTATTGTAGAAAATGCTTTGAAATTACAATCTAATGTGGGTGTATGTAGTACATTCTAAGATAAAGTGATTTTCATCATTAACCTCTCAGTGTCACAAAGATGATAAATTCTTTATTCCCATGATTTTTTATGAATTGTCCAACACCCAGTTTCACCATGCAGCTCATGAGAATTTATTCTTATTTTAGCAATGTCGATTTTCTTCTTTATACTAGTTAAAACATAGAGATACTTTTGATATTCTAGATTGATCACCTCCTTGTAGTATCTTAATTTTATCTTATCCTCTAATAATTTATTGCACCGCAACTTCTCCTTAAATTTAGATGTAATAATACTTTTTATATTATCATTATTATGTGGAATGAACTCTTCCTCGACTCCCCAATAATTTATCCAACACTTGGCATCTTGATTCCAACCTCACTTAAACTAAAGGTATCTTTGACTAGAGTTTGAAGCAATCTTAGGGAGCCCCTTGTCTCCCATGTTGTTTATCTTGTTCTTGTACGTTAGGTACCTAGTCATAGATATGCTCTCAATGGAGGAATGACTCACTTCTATTAGTAGGATACAATAGTGTGTATTACCTTTAATTTTGAGAATATATGTTATAAACTAGTTTTAGATTTGTTCTATCCTTCTCCACAGTTCTACAGAGATGGTCGACCCCAAACGTTACATACACGATTCCATGTATGATAACAGGAGTGATGAGAGTCTCAAAGATGAGTTTCTTCTTATCCCAATGCCAAAGTTATATTAATTTACAATTGTTTTCAAGTCCACAATAAACTTTGCACCCTCTATTAGTCGTTTTATCGATACTATATTTCTAGTTAAGCTTATGATGATGATTGATTCTAATATATATGTATGAAGACATTTCGTCCAAATTTTTGTTTTCACACATGAAATTTGCATAAGTGATATTTTTGGATTTAATTACCATAACATTTGTTTTTTCAATGTTAACATTCATATACTAGAGAAAAAATCCTTGAAAAGTTTTAGTTATCTTTCAAGATCATAGGGACTCCTCACCATAAGAACAATATCTTAAACATAGAGAAGAAAAATGATGACTATACCATCTAGAGTCATACCGAGACAACTTGCAAATTGTGTTGTCTTCCCATCTTCTCTTGAATGCATATTATGTCCTTGTTATAGGGTGATAGTAGGCTCTTTCCCAATATTTTAACTCTATATTTACCATTTTTAGCTTAGATCCCCAAATAAATGTAGGTGATCCCAATACCCTTCCCCCCCATGCCCACTATATGATTTCCCATGATACAAATTCCACATGAAGATAAAGAGGATTAAATTGCAAGGGAATATGACCAAAATCATAGCGGTTTGAAAGAAAATAGAAATGGGCTTGTGATATGAAACCCTTGAATGAATGATGTGAGAGAATATGGAGACATTTTTCTAGAAAAAAAATCAAATCATTATGGATTAAAATGTGATCCAATCATGCAACAATATGGCTTGGGCCTACAATTCAATTGAACGATAATTGTTTCCTTTCTTGGGTATAATGTTCACTAGATCCCACTTGGTAATCAAATATTCCATTTCTTCTTGGAATTGGTCCCTCACTATTATGTTTCCTTATTTCTCCTTTTGTGAAATCGATACATTAAAGTCTCCAACAACAATGTTGTTTTTGTCCATGCCCCGAAATTAAGGATTTCTAGAAATCCACATTCTCTTTGTATTGCATGTGAGCATATACATTGAAAATTTTGATATGTTACCATGACTCTTTGTTCTATAGATTAGTCATAATCCATGATGCATGGAGAGATGAAATGTGACCTTAAAGACATTTGAGTCCCTTAGATTTCTCAATCGCCTAGATGCACCTCAAGCACCTACCATTATATTAGAGAGATTTTTCTCCAAAATTTTCTACCTATTTCAAACATTTCTTGTTTTCCTATTTTAGTCTCTTGGATCAGGAGATGGTGGAGGTTTCCATTCTATTTTAGAATATTCAGATACTAGGAGTTATTTAAGGTCAACTTGGTCTAATGTAATATTAAATTGAAGTGTCATTTTAGTGTGTATTTGTAAGTTACAAATCTTACTGTCATAATCATATCCTACACATGAGTGATTTGTTAGTTCAAACACCTCCTCGATATTAATGACACTTGCCACATAGCTTAATACTTGATTATTCCATGATCTCTATTTAAAGAGCATAAAGGATAATTTGTCAATGATCAATTGTGAAAGATGTTTTTGTAGTTTATTATTTATTGCATTAATATATGGCCTCAAGTGGTGATGTTGGTTAGGGCCATGGATTGTTTCCCTCTTTGAGGGTTTTTAACCACATATACACCAATGTATTGATCTTTGATCTATGCATGAGCAATTTTCTTAAGGTGTTCAACTTGTGTGAAGATACCTAGTTTTCTAACATTCTAATGACATATTTCAAAGCTTCCACTCTACTTCTACTATAAAACCTTGTACAATTCCAATAGACAATAACCATTATTTACCTGGTGGGGGTTTTGAATCATTGTCAAAGAAATCCACTAAATTATGGATTTAAGGACTCATGGCGGAGCAAATTTTGACTCAAGATCAGAAAGAGCTTCCTATAGAAGTTTGCAACCCTATATTTGCTCTTTCGTTGCAATTTCTTATCTTTTGTACTTAGTGGTTTGCTTCAATATTTTTTAGGGAGATGTTATTCTTTTGAATCCTCTTCTCCTTCTCCTTGCTAGTGTTTTTCTTTTTCTTGGTGACCATTATGTTAGAGATTGACTTGATTTTGTTTGAGAGGAAATCACTTCAACCACATGTGTCAATGGTTATTGTTCCTTATATTTAGATCTTGGAGAAACTTCTTCAATAGTTGGTTGAGACAAAACATGATCAAATCCAAAATGGCTTGGAGCTTAATATTCATAGTTGGGCTAAGATGGTTCGACCATATGCAGGTATGGCTCTACATGCAAAAGGATTGAAATTTGATCACTGGAGAGGGGGGACATATCCAAAGGATTTGTAGGTTGAAGGTTCATATTTACCAGGTATTCTAGATCCCATTTTTACCTAATGCCAATTAGCATCTTTCTCTGTAAGTGGGTTATGTGGTGCATCTTGTTTGTAATAATTTGCAAAATTCCCATATCCATGGCACACTTTGCATTTGAAAGGGAGTTTTTCATAATCAATTTCTAAGTATGATTCCAATTCTCTAATGACAGATTAATGGCCTTAGGAATCCTCTTCTCCAGGTCCACTTCCACACAGATCCTAGCAAAAGTGAACATTCCTAACTTTGGCTTAGATCTATCAATAGATCAATCTATCGAGTTCCCAATAGTAGCTAAATCCTTGTTGCTCTAATGGTGAAGGGGAAAATGTGGAAAACATACCCAAATCAACATAGATAAGGGGACATCCACCTCTATGTCAAAGTCGAATGTCCATCCATTCAAGTACATACCTCTTGAACCCATGAAGTAGGGCCATTTCTAAAGATCATATGTGTATTTCTTTTCTTCGAAGACGAAAGCATAATAAATTTGACCGCAAAAGTAGTGAATGACATTGCCCTAAATGAAAGGTTTTAATTCTTCAAGACCCATTAATCCATCACCTCGGTCGATGTTACACCGTATTTTTCCACCTTGTGAGCATTTATAGTATTTGGATTCCCTTACCTATTTATAGACTCAAAACCAAACTTGTGGTTCCCATTGAACCCCTTTTTCCCTATTTTTCCTCCTATACGCGAGCTACTTCATTACACCTCGCGTATACGCAAGCTGCACCACTATAGCCAACGTACATCGACTTTTTGGTAAATAATAGTAAAAACTTTGTTTTTCACTCCAAAAAGCAGCCATTGTGACCTTTGGCCCTCCATGTATCTCGAAACGACTCGATTCGACCTTTCACCTACCTTTGGAGGGTTATATATTGATCTCTTATGGTGCATGGAAGGAGGGGAAGGAAAGAGCATCGAAACTCTATTGGATTTTGGCCATATCTTGAGTCTACATCCATTGATCCTAGTTGTTGTGAACCCTTTATGTTCACCTACCAAACACTTCCATATCTTGTGAAGGATTCATTCCTTTACTCGTGAGTTTTCCATGGCATGGGGGATTGAAGTGGTGGAGGCACAAGTGGAGGGACCTAGTTCTTGGTTCATATGAGTTGCCGGCAAGAGGTTGTATCATGTAGTTCTTGTTCATATTAATAGAAATACTCATTTTCTCGTCCAATTGATCTTGTGAATGGCTGTTTAATATCATTGGGTGACATTTGCAGATTATATCATGGATTGTGCTATTGTTTATGCTAACATCTTTCATATATTATATGCACTTGCTTGTGTTTATTGTTGAGACTAAGTTGCAGGTTCAAGTGTAGAGATTTGAAGGTTGGTCTTTTATTCCACATCTTAGCATTTACATTTATATATCATGCATTGGGAATTGAGTTGATTTCTAGTAGTCATCTGTCTGTTGTGGTCTACCCCGAGCCATAGGAAGTTTTTATCCATAACAGTCTAAGTCCAAAGTCCTCTAAACTATCCAATGAGCCCTCGCTTAGCAAGATAAGATCTATGTGTCAAGAAGTTGCAGAGGGAAGCTTGAATTCAAGAATGTGTGCAGTAATTTTGATGAATTGAGAGGGACCTTGAAGGGGTTTGGGAGTTGAACTTTGAATAGATGCAATAAGGGCCTAAAATGAAACCACATCAAAAGATGGGGGAGGAGGAGGAGTGCTCCCCCTCCCCCCTCTAGGATCCATGTCCAAGAGGGATGGTTCAATCTAGCATGTTGAAATATGATTGTATGTATTCAAGTACTTATACCATACATCTTCAAACGAAATTCCTCTTTTTCTAAATATATATACTATTCAAAAAGAAAAAAAGAGTTTTGAAACTATGTATATACACCTAAGATATTTATTGTTACATCTTGTGATTTCATATTTAAAAAGTGAAGAGTTGGAAAGAATAATAACATAACTTAATCAAAGAAGATTACGAAGATAGATTGCTAACAACTTGATGTGTTGTAAGAGTTGTGTTATATTTTTTATAATCCCAACCACATCGATGCCCGCAATTTCTTTGTCACATATTTTAATTGGTGTGTGTGTGTGTGTGTGTGTGTGTGTGTGTGTGTGTGTGTGTATCCCGAATGTCATCAGATACCACTTGGATGTTGGAAGAGGAGGAAGAGGAAAGTCTTCCAACTTGACTTAGATGTGTTGCAACCTTATTCATTGGTTTTGAATAAGAGGAGTCACCTATGGATGGAATGTTTTGGGCGTCTTTATGTGTTATAAATTTTACGGTGTTGGAAACACCAACAACGCTAATTATATTAATAATGGTAGAAAAAAGAAAAATGACAAAAGAAGAAGAAGAAGAAGAGAGGCTAGTAGACAATGTAGTCTTACCTAGAAAAATGTTTCTATTGGGAGGGTGTCGAATCTGGCTATCATTGTCAAAACCACCATTAGATTTAGCTCTACCATTGCCTTTCACTGAAGTGCTACTTGAGGACACATTTTCCATTGGTGTGATCTTTTCCAATTCCAACTCACTTTGTAGAATGAGATGTTAATGGTTTACTTATGATCATTGTCATGTGAGGATGAATCACAACATCAAACACATTTACCTCTTGCATTTCATTGTAACAACCAATGTGGACATCACCCATCTTAATGGATAAGAGAAATTGAGATTTATTCAGAAGAATCCAAGATTTCTAGACAACAAGATTAATGCTCAATTTTTTTTTTGTTAGTTAGTATGGATCCTTATATTTCATTCATCAAAATATATAGAAGTTTGCAGGGCCTTCTCGTAAAGAGAAAACAGACCCGGGACCAAAATTACCAAAGTATAAAGGGCCTTCCCATAAAGAGAAAACAAACCCAATTTAGAACTAATACTGTAAAGACAAGTTTTGAGACCAATCCTTCAGATTAACTGAAATCCTAAAAACCAAGTAAAGTCTGAGATGTCTACTAGAAAATAAAGAAAAATAGAGTATGAAACCAAACTATTGATCTAACTCGTGTTGCAGTGTTGATGCAAACCCAGTCAACAGGGGTTCCACACACTGTCGACACCACCGCGATCTCCCTGAGCACCAGCCCAGACAGGTTTAACCCTGTCCAGCAACACCTATGGAGCAGATGAGGTCTCACCCGAGATGTTCAAGGGAGATTTGACGGAAGCATGTTTCCGCCGAATGAAGGAGGATGTTGTGAATCAATTGACTAACTTATTGCAACATTCAGAAATAGATCTAAGCATTCAACTCAGGCATTAATCATAATCGCGACATCATTCAACAGGAACAAAACCATTATTGCAACAGATAAAACAATAAAGCATTATTTGCAGCAAGGAAACATCGCATCATTCATATATTCATATCGCAAAATGCATTTACCACAGAAAGATGGAAACGACACAAAGGTTCTTCTCACAAGCTCTGTCACATCATATTATCTCCGCAAAAACCCAAATACAACAAGATACTTAGTCTTTCGCTTCGGATCAAGATCTCTTAGATATCAAGATTTTCAATCATGCACTCTAAAAAGATATCTCAACACTTACAAACCTACATTTATTTATTGGCTTGTGCCTTTACATTTGTGGTCCACTTAGGAAACCGCCTAACTGCTTCTTAACAAACTTCTACAAAAACTAACCCAAAATCCCACAAAATGCGGTCAAACGACCCAAAAACCCCCATAGTGCGGTCTAAATGACCCAAAATATACATGACGTGGTCCAAATGACCCAAAAAATACAAAAATACTTGTCTCCTTGCTCGTTGTTTTCCTCCTTTCGTGGTACCTTTAGCCTTGCAGAGCATCCACGATGCTGACTCATCAAACCACCTGCCAACAGGCCCCCAACAGAATCTTGTGGCTCGCCCTCGAGCCACGTCAACTGGACACAGTGTATTCACCCTCGTCTATGGCTGAATTATGTCTCTGCAACTATTCTTGTTGTCTATGTCTCACTCTTGGATACGGCTCCCACTGCTACGATGATCATCGGCTCGCTGTCATGTACTTCTCACCCGAAAATGGTCGTCCTCTGGCTTGTTGTCATGTACCTCTCAAACTCATTCTCCAGTCTCTAAGAACGTGGTGCAGACTGAGGAGAAGTTTACAAATAGCTCTGAGGTGCAAAACAGGCCAACGACTCTGGCACATCTGTTTGGTAACAGTGAGCACGTACTACCGGGACCAGGGGGCTGCCACTCCCATTGTTGTTGTGGCCGCAGGGAACACGAAGCTTTGAACCACCACCATACGCCTCAACGTCTCGGATGAGACTTCGTCACTGTGACACCCGAGTGTCCGCAGCGCTGCTTTCTCCAAGCGCTCATGCACACTTGTCATTCGGGCCCTCAGTGCACCTGGTGTGCTACCACACGAAATGAAATGGATCATTTCCACAGCCTCCTTGGAATTCATAACTTAGCTAGATGCCTGACCCTCTCACAACATAAATACCTCTCAACTGGAAATACATCTATGCTCAGCTATCCTCTGGTTCCTATATTTATGAATCGCCCTCGTCCGGACGTCTGCCTTGACAATCATTCGCAAAAAATGTTCACGTAAGGTGTCGATCATATCATTCTGCTATTTCTTGTGTGTATAGACCAGACTTCTGACGTGCGGAGTGGAAACCATATTGTTGTTGGCTGCCATTCGTGCCAAAGCGTGCAAACCATCACCCCTAGTGCCACCGGCCATGCTACCACGGTGTGCTCTTCGTGCCAAACGTGTGTGCTTCTGGCAAAAATCTGAGCCAGCTAACAATCATACCTGCCAAAAGAAAAAGTTCTATTTGCTAATGATTCGTAATGATTTCCGACTTGACTCGGTCGCGACCCTGCCACTCTCGCGAACTTGCTCCCAAACTGCTGTAGCTAGGGTTTTCAACCTAGCTTGTGCAAATGAGCACCTACTAAGGAGAAGGGCCTCCTTAGTAGCAGTTCAGTAAAACAGTAAAACTTGACAGTAAAACAAGGTAAAATCTAAGCTAACATGTGCATCAATAGAAAAATAAAAAGACAATATCATAATGGAAAATTTTCTTTTGTATTAAAAATGAGAACAAAGTTACATTTACCTCAAGTGTTGAGGTTGGTGGAGCTCTTGCAGTAGTCCAGGAGGGCTGCTTCCATGCTCCAATGGGTTCCTTCTCCTTCTCCAAAGTGTTTGGATAATGGGCCAAAAGGGGCACTAAAATGGGAAGCTAGCTCAAATGGTGAGCTAGGGTTTCAAGAGTGATTTTGGCAAAGTGAGGATAGGATTGTGGATATCAAATGGGGAGCCTCCATCACCTATTTATAGGTTTTTAGTGGTGGAGTATTGACCTATGGTTTTTGGCACCATATGGTTTAGGTCAATGGTTTAGGGTTTTTGCTTCCTTTTTCCCTCTTTTTCCTCTTTTTTATATTTTTTATTCCCTTTTATTTGATTTTTGGGAATTTAGGGCCCTTTTAGAGGGTTTTTGCTATCTTTTGAGGAAATTTAAATTATTTTTTTGGGGGGAAGGGGTTTTTTTTTTCCTTTTGGTGGCTTTTTAATGGTTTTTTGAGGTTTTGGAGGCAAAGATGGTGGAAAAAATAGACAAATGAGTCATGTGGTGAGGGAGATGAGGTAATGAGAAATTTTTAGGTGTTAACAGATTGCCCCCTGATGTGTGAGGGCAGGAGCTCATCGTATGGCCGATAGACATCATAGGTCTTTGATGGTTTTCTTGGGGTGTGGAGAAGAGAAGAAATGAACTAGAGTCCGTAACAGCGGTCCCGTACAAACTGCAAAAACTAAAAATACATGACCTCAATAACGAATGAGGAATAATCTGAATATATGGATGAGGTGGGCATTCCCATGCTCATATCAAGATATATAAAGTAACAATGAGGCCCAAAAAAGGGGACCTGAAAGATACATGGAGAACTACTGTGTACATCATAAGGGTCCAGAGGGGACACAAATCTGGGACATACTGCCGGTATGACCATGTCTGAGCTGAAGAACATATATACTGGAATAATAATAGTGTTGCTGAGTGTGGTACCAGAGGAACTGATGAGCTGTTGGATCATAATGACGGGGATCCATACCCTCAATGGTACACTAGACTGTAGCTATACTGGGTACTCAAGGAAGCATACAAGTGGATGGCTTCTGAATATTGTCGCCAACGCAACCCGGATATCCACGGGAACATATAGCTGGGTGTTCTGAAGGGACTCACCAATGTGCTAGAGTCGGGGGAAATCCAGGGTCTTCAACAAATAACTGAAGGGACTAATACCTTGTATGAGTCTCAACGATGCGATCGAGGTGTTGGCGTCAAGCATGTGATAAACAATCATTTAGAGAGGCACTGAGGACTCCTTTCGAAATGATCCGTAGGCACTCACCACTGATGGTGATGATTCCAAGGCACAGGAACCTCTAGGTCTATCCTCTGGAATAGATTGGTTGGCGTCGACAGAGGGAGACCTTGCAACTACCAAGGCAATGATGCTTCCTTGATAGGAGCACGAGGTGTACAACTGAAGTGTGATAGTACTGATGGTAGGACTGACATACTATGGAGGTGGGGAATAACTGGGCAAATAGAGTAGGTGGACTCAAACTTCCTTTGTTCAGAGTATGATGACATGGTTGACCTGGAAGCATATGAAACTGACTGGTGGGAAGGGGATCATAGCGTTAAGGGACCAGGGAATATGGCTATAATGGGAGAGGCTTGGGGGGTCAAACTGATGTATGAGATCCAGAAACTCTTAAGGGTGGCATATCGCAGAATACTCTGAACAAAGGAGACCATATTGGGGTTGCTTCCATAATGTGGGGACGATATATGATCTATCATGGTGCCAGGAGGCACCGTTGGGTCCTTCTTCGTGGTTTAAGGAGCTCAAAGAAGGTATAAAATGGTACTGTCATGTGGATTTATAGGAGCCCAGGACAGTTCATGCTCGTGATTGCTTTCAATTTTAAGGAGTCTGAAAGCGATAAGAAGACTCTGAAATAATGGAATGGTACCATCGTGTGGATTTATACGAGCCCAGGGCAGTGCATGCTCATGGTTGCTTTCAATTTTAGAGAGTCTGAAAACAATAAGAAGACTCCAGGGGGTTTCTTTTTCGTGTGTTAGTCTCCAAGGCCCGAAAAATCATAAAAGGATGCAATGGAGAACTCTTCTAGCCGGTGTGACTAGAATATTCATTTTTCGTAATTAGTCTACTGACGGGCTGTGTATATGACCCTTTTTGTTCCCTTATTTTACCTTGTTCTATGACTCTTTTGACACAATCCTGTATTATCATTGCCTCTCTTGCCTACATTTTGCACATTTTGGCCTTGGTAAGGATTGATCTTGTCCTCTTTGCTATTTGTCAATTGCTTATGATTGGATAGAGTTATGCTGCCATTATTGCCTACTAAAGAAGTGATGTTTTCAGGTTTAGTAACAGTCTCCCTACAGGTTACAGAATGAAGGATTACGAGAGCTGGAGGATAGGCATTTCAGTATCGAGCTACCACATTAAGGCATCAAGATTGATGTATTTCTTACATTGTTTTGGTTACCTATCTAGCATCTAGAGGCTGATGCAGTCGATCCAGGAATTGGAGGTTTTGTGCTTAATTCAATATTTTGAGTCTATGATGACTCATAGTTGACCACTCCGATATCCCTGGGATCATCTCCACTTTCCCCGATGCATATATCTGAATTATCTCTTTGAAAATCTGAAGATAGGCTTTCGTTGGAAACTTGTTGTAACTATGCGATTTCTCCTATTTTCTCATAAGAATTGATGTATAAAAGACATGGGGACTCTTCAGAAGGGTTAGCCTCAATTACACAAGATCTATTGAACATTGTGTCAAGCTTTTATATAAGAGATTTCTGGGTTATCTGATTTAAATGTGTTGATCAATTTTGAGTGATTGAGAGGCTGTTCAGCTCCTGTTGCTGAAGGCAAGGCCCCCTTTTGTAACAAGTGCTGTTATAAGTAGGATTTCTTTCCTTTATGCATGTGTGTTCAGATTGATAGATTAATTATTGATGCAGTGTTGATTGGTTCAATTATTTGATATTTGTAATGTCCCCTTCGCCCATGAATTGTAAGGAAGGAAACATTAACAACACACCGGGTTGTTTGGGTGACTTAGCCCCAATATCCTTACTTCAAAAATTCATAACAATTAAAAACTTCTCTATTCAAGTGTAACTTCAATAAAACACAGTGGAATTCAACATAACAAAACACATAAGCACAAACAGAAGATGATTCCATATGCAGGGATTCAATCCCATTCTTATGCTATGCATAGATTTCATTACAATATCAATCTCATGAATAAATAACATTCAAATTAGCACATTGCAGAACATAGAATATATATATATAAATTAAACCACAGAGAGCACTTATCTTGCAACGCAATGTCCAACGACTGGCTACGTGAGAGAAACGTTCCACCCAACCATAGATCTCTATCCAGCCTGTATTCTTTCAGCTGAGAGATCACCCCCGAGCTGGGTTGTGTATCCACTAAGGAGGAACTAGATGGCTCACTCACATTCAGGGTTTCACTCAAACAGCCATGCTAAGCCAACACACAGTTGGGTTTTTCAAGAATGCAATAGGAGATGGAGGAGGATGCTAGTCCACTGAGCTCAATCCCAGAGCCACATACACTTCAAGCTAGACTCAGCAATCCCCTCCTCTGTTCATACATCCACAACTGGATTTCTCACAACTCTGTCACAAACAATCCCAAATCCGTCACTGATTTTCTGGGCTATCCAAACTGGGTTTTCCCATGGATTTTGGGGTAGCCAATGCTCCCAAAATTCGCCCCAAGGCTCATACCAACGGATCCCCCATTGGATTTCACTGTCCAATCCTCAATCTGGGCGTTTTTGGCTTCCCAAAACGTGGGTTCACTCACAGTCGCGTTTTCTGGTTTTTCACTCATGGGAGCTCGTTTTTGGATGATGAATGATGATGGGATCTTTCACCATGCCATGGGGATGAGGAAGAAGCAACTCCAAGAGGTAGAGTGACTTGTGGGACAATTAAATAGGGCTCATACCTACCCATACGAATTTCAGGGCTGCCCATGCTCCATTGAAGCCATGGGCTGAAATCTCAACCACTTCCTTACAACAGGCATTAATGTCACCTAGGGAAGTCAATGGGTTCACATAATGACAAATGGTAGCATATGGTTCACTCCCTTAGCCCCCTCACCACTCCCTAGTGGATACACGTGGCCCCTTCTCATTCGTTGCCTCCATAGCCAGTCTTGGAATTTTTATATTGCATGATGTTTATTTACATCCTATTACAATTTCCATGGCTTAAGAGCACATGGGCATCAAATATCAATGCTTGCCTAATTTTAAATAAAATCCGACCATAAACTAGCGGGGCCTTGGCCTTGAGCTCCACGCTAGGAAAACATACAACGTGTGTATACAATATTTACATTAAAGGCTAATATATCCTAAGGGTCGAATTGGGGGTATTACAATATTCAAAAATTGTGTGTCGATCATAGCTGAGTGTGAATCCTTAATGAGTGGTGCGATTGGATATCAGAGTTATTTTTATTATCATTTACAGAGGAGCATATGAATGATGGATTCCAAGTTAGTATTATTTCTGAAGTGAATGGACACATTAGGTTATTTTAGAATTATGTTGTGATTGCGTAAGGATAGAGGTAGATTGTGGAATTCGATTAGTTATTCAATTTCTCCATTACAGTTGTGATTCATTGAATTGTTTTCATTAGAGATTTCTCAGTTTGTTAATTTAGAATTGGAAATTTTTTTGCTTTCTGTAATTCGATAGAGTGTTGTTGGTAGTAATTTCTTTCTGTAGTATAGCAGAATCTCATTGATAGTTAGATGCTTTCATTAGACTGCAAGATCCTTTCTGTAGTTGGCAATTTCTTAGGATTCCATTCACCAAAAGATTGCATCCTAATTTTAGTTCAGTAATTCATTAATCTTCTCTGTGTTAAGATCTTCCAAGTTGCAATGTCTGGCATATATTTTGCTTGGTAGCTCATAAGCCTTTGTGGCCCTGGGTTGATAATTTATGAATAGCTTTTCATTTCAATTTAATTTAATTAAAAGGGGATAAAAGAGCTCGTCATTTTGGCACCGTTGCCGGGGAGCCGCCAAGGACATTGTAGTTTGATTGATTATTTTGGTTCCAGTTGTGATTTCTTTTCTTCTGAGTGGATTGTGTGTGACAATTCTTTTTGGAAATAGTCTGGTGTGATTTCAGAGGAGGGTCAAGTAAGACGCACGGACATATTCATTCAGAATATTGCCTGCCGCAAGCCCTGTGATCCTGGAACATGCAAAGTATTCATGCGTAGAGTAAGAGATAGTACAGGTAGACTGGTATATGCATACGATACCCCCCCAGGTACTACCCATGCAGGAAGTTTAATAAGAGGAGGACGTGTTCAAGGAAGGTCACCTTCTTTCGGTAGTTCTAAGGCAGAATTCGTTCCAGAAAAAGAATTGGTTCAAGAAGAAGGGTCTCCTGAACAACTCAGTATTAACAATCAAGGAGGTGAGGAGAAATTGGTTGTTGAATCCCTGTTGTCCATCGGGTAACCTACTTTAGAAGATATAATGGCGGGTATGGATGGCGAGGGAGAACACATTCCCCATGGGGAAGATACAAACCGAGGAAATACAAATGGAGAATCTAGTACGGGAATGGTTACTTTCGAATTCCCAATCCGAAATTCCGGATCTACACTTACAAACCAGATGAAGAACATTCCACATTCAGCATTTCCCAACTTTCATGGTATGGCAATTGAAGACCTGGATACGTTCCTATTTGAATTTGATGTCCTATGCAGGAGCTATGATTATGTTATAGATCACCAGAAGCTCAAACTTTTTCCAGCCATTTTGAAAATCTAGGCTCTGAGGTGGTTCATGGGCCTGGGAGGAGACAGTATAACGACTTGGGCTCAAATGAAGAAATATTTCCTAGATAAATATCAAGAATATTGCAAGGACAAGTCCCGAAAGGAAGCCATCTTTAAGATGACCCATCAGGAGGACGAGAATTTAGAAGACTATGTGGAGAGATTTCAATATAATTTACAAAGATCAAGACAGAATGGGTTGAATGATGATACATTGAAGATTCTGCTCTTATGAGGGATTAGAGATGATTGCATTGATCCACTGAATTTGATGGGTGCAAGGGATGTATGTAATGTCCTTTTTAGGAATTTTATCAAAATGACAATTTTTCACTTTTTTCCCTAGTTAGACCTTTGACTAGTTTTGATCTCTAGGTCCCAAATTTGCCCCAAATGATCCCAAATCTTCTGAGAAGGTATATGAATTATATTAGAACATAAATATGTGTTTAAAGGATGCCTTTGGACCTTTAAAATACCTCTGCAAATCCTCTTTAAATTCTGGTCAATGTAGGTAACTTTACTAGTGATTTCCCTTTGACTAGTATTGGTCTCTAGGTCTCAAATTGACTCCAAATGCCTTCAAATCTTGAAGGAAGGTGTATGAATGATATTAGGACTTGAATATGATGTTCAGGGATGACATATGGCCACCAAAATACCTCTGCAAACTCTCTTAATATTCTAGACCAAGTATGCAATTTTACTAGTAATTTGGGGTTCAAATCCCCCTGGGGTAAGTACTGCAAATGGCTTCCCAAATTCCTCCAAACCCACTCAAATTTATGAACAGAGGTAGGGAATGTATTAAGGATGTTATTAAGGTCTCATGTGCACCATTAATTGATTATTATATCTGTTCCAACCCTCTCCCATTCAACTGCAAAAAACACCAATTCGACCCTTGGGGAAATGGCACTATTTCTTCTCCCAATGCAATTAAACTGAGTAAAAATACTTCAAATGCTCACGTACAGTACATGAAACTTGTAAAATACATCCATTCCAATCCATTAATCAAAAATTCATCATAGAATCATCCATTCATTCGAAATCATCAGCATTACGTTGATTCACAACAAGGTAGTGGGGAAATGGCACTGTTCTTTCATTAAAATTGAGCTTTATACATTTCTACTTGGAATTTCGACCTGAAACTTTTTGGATATGAATAAAAGAGTATTTAATTGATATTAGAATAGAAATGGGGCATTATAAGCTCCCCCAAAGAGTACAATAGCTCACCAAAAACGCCCTCCCTCAAGGATCAAGAATATGCCATCAAAACTGGAAATGGTTGAAGGAGTGAGCTGCAATAGAAGAAACCATGAGATGCCCTGTATCTTACACATACAAATAAAGACTCTATTAAATCTCCAAATGAAAGGTCTGAATGGCCTTTCCAATTACCAACTTGGATGGGAATCTTTCACCCTCGAAATTGGCTAAGGCAAGAAACTAGTCATCCACTAGCTCTCCCTCTTCACAAATGCAATTGCAAATTCTAAAAATGATCAAAATCTGGTTTCATTCTTTGTTACTGACATTTATAAACTTCTAATGTCCTCCATGGGTCGAATTCCTTCCAAGAGACTCATGCCAACTCAAGTTGGGAAGAGATTCCAAAGAACGCCACTTGTACAACAATTCCTAGTCTCCCACTTCCACCAAATCACATGTGGAAGCATATTAGCTGCCCTAACACCCTTGAGAGCCCTCTTGGAGTATATTTTTAGCCCTGACATGTCATATATGTCATATGTCAGCCTTCAGGTCTGTTTTGTGTCATAGGTGTCATAGCATCTTCATCATTGTTGTCATAGAGCTAGGGAATCTAGCCCAAGTGTCTCACTAGCTCCAAATTGCCTCTTCCTCTTCCATGGGAGTTACTATTCCTCTATATTTAGACCTTGGATGATTCATGCAATGAATAATACCTTTTGGACTCCCCCAAGTATGTTACCATTCACCTTGAATTCGAATTGGTGAGAGAATGATGCCAAGTGTAGTGGGGAAATCTAGCCATATGTGGGTCCCACTTCCTCCATGTGTCTTCATGATGAAATTCCACTTTGATTTTCACTTGTATATATTTATTTATCTCCTTTATTAATATTTATGCCATTCTAATATTCAAACATCATTTATTATCCCCATTATTCCAAATCCCAAAGCTTCCACCCCAAACCTAGGAAACTAGTAATTTTCCTCCTTGGCAATTATTTGACCTTTAGCATCAATTTGACAAACTCTAATGAATAGGGCCAATGTGATTAGGCCATTGTGACCCAATTCCAAATTTGGGACATTACAAATCCTCCCTTCCCAATATTGCTTGTCCTCAAGCAATTTTAAACATGGGTGTTGAAGACCCTGCTTTCTGTATAATTCTTTGAAGTTGCCATTGAATTGCCCAACCTTGAGTCTTTGAGTTTCCATGAATATTTTAGAGAGGAACCACCATGCTTGCTGCTGCACTAATCTGATAAAACTCAGTTTATTAAGTGGGGAAATCCATCTCCCATCCTGCTTGTTTCCCCAAAAATTTTGAAACCAATGAGATAAAAATTATTCCAGGGTCCCATTGCGTGTATTGCACCCCAATAATTAAGAGTGCTCTCCAACCCACACCATTAGTTAAGAGGATTCCTGGATCCCATTTTCTTGCATGCATCCTTCCAAACATCATGAGTACCAAATATATATCATCAAAGTACATAACAACATAATGAAAATGTACATCAAGGATATGCTTCATCAAAGAGTCATGAAAGTGCTTATACCTCCAAGCAAGTAGACCACCATTTTCCAAGTGCATACAAGCTTCTAGTGACCAATCAAATATGCCCCAATGACATAGGTGAGGATCCCATGTCCTATAATGTTGCTCCAAAAGGATGTGATATGCATCAAAATATTCAACCATGTATTCTTTCATCCAAGAAGTGAATGAAGAATCTCCACTAAAATCTGAACCAAATAATGAGCAGAAAAAACAAGGAGACTTCAAATGACTCAAAGAAGTCTCACCCATACATCCCTGAATGTGAGAGTCATAAAGATATAGCAAAGTATGTGTCTTGCAACAAAAATGTTCTCCAATCATAAATCTATTCACCCAAGTGTTGGATGAAGTTCCTCCAACATCAAATGAATCAAGTGTTGAGCAAGAAAAACCATGAGTCTTCAAGTGACTCAAATCCATATCATAGGTGCATTCGTGTAGATGTGCATCATCATAAAGTAACAAAGGATGCTACTGCAAATGTGAATAAGAATGTGCTCCAACCATGTCATTATAAAAGTTAAATCTAGGAGTTCTATACTTCTCATATGGCACCATAAAAAAGAACCCTTTCACCCATACTTCATTGAGACTAATGCTGCAAAACATGGAATTGTAGGATGTAGGATAATGAACTAAATTACCCAAATGATAAAAAAGTGCAGAAGTTCCATCATGGGAAGGATCCATATGGGTAGTATCATGCAGGTCCTTCAAAAGTGTGAAACCTTTGTCATAGATTGGTTCCAATGTAGAGGAATCATGCTCTTCTTTAAAAATTGCATAACCTTCATCAAGAGACAATTCAAGTTCCTCTTCCACCACATCAAGTGTTTGGATATATTCAAGTTCATCTTCAAACACATTAAGCACATTCAAATTTCCACATTTCTCATGATCCACCATGTCATGAGAATCCTCCAAACAATCTACCATTTGACAATCTGAAACATAGGAGGAAAAACAAGTATCTTGCAACTTTTCAAGAAGTTGCTCATTTTGAATTGTGAGCTTATGAATATCCTCATTATTCTTCAAGTATGCATCATGTAACAATTCATTAAGCTCAAACAAATGGTTTCTATCAAAAAGCAAAGACATGAAATTACACAAGGTAGCGGGATAAAGAGATGTCGGTATTTCTTGTTATGCAAATATCATAGGGCATATGCTAAGTTGAAGAAAGATTATGGGGATTTGAAGGGTTCCTATCAGAAGAAATTACAAGAAGTGGCAGTCCTGCAGGAACAAGTCCAGAGAATGGAGAGACGTAGGATGGATTCCCTATTAGAGGCCGTAGCATGGGAAGAGGAACAAAAGGAAGATTATAGAGAGACATTCGACAAAGAAGGAACAGAGGATAGCAGGCAAGCAGAAAGTGTGGAGTTTAAGGAGAGGTTTGAAACAGAAGTACCAGAAGGGTTTGAAGAAAAAGGACCAAAGGATCAAGAGTTTCATGAAGAGAACCCTTCAGATGAAGTCCGAATCAAATACATGGAAGAAAGGATAGCTCAGCTATAGGCGACAGCAGGAGACCTGGAGAGACAATTAAAATTGGCCAACAATAAAAAAAAAGGGAAAGAACAGGAGACAATTACAGAACAGCTGCAGAGACAATATTATGCCATGGCCATGAGAAGGCTAGATCAAGAAGTGGAAAAACTAAAATTTGAAAAAGAATATATGAACTATCTATCCCATTCCATGCGGAATTTGAGGCCTCCTTCAAATTTGTATCTGTATTTTTAAAAGAACAACTGATATCTTTCAGGCTGTCAATGGTAGCTATGGGGTATAATGATCATATTGAGACAGTAGATCAATTTGTTGTTTCCTTTTCCAGGGGTAATGACGAAGAGCAGGATTTCTTGTGTGAATTATACATGCACAACTTGGTTATGACAGATTATGAAGATTGGGATCCAAACCCTCATGTAGGGGAAGTACAACTAAGGGCATTTATGTCCTTCATGAGAAATCATTTGAGATGGAACAATGCTGCCACTGCTGTAGAAAATATTGAATGGGAAGATACCCTTTGGGTAAGAGGCTCTCCCTCAGTTGAGAAGCTATTTTTGGCTAGGAACCAGGTGATGCAAGATCAATCCTTCGTTACCCTCCTAGAGACTTCCTAATATAAGGTTGTTCATGAATGCAGGAGTTGGATTCCCTTTCATAGGTTGGAGGTTATGCTTTGTTTACGAAGGAGGGTTAATGCCCTGAGCCTGGATTTGAAAAGAAAATACCCCTTCACTGTCAGAATGTTTGAGCAAGCTCTAGACAGAATACATGTGTATTTTGACTGCCTGAGTACATAGAGGGCCAACTGGATTGGGCTCCGATTTCACTTCCCTATACTTTGGTGCCCTGTGGTGGATGGGGAAGACAGTGAATTTTTCAAGATTGTTGGTGAACATAAAGGTTTTTTCAGCATAACAGAAAGTGGCCACTCTTCCTATAAGTGGAGTGATGAATGCCTAAGCAGCTCTCCAAGTACCCCTATTAGTGGATCACAATTGTAGTTTGCATAGGGACATGAAAACCCTTTGGTTGAGGGGAGATGACGGGCTATGTATATGACCCTTTTTGTTCCCTTATTTTACCTTGTTCTATGACTCTTTTGACACAATCCTGTATTATCATCACCTCTCTTGCCTACATTTTGGACATTTTGGCCTTGGTAAGGATTGATCTTGTCCTCTTTGCTATTTGTCAATTGCTTATGATTGGATAGAGTTATGCTGCCATTATTGCCTACTAAAGAAGTGATGTTTTCAAGTTCAGTAACAGTCTCCCTACAGGTTACAGAATGAAGGATTACGAGAGCTGGAGGATAGGCATTTCAGTATCGAGCTACCACATTAAGGCATCAAGATTGATGTATTTCTTACATTGTTTTGGTTACCTATCTAGCGTCTAGATGCTGATGCAGTCGATCCAGGAATTGGAGGTTTTGTGCTTAATTCAGTATTTTGAGTCTATGATGACTCATAGTTGACCACTCCGATATCCCTGGGATCATCTCCACTTTCCCCGATGCATATCCCTGAATTATCTCTTTGAAAATCTGAAGATAGGCTTTCGTTGGAAACTTGTTGTAACTATGCGATTTCTCCTATTTTATCATAAGCATTGATGTATAAAAGACATGGGGACTCTTCAAAAGGGTTAGCCTCAATTACATAAGATCTATTGAACACTGTATCAAGCTTTTATATAAGAGATTTCTCGGTTATCTGATTTAAATGTGTTGATCAATTTCGTGTGATTGAGAGGTTGTTCAGCTCCTGTTGTTGAAGGCAGAGCCCCCTTCTGTAACAGGTGTTGTTATAAGTAGGATTTATTTCCTTTATGCATGTGTGTTCAGATTGATAGATTAATTATTGATGCAGTGTTGATTGGTTCAATTATTTGATATTCAGAAATTGTGTGTCGATCATAGCTGAGTGTGAATCCTTAATGAGTGGTGCGATTGGATATCAGAGCTATTTTTATTATCATTTACAGAGGAGCATATGAATGATGAATGCCAAGTTAGTATTATTTTTGAAGTGAATGGACGCATTAGGTTATTTTAGAATTCTGTTGTAATTACGTAAGGATAGAGGTAGATTGTGGAATTTGATTAGTTATTCAATTTCTCCATTACAGTTGTGATTCATTGAATTGTTTTCATTAGATATTTCTCAGTTTGTTAATTTAGAATTGGAAATTAATTTGCTTTTTGTAATTTGACAGAGTATTGTTGGTAGTAATTGCTTTCTGTAGTATAGCAGAATCTCATTGATAGTTAGATGCTTTCATTAGACTGCAAGATCCTTTATGTAGTTGGAAATTTCTTAGGAGTCCATTCATTGAAAGATTGCATCCTAATTTTAGTTCAGTAATTCATTAATCTTCTCTATGTTAAGATCTTCCAAGCTGTAGTGTCTGGCATATATTTTGCTTGGTAGCTCATAAGCCTTTGTGGCCCTGGGTTGATAATTTATGAACAACTTTTCATTTCAATTTAATTTAATTAAAAGGGGATAAAAGAGATCGTCATCTACCAGGTCCAGAAAAGGGTTAAACTTATACCAGATAGACACCCTTTTAGGTACTTTAACGAGCATGAAAGGAAGCAAGATTGCTCGGTGATCTTTTCATTCTTTTAGGAGTCAGAAAAGAGCTTAATAGAAACTCCCTAAGTGTCTTTTTTGTAAAGGACTTGTCTGGCCCGAAAAAGGGATAAAATTATACCGAACAAAAGGAATGGCCAAGAAAGGAGAGAGTGTTCAATCAAGGTACATCGATGAGAACCAAGAACGAGGGTTGGGGGGGAACACTGGTGGTGCCTCCTTGCGGGATGGTGAATGGTGGAAAAATAATGAAATAACTGCAGTATGAAGGGAGTGGAAAGTTCATGGATATGCTTGTAGTGTCAAATCAAGTGTAATGTGATGGCAACCAATGTGGCTCGCAGACAGCAGTTGCGTGGTGGATAGACAAAATGTCAAAAAAGGGGGTGACTATGACAACGAGAAATGATCTCAAGCATCATCACAAGTGCATAAAACTGAATCCGAGGGTATAAGGAATGCTAAAAACTGATAAAGGTCGATGTGGTACATAAATCGAGATGGTGAGGTGCATGGAAAAAATTCCCCAAAAAGGGGTTCGGAGAAAACGAGAAATCGAGTCAACCATTCTGAAGGTCTCGTCGTTCTGATTCCAGTGGTGGAAATGGTTTGGAAAATGGACTCTGTATGGAGCCAAAATTGTCGAATCAAGAAAAAGTCAACTATCTATAAATAGTAACTGGACCCATAAGGCCAAGTGTCATTTGTGCGGTTGACTTTAACAGGAGAGTGTGGTGGGCCAGAGCGGATTTGGCATTTCTGGGCAATCGGACCGGTCGATTTCATTTCTGCAAGTTGCAGGTATTTCACTGAGCTCATACCTTTGATTTTTTCTTGATTGGGGTGGGTAGTGGGTCCTCAGGGAGGGTGGTACGGTCCACGAGGGGCGTGGATCGCGTACTTCGAGGTGATGGCCGCGATCATCAATCGCGGTTGTGGCCTCCACAGCAGCGATCCGAGATCGCGACTATGGCCTGGATAGGCGTGATTTGCGACGATGGCTATGGCCTAGACAGCTGCGATCTGTGATCGCGGCTGTGCCCCCCACATGCGCGATCTATGATCGCAGCTGTAGTCCTGATAGTCACGATTTGTGATCGTGACATTGGGCCCCACAACTGCGATCTGGATCGGGATTATGGAGACATACCGGGGGGGCGGTGATGGTTTATTTGATGATGTTCTGATGAGTTTTCATTATGGGATTGACAGGATGCCAAGAGTACTATGGCGAGAGTGTGAGATACCTGACACTCTCATGGAGTACATACGGGATGATCGACATGTCTGGGGGACTTTGGGGTTGTGCAAGCTATTGAAGTTTGCACAGGTGTCGATGATGCGTTGAGTAGCATTATTGCTGAACAAGTTGGTGGGCTTCTGGGAGCTCGATATATAGGACTTGATGGTGCAGGGGGAGAGACTAGAGCTCACCCTTGCAGACGTGTACTTTTTGATGGGACTGCCTTGTTTGGGTAGGGTGGAAGATACCCAGCCACGGAGGTCTGCGGGTGTTGACATGGAGGAGATGCTGGATCGGTACTGTGACGGAGAGTGATGATGGTTCGGATGGGGGATATGACTCTCATTAGGGAGTGTTGGGGACTCCCCCCGATGCGTATGGGCATTCGGGATTTTTTGTATATACGACATGTATTTTATGACAGGGATGTTGTTGAGGCTCCTCGATGTATATTTTTTGTATATCTGAGTGTTGGGACACTCATGACATTTATATGACAATGACATATTTATATAGATATGCACATGGATGCATTTTTGCGTTGATTATTTTTTGTACGAACACAGATGCGCCTGTATTGTTTTGTGTTTGCTTATTGCACGTGGATGCAAATGATTTGTTATGATAGGCACGTGGATGCAAATGATTTGTTATGATGGGCACGTGGATTCCCTTTGTTGTAGATGTAGTCTTTTTGGGATTTTTATGTTTTTGATGTTTTGATATGTGATGATTATGCATGATGGATGATTTACATGGTGTGATTGATATGCCAGTCGAGGATGTCGTTAGCCATTTGATATGCGACAACTTAAGGAGAGTTGACAACTTGCGCCAAATGGCATCTTCAAAATGTGAACCATGGTCTGAGACAAGCTGTTTTGGGACTCCGAATCGTGTAATGACATGGTTAAAAAAGAAACGGGCAGCAGTGTCAGCTTTACAGTTGAAGGTAGGCATGGCTTCATCCCATTTGGTGAAGTAGTCGACGGCGACGATGATGTATTTATGGCCATTAGCGGATGAGGGTTTACACTCCATAAAGGCAATGGCCCATTTACAAAAGGGACCGAAAATAACGACCAGATGGAGTGAGGCGGGTGATGTTTGTGCCTTCGGGGCAAAGAGTTGGCAATTACGGCAATGCTTGACCACAGTGATGTAGTCAGTGAACAACGTGGGCCAGAAATATCCGGCGCGGATTACCTTCTGGGCTGTGGCCATCCTAGAAAAATGTCCACCACAGTCGCCACTATGATAGTCATTGAGGACTTGCTCAGCCTCCTCTCATGTGAGACAACGGCGGAGGATAGTATTGGCACCGCGTCAATAGAGGACATCACCCAGAAGGAGGTACCGAGAGGTGTGGTGACGAATACAGTGGCGTCCATCACGATTGATATCGGGGTGAAACTTTTGCATGCGAAGGTATATCAGAATGTCACCATACCATGGGTCATCTGACGAGATGATGAACAAATGATTGTCCGGTAACTCATCAGGGATTGGCGGGGACAGAAAAAGGGATGGGAGGTCAGTTATGAGCTGGGTAAGTGCAAGGGCTTTAGTACTTTTAGGGGTTGTGAAAGTCAGGTCATATTCCTGTAGGATAATTACCCATTTAGCAACGTGACCTTACAAAAGGCGCCAGTTCAAGAGGTAGACCATGGGGTTGGAGTTGGCGACAACTGTAGTATGAATTCGTAAAATGTAATGTCGCAATTTTTGTATGGAAAAGATGACGGCAAGGGCCAGTATTTCTTCATACGGCTAACGTAGTGGTGGTCCAGACAAGGTTTGGCTGATGTAATAAATAACATGCTACTGGCGAGCAGTGTCTTCTTGAACAAGGACCCCTGACACAGCGTGGTCGGATGCCGAGACGTAAAGGATGAAGTACTGAGAGAAATCCAGAGGGGAGATCAAAGGGGCTTGCGTGAGAGATTTTTTAAGGGCTTCGAATGCAGCTTGCGCCTAGTCGTCCCAAACAAAGGGTATGTGAGTACGAAGCAGATGTAAGAAACCATGAACTATGGTGGCATAATCAGGAACGAAGCGACAGAGGAAATTAGATTTCTCCTGTAAGCTCTGTAGCTGTCGGAGCGTGCGTGGTGCGGGAAGATCTAATATGGCTAGAACTTTGAGGGGGTCGACAGCGATTCCTTTGTGGGAAACAATGAAACCTAACAACCGGCCTACCAGAACGCAAAAGACACACTTGAGTGGGTTCAAGCAGATCTGATACTTGCGACAATGCAGAAAAACTTGTTGGATGTCGTTAAGGTGGTCAGATCGTTTCTTGGAACGTGTTGTGAGATTGTCAAGATAGACTAATAGGATATCAACCAAGTTATGAAAACAATAGGTCATGGCTCGCTGGAAGGTGGCCCCAGCATTTTTAAGGCCGAAAGGCATGACCCGATAGGAAAAGGTGCCCCAAGGGGTAGTGAAGGAAGTCTTGTATTGATCTTCCTTGCGTATCTGAATCTGGTTATACCCATAGAAACTGTCCATGAAGGATAGGACTTCATGCCCCGCACATGCATCAATGAGTTGGTCAATAAATGGCATCGAGAAGTTGTCTTTGGGACATGCTTGGTTTAAATTGCAGAAGTCAGTACATACCCTGATGGTGCCTTGTTTTTTTTAACAGGGACGAGGTTAGAAACCCAAGTGGTGTATGCGATGGGGTAAATGAAACCTACTGCACAAAGTTTCTCAATCTCTGCTTTAATGGCGGGGAGCTTTGATGGGTGAATGGGGTGCTATTTTTGGCGAACGGGGGGAACATCTGGCCACGTGTCGATGTGGTGCTCTATGATAGCGGGGTCAAGACCAGGAATTTTGGTGTAGGACCAAGCAAAGACATCGTGGAACTCTTGAAAAAAGTTTTTTGTACTCTCCGATCTCGTACTCGGTGCAGGAAGCTCCCAAAGTAATGAGTTCAGGGGCACCTCCTGGGGCAGAGATATCAATGTGGATTGTGGGTGAGATATTGGCCATGTTACCTTCCTCGAAGGCATCAGGAGCAGGAATGGGCTCTTTAAACCAGTCGACCTTGGTGGGGAGGAAATCTTTGGACTCAACCGAAAATTGGGTGGTTGTGGTGGTGGAGGACTTCTCCGGGAGAAAATAGGAGTGAGGGTGCATATCCTCCCAGGGGTACTTAGGTGCGGTAAGAGCCTCGAGAATTTCCTCATCATTGCAGAAAATTTTTGTCGTCAAATCGGTTGGCGAGGGAACACTAGTAGTAGAGATCATATAAATGGTATTGATCTCTCCTGTTGGAGGAGATGCTGGGGGATGGATCTCTTCAATGGTGAGAGGGGATGTCTTGAGGTCTGTGTTATTCATCTCGTAGAGAGTGGCTCTGTAATCTGGGAGATCAGGGAAGTGATGTGAGTAGTGTTCGTAAATACTGCATATTGCACAAGGGTGATTGGTACGCAGGGATTTATCGCGAGGCTTAGAGGTAAGGTCGAGTTGGATAACCCGGATATTGGGGTCATCGTCAAGCATTTGCATGTGTTGTTGTAGTGCGGGTAATTGTGGACATTGTTGGGTAGCATGGCCTAACTCATCACATAAAGAGAATTTGGGAGGAGCTCAAAATAGTGGAGGATTCTTAACATTTTTTGGCGTGGGAAGAGCGGTGTATGGTTGTGGGCCTCTGCCCCCAATGTGTTTGGTAAGAGGGGGTGGATTGGTGGATGAGGAAGGAGTGGTGACACCAAGAGGTAGTTGACTAGTAGTGGTAATGGGTTGTAGTGGTTGTAAGATGACATTTGGTGTCAGGGGGGAAACGAGAGGTGTGAGATACCACATAGGTATTCCTAAAGTTAACCCTAGAAGGCTGAGAGTGGCCATAACCGGGGCACTTACTACTCCCAAAGAGGGGAATAGGAAGGGGATTGTATGGATGGGAGTAACACCAACATGACTAAGTACCAATGGTGGTTGTGTTAGTAAGGGAAGTTGATGATTGGGTGTTTGTGTATTATGGGACAGGGTACATAAGTCAGATATTTTGATCGCCTGTGACGGGGGTGGAATGGATTGGAATGTGGAAGTCATCGGCGTATCTGAGTAAATTCCAAGTCCTACTAAGGAAATCAACAAAGTAGATGTACCGTGAACGGGTTGTTCCACCATGGGGAGAACATTTTCAAGTGCCGCTGGGGCATTGAGATCGTAATAGGTGAGTTGATCAATCTTGATCACTCGTCCTTCATGGGGGAACATCATGATGCGGAAAAAGGATGAGGCAACCGCCCACATGGAGTACATGTAACTGCGGCCAAGTAAGAGGTTATAATCAAGTTGGGCGTTGATGACCTCTATGTCAATAAGCATTGTTTTACCAGCCAACTGGACGGGGACATTAGCTAAGAGACCTTGGGGTTGAGCCGAATGGTCGTTGTAGGCTCGCAACGCAGTGGTGGACGGCTAGAGAGTAGGGGATCCCAACTTTTTCCAAATGAATGTGGACATAACGCATGTAGAGGCACCCTCATTGATGATGCACCGATGGATTACAAGATTCCAAATGGATACAAAAACTTAGAATGCTAATGTGGAAGGCAGGCGTGGTTCAGATTGGTCCAAATCAAAGGCCATCATTCGTGAATCAGTCGGTTCAATAGCACCAATGGCTGATAACAGAGTCTTGCGCTGTGTAGGACAGTTTTTTAAGACCTCTAACGCAGACATGGCTGCGGGGGACTGAGCGAAGTCGTCCACAATGTTGTAATTAGACGCAGCGCGAGCATTAGGGTTATTGTTGATGCGGCGAAGTGGGAAGCGAGGGGCTTTTGAGGCTCCATCTAAAGGGCCCAGAGGTATGCATAATGGCTGATCGGTGGGAAGAGCATTGGTGGTTTTGTCGGTGGGAGGGGCTTCAAGGGTGGAGCCATATTGGTTCCAGCGGGTTTGAAGGTTGACATCGGTGGATGACATCATTAACAAGTGATGGGTGCCTAATTCTAAAGTGGGGTGGGCAGGCGCAGCGTACGTGACTTGCTGTTGTGGTGGCGCGGTTCCTTGAGGGGGAGCTAACAGTGAATTTTCACCACTCCTTGGGTTGGTAAAGGGTTCTGTAACACCAAGGGTTGAGTTTTAGGTGGTGGGGGATTAGGTGGCGCATGAGGTGCCGCGTGCCCTTGGTGGTGGGCATCATCAGTCCAGAGTTGTCGTGCCCGCTCCAAATGTGGGAAAGTGTGTGTGTAATGGCCATAGACCCCGCAAATAGAACAAGGGTGGTTTGTTTGTAAGTTAGGGTTTTTAGCTTGCTTTGGCGGCCTGTCGAGGTTTTGGTTGGTAGGTGCCACGTTATTATTGTTTGGGGGATTAGGTGGCTGGCCGCCTTGGTATGGAGGGGGGTTGTTCCTGTGGTTACGTCCTCTTCCGCGGTTTTGCTAGCCTTGTTGGTTACATTGTGTATTTTGGTTCGGCTGCAGATTTTACTGTTTGTACACTTGCCCTTGGGCAGTAGGTGGGTTCTGGGGTTGTGCAGGTGCGGGAGCAGGCTGCGGTGGATAGTACGTGGGTGGGGGTGGAGGTGGTGTGGGTCTGGGACCTTGTGGGGGTTATTGATACGTCTGTGTGACGAGTGGTTGATTTGCCGCAGGTGCTACCTGTGGCGGACAATAAGTGGTGGGGGCTTGAGAGGATATAGGAGCATGCGCAACCTGCGGGTGGTAATATGGTTGAGGTGCAACCGAGGGAACGTAAGTGGGGGACGCGTGGCCGAAGCACTGAGGTGGACATGAGGGTCCGTGGGAATGGCGGTTATGCGCCATGGGAGCATATGAATTGGTTGCTCCAGAATGGGATGTAGCCTGCGAAAGGTCGGGGCCATTACTAGTATGTGTCATGGAAAAGGGCTGGTTATGCGATGCAACATGGCCAATGATGCCATCGGCGGCATGGGATGCCCCTGGCCCATCATTTCGGGAGGAATCGTCGTGGGGAGCGTCGGGTATAATGGTATATAAGTAACCAGACTAGGCGTAGATAAGGTCAAACTGTTGGGCTTTTAAGATGGCTTCTTCCTCGGACTCGGGTCGCTCGGATGCCACATCCTTGGCAATGAAGGGAAGGAGAGATTTGAGAAACCAATCTAGGAATATATGGTCATCTAACTTGATTTTGCATAGGCTTTGGAGTCGACGCCACTCATGAATGTGGTCAGTGATGTGGGTGGCCGTATTCTCTCTGCAAGATAGTAGGATCTCAACTCCCGCGTCATAGAAAAGAGGTAACTGAAAGAACTGCAGGAAGTTTGAGGCAAGGAAAGTAAAGGTGGCATGGGTCCCATGGGGCTACTTGATGTACCACTTGGCTGTAGAGCCAGTGAGAGTTCGTTGTAACAGACGGAGTCGGACAGAGTCATCCACTATGGAGTTGGAGGAACACCATAGATGGAAGGACATAATGTGATTTTGTGGGTCTTCACCTGTATTGCCCTCAAACTTGGGGATATCTTATGGGAGTTTGGTAGGCATGTGAGGCCACGTGGGATTGTGTCTGATGGGATCGTTGGTCAATCTGGCTAGGTCAGGAAGGTTGAGACTAGCCATGAATGGGAAACTAGTAGAAGAATGTGACGTACTAGTGGGGGTGGCCATGGTGGGACCGTTTCCCCCAAGTGTGAGAGCTGGGTTCATGTTGGGGATGTTACCCCCAGACGGAGGAACGAAGGTGGTATGGGAGGGTCATGCACCGCCAAGTGTAACGTGAGTTGCAGATGGGGTTGGGTTGGGTATGTTAGCCACTGGAATTGGCACAGTGACAGGAATGGTGGTTGTGGGCCCCATAGAGGGCATACCCAAGGTAAATGTGGTTGTGGCTAGTGTGGTTGCTGGGGTGGTTGTGGACATGCCACCAGCAATTCCTACAAAGAAAGGGTTGGAGGTCATTCTAGCCATGGGGATGGTCGGTGCTGTATAAGTGGGGTTTTCCGACTCTGCCTCAGAATCAGATGTGAAATAAGGGGCATCAGAGTCAGGGGACGGAGCTCTATGTCATCGATGAGTGGAGTCGAGTGACGAAGCTCTAGGTCTATGACAAGTGGTGTCGAGTGATGCAGCTCTACATCTATGACGGGTGATGTCAAGTGAACCGTGCTACAGGGGCTCACCATGGAGGTGCCGAGAGTGTCTCAGGGACTCAATGGTGATAGATGGTGTCAAGTATCTGGGGGTTGTGTCGAGTGACAAAAGGATCGAAAACCCTAATGTAGCCAAGTGTGCAGAAGGAGAGCGCAAAAAATACGGCACTTAGGCCAACAACCAACTCAAAACACTTACCGTAACAGTTGTGCTACAATAAGCGGAGTATCAGAAAAAATGGTCAGAATACTAACAAGCAGAAGGTTTCCTAAAAATAAAAATGGTGGACTCGCTAGACCAAAAGGAGGTAAGGGAGCATGCAGACACCTAGCTAAATAGTATTCTGATTCAACCAGACATATCCTCTGCAAGGTGATGAAATCCAAATCATACAATATGGATAGTAGAAACAAGTGGCTAAAGGTATCCCCCTACTGGGAGGGACACCGGGTAAGACAATCCTAGAAGAATGGAAACTAAGATACCTCGTTAATAAGACCTCCAGAAAGGTGAATCTGCAGCTCCAGTACTATCACCATGTGGGCCTAAAAGGAATCACCACACGCAGACCAACGAGTAGGTAGCCTTTGGTTATTGGGTGGATTGCGGTATTCCACTCAGACCTCCGGAACCAGTCTGGCTACTTCAACCCTCCTAAGGGAGAGGCCCTCTGATAAACTGGTTGTGACTGTGTCAAAAAATACTAGGGGATTTTGGTACCCTAAAGAACAACCACTATGTCTCAAGTGTAAGCGACCGAGGGGTGTTATTTGGATTCTTATCCCCCCTGTCCTACCTAAATACAATATTCTTATGTGTTCCTAATAAGATCCTAGTGGGCGGCCTTCACTAACACCTCCGGGTTTTGGTGTAATGGTTCGTATCATTTGGTATCAGATCCTCCACCCAGGTTCAAGTCACAGAGCGGGTGGCAACGTCGGCATTGCAGTGTTCGCCCGAGGCTCGTACGGCTCAAAGGGGATACCACCGTACAGGCGCACATCCAGCCCAGATTCTGGACTGCGGAGTGTGGTGGAATGATAAGATCCTAGTGGGCAGCCTTCACTAACACCTCGGGGTTTTGGTGTAATGGTTCGTATCAGTTCCCCAAGTGGGGTTAGAATGTTGGTTGGGTTCAATAGTTTTTTAAGGCTCACTTGAATTAGGTGACAGAGTGTGTGCGTGTGAGTTAATGAACCCAATCAAAAGTGCCACGCGTGGGCAACTTTTTTAACCAATAATAATGCAAAAATATAACTTGCAATGCAAAATTTTCTTTTTCCAATGTAAATGCTTAAACTTAAAAATGTTGTAAATGGAACAGAAAGCAAACTGCAGAAAAAGGCTATAGCTAACTATGGCTGCAAACATAACAGGTGGTTGTGTAGGTGCAGAAAATATTGCAGAAAAATTTTGGGTTCAAAAAAATGTAAAAAGTGCAGAAAACAGATCGCGGGTCTGTGACCAAAATGCGTGGTCTGGAGCGCAGCTATAAGGGTGAACCCTGTGGTCAGATCGCGGGTCTGTGGCTAAAATGCGCGGTCTGGAGCACGGCTGTAGAGGTGAAACCTATGGTTGGATCGCGGGTCTGTTGCCAAAATGCGCGGTCTGGGACGCGGTTGTAGGGGTGAAACCTGCGGTCGGCTCGCGGCTTGGTGGCCAAAATGCGCGGTTTGGAGCACGACAAAGGGGCAGAAAGCTGCGGTCTAGGCCGCGGGAAAGAGACAGAAAGTTGTGGCTAGGTCACGGAAAAACAACAAGAAGTCGCGGTCTGGGCCGCGGGAAAAGGGCAGAAAGTTGCGATCTGGATCGTGGAAAACTGGCTGAAAGATGCGATCTGGGTTGCGACTGCGAGGAACAAAAACGCGATCGGCGGCAGAAAACCCAACTGGTCGAAGCCACAGCCTAACAGAGAAAATAGAAAAATACTTGTAGAAAATAAAAAACTTTTAAATTTTTAACCAGAAATTCAAAGGCCCTTAGTGGAGTCGCCAAAACTGTAACTAGGTTTTTCACCCTAGCTTGTGCAAATGAGCACCTACTAAGGAGAAGGGCCTCCTTAGTAGAAATTCAGTAAAACAGTAAAACTTGATAGTAAAACAAGGTAAAATCTAAGCTAACATGTGCATCAACAGAAAATAAAAAGACAATAACATAATGGGAATTTTTCTTTTGTATTAAAAATGAGAACAAAGTTACATTTACCTCAAGTGTTGAGGTTGGTGGAGCTCTTGCAGTAGTCCAGGAGGGCTGCTTCCATGCTCCAATGGGTTCCTTCTCCTTCTCCAAAGTGTTTGGATAATGGGCCAAAAGGGGCACTCAAATGGGAAGCTAGCTCAAATGGTGAACTAGGGTTTCAAGAGTGATTTTGGCAGAGTGAGGATAGGATAGATTGTGGATATCAAATGGGGAGCCTCCATCACCTATTTATAGGTTTTTAGTGGTGGAGTACTATTGACCTATGGTTTTTGGCACCATATGGTTTACGTCAATGGTTTAGGGTTTTTGCTTCATTTTTCCCTCTTTTTCCTTTTTTTAATTTTTTATTCCCTTTTATTTGATTTTTGGGAATTTAGGGCCCTTTTAGAGGGTTTTTGCTATCTTTTAAGGAAATTTAAATTTTTTTGGGGGGGAAAGGGGTTTTTTGGCCTTTTGGTGGCTTTTTAATGGTTTTTTGAGGTTTTGGAGGCAAAGATGGTGGGAAAAATAGACAAATGAGTCATGTGGTGAGGGAGATGAGGTAATGAGCACTTTTTAGGTGTTAACAACTGCGACACAAGCACTTCTTCTTGTGCATTCTATCCCTGCTGGTGCGCCATCCTGCCACTGAGCATCCTGCATTTTTTTTTTTAGCCAATGCGACTCAGGAATCACACTACTCCAAGCCCGTCTTATAGGGCTTCAACGTGCTACCATTGATAAAATTTGGGAGCATCGCTCCATCTAACTACTGCAACTGTATTGCTCCTCCTGAAATGATGCTACCGATGCGATATGGAGCAAGCCAATGCATCTGCAACTTCCCGGGATTCTTTAAAAACTTGTTGTCGTACAACAGCACCAAGTCACCTTGCTGAAATTGTTTTTTCTTGATATGGCGATCATGCCAAGCCTTCTGACGATCCTTCTCCACGCTCTGGTGGAAGCCTATGATAAAGCGTTCTTCCTCAAGCTGCACTAGCTGCGCCAGACGTTCTCCTAATGTCGCTTCATCATCTATACCTGTCGTTGTCGTGATGCGCAGACTCATAATGATGTACTCCATAGGAATAATGGCCTCTTGCCCATACACCAATTTGAATGGTGTCTGTCCTATCAACCTTTTACAAGTGGTGCGATATGCCCATACCACTGCTGGAATATTCAAATCCCAATCATCGCGATTCGCATTGCAAACCTTTTTCAGCACATGCTCCAAGATCTTATTGAAAGCTTCTATTGTCCCATTTTCTTGCGGATGATATGGCTTGCTCTTCTTATGTTGTGTCTGCAGTTCCATTTTAAATGCACTGATGGTGCGATTGATGAAGTGGCTACCCTGATCACTCATCAATACCTTTGGGAAGCCAAACCAAGTGACGATGTTGTCGAACAAGAAGCGTGCTACTGTTGCATTGATGCAATCTACGACCAGTGTAGCCTCCTCCCATCGTGTCAAATAGTCTATCGCTGTGATGATGTATCTTGCACCAGTATGCTTCCCAGGTGGGTTGATAAGGCCCAAGAAATCCACTGTCCATTTATCAAATGGCTGCAGAGTCACTTGAGGTTTCAATGGCATCGCATCCCTCCTAGAGGGTTTCCCGGTTCTTTGACAGACATCGCAGGTCCACGCATAATTTGTCACATCATTGGGAAGTGTGGGCCACCAAAGCCCTGTGCAAAGCACCTTCCGGGAAGTCGCCCGACTACCATAATTCCCACCAGCTACTCCTGCATGTGCTTCCAATAAGTTCTGCCCTTGCTCATGAGGAAGAACGCAATGCCTCAAGATCTCATTAGAGCCCAGTTTGTACAATTGTCCTACAATCAGCTGGAAATCTATAGCCTTGACCACCAGCTGCTTCTTCTGAATGGTGGTGAACCCCTCCGGGGTGGTTCCTGTCACCAAGAACTGAATTATTTCCTCATAGTAGTCATCAGATACCCCAACCTTAAATAATTGTGCATCGGGCAACCCGTCCTCAATGTTGGTTGGTTCCTCTCCTGTCTCAATCTGCGACAGATGATCTGGTCTTGCGTTCAAGCATCCTGGCTTCACAATCACCTCCAAATCAAACTCTTGAAAAATAAGTAGCCAACGACATATCTTCCCCCCCAACACAGGCTTATTGACCATATATTTCAATGCAGAGTGGTCTGTGAACATCTTGAAGTGACCACCTAATAGGTAATGCATAAACTTCTGCAGCGCATATACCATCGCAAGACCTTCCCTCTCTGTCATTGTATAGTTTCTCTCTGCAGACGACAACTTTTGACTTTCAAAAGCAATTGGGTGATCTAGATCCCCTTCCCCTGCCTGTGCAAGCACTACTCCCAGTGCAAACAATGATGCAACAACGTGGACATGGAATTCTTTACTCCAGTCCGAAAATACCAATATCGGTGCTGAGGCCATCTTATCCTTCAACATTTTGAAACTAACTTGACATTCAGGACTCCACTGAAAGACCACATCTTTCTTTAGCAACTTCTCCATATGGGTCGTGATCGTTGCATAACCATGGATGAACTTGGGATAATACCCAGTATGCCCCAACGTCACTCTCAGCTGCTTGACAGTAGTCGGCGGTGTTAAGCTCAGGATGAGCGCAATCTTTGTGGGGTCGACCAACAATCCCTACTTGCAGACAATGTGACCCAGCAATATCCCAAATGGTGCACAAAAGATGCACTTCTTCAAATTCAGTGATATCTAATGTTGTCGACAACGCTGCAACATCAGTCGCAGATTTTCCAGATGATCACTGATTAATCCATAGACTGTCCAATCATCCATGTACACCTGCAAAAGCTTCTGAATGAAATCCCAGAAAGCAACAACAATGACCCGAGATACTATCACTGGTGCATTCTTCAATGCAAATGGCATCACCATGTACTGAAAATAGCCCCATTCTGTCACAAATGTTGTCTTGTGGCGGTCTTCTTTCGCGATTATGATCTGATGATAGCCAGAGAACCCATCCGTGAAAGAATACATCTCTTGACCACCCACATCCTCCAGGACCTCATCGGTGAATGGGGTCGGAAATGGATCATGTAGACATGCGTCATTCAGCTTTTGCAAGTCGACACAAATGCACACTTCACTGATCTTCTTGTCCTGCATCACCATAGGACTAATCCATTCTAATTCCTCAACTGGTTCAATAATGCCAGCATCTAACATGCGGTCAAGTTCTACCTTGACCCTCTCCTTATGCGCAGATTCAAGCGATACGGTCGTTGTTTTATCGGTTTTGCATCTGGTTTCAACAGGATCTTCATCTCCCCCAAATCCCCCAAGATTCCCTTCATCTCATAAAACTTCATAGGGAATAAGTCTTGAAATTCATGCAACAAGGCGATGACCTTCCCCATTATCTCATCGTCCCAATAGTCCCCAACATTTGCAAACTTTGGACATTCCTCTGTCCCAATGTTGACCTTCCGGAGCTTGAGCGGCTAAATGATCGGATCAGTTGGTGCATCAGGTGCTACAACATCGCGACTGCCTTCGGATTCCGGAATGTTAACATTCTGTGGTTCATCACCATCCTCTGGCCCACCAGTGATATTATAACATTCCATCATTGACTGCATCTTGCAGTGTGTATGCGGATCCATAAGATATGCCACTGGAACAACCTTCAGAACCACATCGCGGATGAGCTGCAAAACATTATGGACATATGGGTTGGCATCCACAAAGCTGAAGGTATGAGTAAAACAAACTATCAACTCCAACCAAGTGGTAATCTCCCCTCGCAATTCAGCTGCAGTATACCATGAGCGCGGCATCTCGTCCAGAGTATGGACAAAGGCATGGACCCACTCATCCCTTGGTCGCGATTCCCACAACATTTGACATTCCATCAGATGACTGCCAAGGTCATTTCATCCATCGTATTTCCCTGTGTGGTAAACTTCATTGTCACCAAAGAAAACCGTCATCATTCGTCGACATTGCGACCACCCATCAATCTAATTCTTATGTGTCGCCCACTAACGTGCTGGAGCAGCCTTCAGTGCTTCCTCCAATGCCAGCAATCGTTGCGGTTCTGAAACCTTTCCCTCGAATTCCATGAGAAAATCAAACAATCCGAGTAGCCCTTCATATACAGGTAGTGCAATAGTTTCAGTTGCAACATGGCGCAATGACTGCGTGACTAACCCACACTTGCGGAGTGATACCTCATGCAAGCGATTCTACCAATTTTCTAAAGCGTCCTCAGAGTCGGAAGACACAGAGCTGAAGCTGCACCACCCAAGCTCACTATCGACAGTCGGATGAATATAATCTTCTGAGATATTGTAAGCATGGTCCCATCCACTGGAAACCTCATCCTTTACCGGTTCAATATACCTGCGTCCTTCAGCCGAATCCAACGGAGCAATGACTCTGAGGTCGCAGTTTTCAAAAGTCATCATCCGCTTCTTAAAGTTGATTACTGCTCCACTGTCATTAGCCCATCCAATCCACAATAGCGCGGTATAGGATCTTCTACCTTCAACAACCTCAATGACATCAAAATCCGCATATGTCTTCATTCCCTCAATTTCCACGACAAGGCACGGAACTCGCCCAATCGGTGTCACCTTGTCCTAATTGGTCAGTCTCAGCTATACAGGGGACCAGCTCAACGTTGGGCTCCCCATTTTCTACCAGGCCTGCTTGGTTAAGATGTTCACATCCGAACCAAGGTCTAGAATAATTGAATCAACCTCGTAATCCCCTATCTGGATATTCATTCGCATTTCTTTGCCTGTCTTCTTCCCCTGCAGGGAGTTCACAGCAGATTCCTTCCGTCCCGGGGTCGGTCGTCGCAACAGATTCTCGATTTTAGCCAGAGCATCGGGGTCTCTTTCCAGCAATAAACAACTTTCCAAGAAGTGTTGTAGTTTGCTATACTGACGCAATGGGCCTGCTTCCAACGTTGAATCGAAAATAGGAGGCATATCACAAATAACTGCCTTACCAGGATTTCTGCCCATCGCATGACGTGTTTGAAATAATTTATCGCGCTCGGCGTCGATATCGAACTGTACCGTCTTCTGCCTAGCTAACCGGATCAGAGGATGTGAACCATCTTCGCTTGTCTTCACACCTCCGCGAGTAATAATTGCAACAGTAGCATATTGTACCCTCGTCTCCGTAGAAATTGCCGCGATAGTTGCACTCTCAATTTGGTTCAGTGGCGGATTGCCAGGTTCGTTCACATTCTGGTTGGCATTCTAATTCGGTCGCTGATTCTGGTTCTGCGGTGGTTGCTGCACTTGATTCTGTATGGGTTGCTGTGCCTGATTCTGGTTCTGCAATTGCTGAACATTTCCTGCTTTCCATCGCGCAATCAACTATGGACAGTTTTCCACAGTGTGATCAGTAACAAAACAAAACGTACACTGCGTCTTCAATTGTGGGAAATCCTGCTAGTAGTGTCCCCACACTCCGCAATTATAACACTAGATAGGTCCTCGACCTCCTCGTCCTTTTCCTCCTCCATGACCAAATCCGTTGCCGTGTCCTCCCCGGAATTCCCCATGGAATACCCCTTGCTGTTGGTATTGCGGTTGCGGTTACGATTGCGCATACTGCCTGGGCTGCACATACTATGGCTGTTGAACGTACTGTGGCTGCTGCACAACCATTTGCATCAGAGCATATTGCGGCATAAACTGTTGTGGTTATTGTTGCGGTACAAACTGCACCTGCGGTTGAGGTAGCGGTTGGCCTACTTGTGGTTGCAGTTGTGGTTGTTGTGCGGCATGTTGATCGTCCTTCACATAGAATGCATCGTACGTTCGTTCATGAAGTAACCCATATGCCCAACAGTCCTTGTATTCATGTCCCATTGACTTACAGAAGGTACAATACAGATTCATTGGTTTTGTGACCATCTTCTGCATATATTAACATTCTTCATGGTGGTGCCCATATACCTGATAGATGCGACACCACAGCATACCATCGTCACTCAATGGATTCGGTGCTCTTGAAACCAGATAATGGCGAAAGTCTGGGAAATTATCCTTAGTATGCCCCTCTCCGCGACATCTCGTACACCATACTTCTTCACGTTGTTCCTTACCCTTCTTAAGGTCTTGCAACTGTATTGTAAAGTTAGCCAGCTATGTCTGAATCTATGACATACCCGCGGTGCTCTCACCAAGTGGCGAAGCTTCCAACCGCATTGCAATCTCTAAAGCTTCAATTGCTGTTATAATGTTCTGTTGCATCAGCGGTAATCGAGTGTGAGGGAGCAATGCCGCGATGAACCATTCTTTGTGTTGGACATTGCTCATGTCGAAGCTGACCCTCACCATCAGTGTTTTGAACCGCTGGTCAAAATCCCACATAGTTTCATTGGGGTACTACTTAATTTATTTGAGTTCTGTAATATTGTGCTTCAAATTTGGGTTTTCTGAACTCTGCAATCAATCCAGCTCGAACTTCATCCAACGTATTTTCTGGAGCGCCTACAGGAACCTGCACAAACTTCATGAACCAGTCTAATGCACGACCCCGAAGGGTTGTTTCCAATTGTCCTTTCTTGGCATTATCATCAGTGATTTGCTTTACAGTCCATACTGCTTCACATAAGTACCTGTACTGCTTAGGGTTATCTGTTCCATTTCCATGGAACAACGGTAACTTTGCATCTTCCCCGCCATCCTGGGCTTCCATCCTATGGTCACTGAGCTACTAGCAATTAACTTATGTTGATTTGATGAACATAGTGGTGTCAATGTTGTATTTCTTATTGATTGAGAGATAGTGAGCGGAGGTGTGGGTACGTTGCTGCTGGGGTTGGGTCCTGCCTCTATCCTGGGCGTATCCTGGTTGTCCCTATCAGCCCTGTGAGGTCGCTTCGTCCCATGTGGTCTTCCTTCACGGCCTTGCGTTTTGATCGCAGCAGGACTTCTCCTATCCTCTGCCTCTTTTCTTGTCGAAACCTTTCTCCTCCCCTTGTAAGACCACTCTCTTCCTCAGCTTCCTTCACAGTCTCATCATGTCCTACACCCATCTACCTCTTATCATTCCATGAGCCACCCCCAAGCCGTCCCGGTATCCATGGCCTCCTCCCACTAGGGTTCTTACTAGTCTAGGTGTATCTTTAGTATGCCTTTTTCGCAAATGAGCATTTTAATGGACAACTGTAGCGATAACAGAAACCTACCCCTTGGCCTGTTGAAGAAATCCCTTTCTGCTTCACTATAAGACTTTATTATATCAACCGCAAACTTAGTAATGTAACCTTCTAGTATACTGTCTACCCAAATATCAACAGCTCGCGACGCTTTATTGTCGACTTCTTGCAGCTCCTGGATCAGTTCTGGGGTCCAGGCTGTCGGATCACCACCTTGGAAGTTCCTCTTCTGGAAGGTCAGTTCTGCTAACCAATCATACAGGATGATTGGGAACTCGTAGAAAAAATATTCGTGGAGACCGTCGTGAACATACTTCGCCAACCACCAATCTGTCGACAACCCAAGGTTCTTATTTTCTTTTTCAGCGAACTCTCGCGGCTTTAGGTCGAACCAATCTTGGATCTCTCGTCTTGTCGGATGCCACAACATATCCTCCTTTCACTTCGCACTACGGTCCCAGCAACGAAACCATTTTTTGATGCAAACCTAGTCGATAGGGGCTCCACACGCTTTCGACACCACCGCAATCTCCCTGAGCACCAACCCAGACAGGTTTAACCCTGTCCAACAACACCTGCGGAGCATATGAGGTCTCAACCGAGATGTTCAAGGGAGAGTTGACAGAACCATGTTTCCGCCGAATGAAGGAGGATGTTGTGCATCAATTGAGTAACTTATTGCAACATTCCAAAATAGATCTAAGCATTCAACTCAGGCATTAATCATAATCGCGACATCATTCAACAGGAACAGAACCATTAATTCAACAGATAAAACAGTAAAGCATTAATTGCAGCAAGGAAACATCGCATCATTCATATATTCATATTGCAAAATGCATTTACCACTGAAATATGGAAATGACACAAAGGTTCTGCTCACAAGCTCTATCACATCATATTATCTCCGCAAAAACCTAGATACAACAAGATACTTAGTCTTCCGCTTCGGATCAAGATCTCTCAGATATCAAGATTTTCAATCATGCGCTCTAAAAAGATATCTCAACACTTACAAACCTACATTTATTTATAGGCTTGCGCCTTTACATTTGTGGTCCACTTAAGCAACCGCCTAACTGCTTCTTAACAAACTTCTACAAAAACTAACCCAAAATCCCACAAAATGTGGTCAAACGACCCAAAAACCCCCATAGTACGGTCTAAATGACCCAAAATATACATGACGCAGTCCAAATGACCCAAAAACTACAAAAATACTTGTTGCCTTGCTTGTTGTTTTCCTGCTTTTGTAGTACCTTTAGCCTTGCGCAGCATCCGCGATGCTGCGATGCTGACTCATCAAACCGCCTGCCAACATGCAAACATGGCAGTCGTCGAGCTTGATGCCTAGACGCTCAGCAATTTGTTTCTGGTTCCGAATGATTTGTTGGAGGAGTAGGACCATCTCGTCCTGCTGAAGGATAATTTCGGCATGGGCTTCCCTTCTTTCTGCTAGAGCCTTCCCAAGGACAGCTTTCTGTTGCCAATTATAATCCAAGGTTTTTTGATACAGCTGTTTGACGGACAATCCACTTGAGCAGACGCGAGCCAGATATCCCTAGCTCAAAGTGAGTCTAGAACAAATAATACAGACTACAAACGACTTTCCTAGATCTACTTAAGGATCAAGTACTAGATTCCTTACCTTAACTTCTCCATTCTTTCTTCTGGATGCTGCTCCACATCTCGCGGTCGTCTGATCTCAGCTGCAAGACCTATCAAGACACATAGAACAATGCAAACGAGTAAAATACATCTATACAATAAGAGATATAAGTAAACAATTAAGCAGGTAAACTACACAATATCATCACACATAAACAATATTGGTGGAAAGCGTTTATATTACTGTAAATCAGGAAAGTACATAGATAAGAATAAACTACAACCAAGGCTTAACGTAGTAGCCCTTATCCAACCAATCCAATTGCCATGTACTCCCAAGGAAGTATGAGTCTCTCTATGGATGAGTTAGAGATCTCTCCAATGTGATTTCACCAGCATGTAGACACTATAGACTTCCTCTTTTCGAGAGGGGTAGAGCTTCACTTATATAAGAATAAGTGGATAGGGTATGGATAGGGTAGGTTGAGATTGTTACACAGAAATCTTCCACCCTGTGAGCATCAGTATTCTTTGGCCTGTAGGATCCATTTCAGTGACTCAGATCCATTTTTATCCTTCAGTGATACCAGTTTTCCCTATTTTTGTTCCTACCCGCATGTTGCATCACTATAGCATGCGTACCCGCGAGTTGCAGCACTATAGCCGGCAGGTATCAAGTAAAATGGTAAAAACCACTATTTTATCACTTTTTACTCCCAAAAAGCGGTCATTGGGTGACCTTTGGCTCTCCATTTGCCCGAGTAACGTCTCGATGAGTCCTTTCACCTACCTTTGATAGGACTATATATTGAGCACATATGGCTTATGGACGTGAAAAAGAAGAGAATAGTAAAGGCACTCTAGTGGATTTTTTCCCTACCTTGAGTCTACACTCATTGATCCTTGTAGTTGTGAACCAGTTATGTTCACTTTCCAAACGCCTCTCTAGTTTGAGTTTGCCATTCATGGAGGATTGAAGTGGTGGAGGCACAAGTGGATTGATCTAGATCTTGGTTCAGATTGGTTGCCGACAAGAGGTCGTATCACTTTGTACTTCTTCTTGTTCATTAATAGAAATACTCATACTCTCGTCCATTCATGGTGCGAATGTTGTTTATTATACATTGGGTTACATTTGCTTATGATATTATGGACCATTGTTATTGATAATGTTAATGTCATTTATATATCACATGTACTTGTTAGATATTGGTTGTCAAGACTAATTTGCAGATTACAAATGCTTGGATGTGCGCGGATTGAAAGCTCCAACGGGGATCTACATCAAACATTGGATCGAGGTTGGTTACATTTCTCCATTATTTTAACATTGTCATTTATAATAGCATTGCTTTGAGGATTGAGTAGATTTCTGGTAGTCATCTGTCTGTTGTGGTATTCCCAAGCCATAGTGAGTTTTCTCCAATACAGAAATGGCGACTCAGCTGGGGAAAACATCCATGTTTGGGAAACATTTTGAGCATTAGTCCATATTTAGAGTTGTTGTTTATCAAAGCATTGTGTCACTGATTGGCCATCAAGATACACTATATAAAACCTTCTTTTTCTGAGCCTTTGGACTCTTTATTTGACCATTGCTTTTCCTCACCCGGGGGCTAGCTTAGCTCTGCCCGCGTCTACCCGCCTCTGTTTACTCTACTGCTCGCGGGTACTCGCAGGATTTCCTTCGACAGTGGCGTGTAACTCCGGTTTTTGTTGGTTTATGGCTATTGGTTGTTGCTGGGTGAGTTTGGTCGATTCCTGAGTCTTTGTTGGCCTCTTTCTTGACTGTTTCATGCCTTGGTTGTGACCAAATCTCTTCATTTCTGTTGGTTGAGCCTTCTTGGTTTTTTACCAATCTTTGGTTTTAACCTCTTGGTTTTTTCCTTTTGAACTCATTCCTTTGGCTGAGTCTTGTTGTTTAGGATCTGCTGGGTTGTCTTAGTGATCTTCTCAACACTTCAGTGACTGAATAGTAGGATTTTTGCTTGCATTTTTTCATTCCATATATATTGAAAAAATACAAAAATATTCATTTAGTTTTTTGCATTTTCCTTTTTGTTTATAAGAGAAAATACAAAAATATTTTATTTCCATGTACTGCATTTTGCATTGAGTGCTTGTTGCCTTCATTTTAGGTTATGCTTGTGCATTGAAAAGATAAAAGTTTGCATATTTATTTCGGAATTGTTGATTGATTTTGCATATTAATGACATTGTTTTATTGGATAGATGAGTCTAGGATTGGACGATGTTGCATACTATTGAGTCTACACATCACTAGTTTCACGACCATATCCCTTGAGTAATCACAACCACTAAAATTAACGCTTAATCATAAAATTGATTAGACTGATTTTATTGATAGGGTACACCAACTAGCAGAGGTTTAGAGTCTTGGAATAGATCATTGTGAGTTAACAATCCAAGACTACTGAACGAAACATTAGGTGTCTGGCCAGGGAGTGGAGGAATCCATGGTATAGATCAATGTTCTCAGGAAGCTCTACTCAATCCAGAGTTAAGCATGAGGTCACGGGAGGTTGGTTGAGGAGATATCCCTCTGATACCGGCTAAACGTGGGAGATATATCCAGGATTTGTTCGTATCTGGGGGTACTGGAGGTTCGTCCTCTTGTGCTTCGAGCTTAGCTACCCTGCCCATACGATGGGTCCCACTTGCGACTGTCCCCCTGAGCATTGGTTATATTGCGGTGAACATAGTTGCCTTACCTAGGTATCGCACAGGGTACTTGCAATGGTTATGATATTTGTGTCCCGAGTCAGATAGGGATTGGACAGCATAGTTGTGTTCGTGCAGTGGACTTGACCCTGTCGACACAGTGAATCCTGGGTGTCTCTATAACTAATTCTGTTACCTCCGGCTATAGTTTGGGAGTATCAAGCCTCTCGTAGGTGAGACATACCGTCTCTAGTGTCAGGATCTCATTTAGCCACTCTGTTTGTTTGCTCTTGGCTATAGTTTCTTTAGGTGTGTGCTTTTGATTTATTGTTTTTGATCGATAGTTGGCCTTTAGGAGACACTGTGTCTCTCTCTGGAGAGAACGTGGCGCGGAGCCCTACTCTCCGTCAGTCCCGTCGTTTGGCTAGTTTAGAGCCACTCGAGGTTACACATCGTATTTCTAGAGGACGTTGGAGGGCTCCCTCTGAGTCTTCGGATTCTTACGACACTTATGTTGAATATTACATGGCTGCACATCCTGATATTGGGAAAGACCCTTCTACTCCTTCGGGTAGAGTTGAACATACTTCTGATCCCCATACTCCTCGCGCGGATTGGGGAGGTGATCCACGTGAGACTCAACCTGGTTCTATTTGGCCTAATCCACTTGATCGGGATCCGTTTGATCCTTCGAATCCTGATAACTATCTTTATGGAATGCCCAACTTACCCGAGGAGGAAGAACAGAATGAGCCTTTCATTCCTTCGTTTCCACGTGATTATAAATACAGGAGACCTGAGACTCATGATGATACTCGCCCTACGATCAACCCCACCACACTCTCTTTTGGTATGCCTAGTCACACTACTGTCGAACCCTCCACTATGGTTGGTACTCATGCTGGCACTAGTCAAAGTGTTAGCCATACTATACCCACTGGGGGCACTACCCTAGCTGGGGGCACCACGTTGTCCACCCACTCACATAGTATGGGGACTGGTCAGATTCCTAACCATGCTAATGTTGGAATGCAACCACCTCCTAGGAATACCTAACCTAGTCGGAATGTTGTTCGAAACACGACTCGCCATCCACCACCTAACACACATGTCGCTAATCGTCAACCCAGGACTACTTTTTCACATGATACCGTTCCTCCCAACCACGGGGGTGAACACATACCGCATACTTTTGCATCCACTGCCCCCGCTAGTAACACTAATGTAGGGTGTGGGAATATTTCCTATCAACATGGACATCACACCACCAACCTTGCTACTAGTCACGCCCATATTGGAGCTGGGAATACTTCTCATGCTTATGGCCATCACACGACTACTCAAACTAATCCTAATATTGGGGGTGGGAACATACCATACCATTACGGTCAATACAACATGGTTCCCACTATGAATAGTACATACATGCCCCATACTCATGGTGGCAACCCTTACTACAACACAGTCGGTGCTGGCCACCAGTATCACCCACCACCCCAATATGGTGCTCAAAACACGCTTATACCTGCTTACTCTCAAATGGGTCAGGAAGGGGGAGGTTATCCATCTTATGGCCATGGGAAAGCTTACGAGCTGTCAGGTCCTCATTATCAGCAGTTTAATCCTCATGGTCAAGATTTTGGTCCATCTTAAAACACAGTTCCGTTTAACCAACCTTTTATGGGAGCTTATAATCAAGCTTTCCAGTCGTAGCTCCCGTTCCTTGCACGCTTGAATCTCCCGGATCTTTCGAAGCTCACAAATGATCCAGTGTGTCATGACCCTACTTGGCCCCCGGTCCCTACCAAGCTCCCTTCGGACATTCCAAAGTTTGAGGGGAAAGGTGGTGAGGACCTGGGAGATCATGTCACGACATTTCACTTTTGGTGCTCCTCCAACTCTTTGAATCATGATTCCATTCGATTACGACTATTTCAACGCACCCTCATGGGGGCAGCCGCAAAGTGGTATGTGGAGTTTCCTAGAAACACCTATAGGGGATTCGACGAGATTTATTTGGTTTTCTTAGACCATTTCCAGTTGCTGGTTCGTTATGATACTGGTACTGAGTTGTTGTCCACCTTCCGTCAAAATAAGGCCACACATATTTCTGACCACGTTCAATAGTGGCGTCAGCGGAAGAGATTAGTGAAAGCCAACATTCCTCCAGAGTTCCTGTTGGAATGGTTCCTTAAGTATTTACTCCCATACATTGCTAAGGATGTTTTGATGTCCGGCATTGTGACTGAGGAACAAGCTATCTTGAAAGTCCAGCAGTTAGATCTACTTTCTTCTTAGTCTGGCATTTTGTATGACATTATTCCCGACACACCGAGAACAAGACATGAGCCCACGTCAATTCCTGGACTACATGTCGATGGCATCGTGGGGTCCGCATGCACTTGCCCTGTAGACTTGGTAGCTAATCAAATGAAAAATTTGTCGCTAAACTAGTTTGCTCCCGGACAGGTTCACACCTTGTCCACTTCCACTCCGTCGTTTGATGTACACAATGTGCAATCAACGAAACCGTCGGATAACCAGCAACCTGGTGGTAAGAAAAAGGGGAGAAACAATCGTAGGGGTGGAAACAATGGAAGTAACAACAATATCAATCGTAATACTCCTCGTAAAGAGAATGCCAACCCTCCTTGGGAAGGCGGTAATGCTGGCGAGGATCGTAAACCTAGGCGTAAGGTGAAATTTCCTTGCAAGCTTTGTGGGGAGGATCACCTTACTCACTTATGTCCTCAAATTGAAGAAGCATCAAAGCATTTGGCACAGAGCCCAGCTGTGTTGAAGGATCCCCTTCCTCATCATCAAAATATGGCTTCGCATGCTCCCACCACTGGTTATGGTACTAATGAAACGGAAACGTATTCTTCCAATACTAGTGGTTATGGATGTGTGAATATGGTTCATTCGGAGGTTTGTGTTGCTACTCGTCAACGTGATTATGGTGCACCACAACTGAATTTGGGGAATGAGCCTCCCCCTCCTCCTGATAATTCCTTGCATATCGAGAAGCCTTTTATTATGCCGCGGATATCGAAAGGTGTTCTCAAGCACTCAATGCATAATCCTAATGCTCGAGCTGCCCAGAACTACTCCATCGTAGAATATTTGGGCCAAACTCCATGTGCCATGTCGGCTCTTGAAGTTTTGCAAGCTTGTCCTTCTCAGAAGCATGCCCTTTTGAGTGCGTTAGGAGTTTAGGATGGGGGAAGTCCTAGTGTTATCAAGTTCGATACCTACTGATGTCCAACCTCGCTTGCCTTACCACATGGCTTTTCAAATCCAGGTGGTTTTCCTTAAGAGCTTTGTCAAACGTATTATGGTTGATGAAGGTGCTTCCGTGTTAGTAATGTCATTGACTTGTTGGAAATCTCTTGGCTCTCCTCCTCTACTCGCGTCTAGAACTACACTCACTGCATTCAACGGTGGGTCTTTTACACAGCATGGAATTATCCCTTCCCTTGTTGTCTCCTTGGGAGGTAATTTCGTGCCTATTGAAGCGACGTGGTTGATGCGCCCATCGACTACAACCTTTTACTGGGTCGGAACTGGATGTACGCTATGAAGGTTGTCACGTCTACTGTGTTTCGAGTTATTTGCTTTCCCCATGAAGGCAAGATTGTGACGATAGATCAGCTGGATTATGTTGGCACTCCATTCACAGCATCCACGGGATCTGTAGTCCCGCAAGTTTATGATTCTCAGTCGGCAACTGGGAACATAGGTGTCAAGATGTACCCCTCATTAATGGGAACTTTTAACCATTCTGCACCTGTGAATTTGATTGGAACCATTTCCGACAATGCGCCTCCTCCTTCGAATAGTATTCCATTCCGGACTTCCTATTGTGGTGATCCATGGATTTTTCCATCCACGGATTCTATGTCTGGAGACATTGCGCACGTCGGGGTGTCTATGCCTTTATCTGTAGCGGAGCTCACTTACGATCACATCCAACAAACCACTGCAGATCCGGATCTTTCTTCTTCCCAGACAATTGAAGAAGATCCCATTACACTGCCAATTTGGGCATCCAACTCATCTTGCTCTCACAATTGCCTCGATGATACTTTGCCATCCGATGAAGCTATCCTCGAAGCCATGTGTGGTAGTGAGAGGCCTTGGGATGACATGCACCATCACTCTTATTTCCTTCCCAACCTCAAGCTCATTGAGCAAGAGGAGTTTAGGATGACTCTAGCTGAGATGGTTGGTCACCCTGTGGCTCTTTTGCAGTCGCATGATGTTTTCTTGGAGGGGAATATGGCCAATATTTTCCCAACCACTTCGATCAACATCTCCCGCACTCCCGGAAAGGTTGAGAATGTTTACGTCGGTGTCGATTGCACTCTTGAGGAGATTTCTATTTATACTGATTTGTTTACCAAACGCTGGGAAGATTTTGCCTGGTCATATGAGGAGATGCCAGGAATAGACCCCCGCATTGTTGAATACGAGATTAGAACGTATCCCGATGCTAAACCGATTCGACAACACTTACGTGCTGTGAACCCTAGGAAGGCAGCTTCTATTAAGGCAGAGGTGGAGAAACTGCTCAAAGATGGTTTCATCTACCCCGTTCCCCTTATCGAATGGGTGTCAAACCCCGTTCTTGTGGATAAGAAGCAGGGAATGATCCGTGTATGCATTGATTTCAGAGATTTGAACCGTGCATGTCCGAAAGACAACTTCCCCACGCCATTCATTGATCAAATATTGGATGCTTGTGTGGGGAGTGAGATTTTTTCATTCATGGACGGCTTCTCAGGTTATAATCAGATTCAAATCAAACCCGTGGACCAACATAAAATGACATTTATTTGTCCATGGGGAACCTTTGTGTACCGTAAAATGCCCTTCGGCCTCAAAAATGCCAGAGCTACTTTTCAGCGAGCCATGACCTATGCCTTTCACGATCTTAAGAAGATTATGAAAGTTTTCTTGGATGATCTTGCTGGCCATTCTCGCAAGAAAGTGGACCACCCCAAGCACCTCCGTATGATTCTCGAATGATGTATCCACTACAAAATTTGATTGAATCTGAACAAATGCATCTTCTCTATTAGGACTGGTCGTCTTCTAGGATTCATAGTTTCGAAGGAGGGTATCAGAGTCGATCCTCTCAAAGTTGAGGCAATACTTCAGTTGCCTCCTCCACATAATCTGCTTCAACTTTAGAGCGTCCAAGGGAGAGCTACTTTTCTGCGTTGGTTTATAGCAAACTATGCCAGTATTACTAAAGGTTTCGTACGCCTATTGAAGAAAGACACACCTTTTATCTGGGATGAGTGAGCCCAGCAGTCTTTCGATTCCATTAAGAAACCTTTGGTATCGGCCCCTGTGCTTAGTCCGCCGTACTTTACACGAGATTTCATTCTTTATGTGGCCGCGTCTCAAGAGACTATTGGCATGGTCTTGGTTCAGATAGATGATGCACTTGTCGAGCATGTTATCTATTATCTTAGTCGAAATTTAGTAGACGCTGAACTAAGGTACACCCATGTAGAAAAGATGGCACTTGCGACTTTTCACGCAGTCCAACGGTTATGGCATTACATTTTGCTTCGAACAACCACCGTTGTGGCTCACATCAATCCGTTTCAGTTCGTGCTATCACGACGCCTTATCGGGGGTAAGTATAATAAATGGATTGTGATCCTTCAGGAATTTGATCTCGAGTTTGCTTCTACAAAATCGGTGAAATCATTGGTGTTCGCTGAGCTTATGTCGGACCTTCCACGGCTTGATGAGGATGTCATTCATGAAGATTCCTTTGTGGATGAGCACTTATTTCTTATCTCGACCGAGGACCCTTGTTATGGGGATGTCATTAGATATCTCCAAACTTTGAAGTTTCCTCCGCATTATTCACGAGACGAGCGGCGGCGTGTGAGACATCATGCTAAAGATTATACTATCATCGGTGACACTTTGTATCGCCGAGGAAAGGATTCCGTTCTCCGTCGTTGTTTGACTCACGAAGAAGCGGAATGGGTACTTAATGATTGCCATGCGGGGGCGTATGGCAGTCATTTATCTGGGCTTGCTACAGCCCAGCATATCATGCGAGCTGGTTATTCTTGGCCTACTATCTTTAAAGATTGTATTAATGCTATGAAGAGATGTCACCCTTGCTAGGTGTTTTCTCAGAACATACACTCGCATCCAGCGCCCCTCCATCCGGTCGTCACTGTCGATCCCTTCACCAGGTGGGGGGTAGATTTCATGGATTGCAAACTAGCTTCGGCTGGGGGGGCATCATCATATTATCATGGTCGTGGATTATTTTTCCAAGTGGGTTGAGGCCATGCCTACTGTAAAAGCCGACAGTGCTACTGCATCCCATTTCGTATTCAATCAGATTATTTCTCGGTTCGGTATCCCGAAATAGATTGTCACTGACAATGGCAGTCACTTTCAAAATAAGATGATGGAGGATTTTTCTCTCAAGATTGGGTTTCGTCAGGAACACTCATCTTCCTACTATCCTTAAGTGAATGGTCAGGTTGAAGCAGTAAATAAGTCTTTGAAGACCATTCTCCAATGTACCATCCAACAAAGCAAGACCAATTAGCATATCATGTTGTATCCTGCTTTGTGGGCATATTGAACCGCAGTTAAGACTGCCACCAGGTTCTCACCATTCCAGTTAGTTCATGGTGTGGAGTCACTTTTACCGATTGAATGCGAAATCCCTTCGCTCAAGCTAGCCATAGAGCTCCTCCTTGATACAACGGAGATTGAGCAACGTTTAATACACCTTGAGCAACTTGACGAACATCGTCGAGATGCCGATGTGGCCATTGATGTTAACAAGCATCGTGTTAAGGTTCAATATGATAGGTCTATCCGTCCCCGGCAATATGCCGAAGGTGACTTGGTACTCTTGTATGACCAAGCTAAAGAACCCCTGGGGGAAGGAAAGTTCAACCCCATGTGGCATGGTCCTTACATTGTGAGGCGTGTCTTGGAAAAATGAGCTTATGAGTTAGAAGATTACGAGGGAGTTGTCTTGAAGGAGCCTAGGAATGGGCTCTACCTCAAGCGGTATTATGCTTGAACCTTTAGTTCAGGCTGATACTTTTGTACACTATTGTATAGTTTTTCTGTACGTAGTCTAGGTTGCCTTTTTGGTTGTCGGGTCTGCTGATTAGCCTCTGTGTGATTGACAGATGTCAACGGGATGTCCTACGTTCTTAGGTTTCGCGGATGGTGCTAGCCGACATACGCAGCAGCTTGCTTCTGCTGCCTGGGTTATTTTCTCACCTGATCACCTAGTTGTGTCTTCCGGAGGTGCTTGTCTCGGTCCTACATCTAACAATGTGGCTGAGTATAGTGTCGTTGTTGAGCTACTTCGGGATGCCATTTCACATGACATCCAGTCTTTAGAAGTCCGCCTGGATTCACAACTAGTTGTATCTCAGCTGAATGGGAAGTACCGTGTACGAGACCCTACATTACTACGAATATTCCTTAAGGTACGACTCTTGGAGAGACATTTTGTTTCCATTACATATATTCATATTCCGAGAAGTCATAATTATATATATGATGCATACATTAACTATGTATTAGATTAGCATTTGTCACATTCATCATGAGCACATAAATACAAAGACATTCATACATTTGTACATACACACGTGTAGTAGAACTGAGAACCAAAGTTGTATATATATATAAATATGTCCAAAATGGTAGTGTCATACAAAACTGGAGCCCGTAGCCCTTAAAAATATACATATCGATACAAAAATAATGAGACCCTGGGATATCTACTCCCTCCGAGGAGGTCTAGCTGCTGCCTCGACGGGATGTGTCCCATAGTAGTATTGTGTTGCGTTGGCCATCCGCTGCAGCAACCGCACCCACTCCCCGGGAACACCCACTACCTGGCGCTGCATGGCCTCAGGTAGTCGGGCCACCTCTATCAGTGGAACTCGAGCAAACATCCGTGATATGTTGCACCACAACGTCTGGGGAGTGCGCCCTACTGCGGAATCTGCTGCCACCTCATCTCTACCCCGACGACCATGTCTCGGGAAGCCCTCTGGTCTCACTGGGCCTTTGTCTGTGAGCAAACAGTCACCCATTAGCACATGACATTACCACCAAAAAGTTTTTTTGCATTTCAACTATAATTGAAAAATCCATAAAAATTTAAAAAAACACAAAACCAAAAGAGTACTCACCGATGTCTCCGAAGGCTGCCCCTAGTGGGAGCGGCATGTCACGGTCCTGTCTGAAGTCTATCCCCGCATAGGGATAGTCCTCTATCGCGATCACCTGTCGGTTCCAAGTGGAAGAACTCCTCAGTATATGGCGACGCCAGACGGCCACCACCCTGTAGTGTCAGTATCTCAGCCCACCGGTTCAGGGCTGGATCTCGGAGATTGTGAGGAGAGACATCCACCCTCGGGCTAAGTCCCAGAACCCTCTCAAAGAAGAAGCTGCAGAGGATGCTACCATACCCAAATTTTTTGGCCTTCCCCTCTTTGCATTCCGTCAGTTGTGTCTTCATAGACACTAGCAGAGTACTACACCAGTTGAATATAGTAGGCTACAAGCATTGTGATGTGTAGAACATCACCAATCTGGATGCCTGATGCAGTGCTTTGGATCCCGTGATCCACTCTAGGGTAGCCACAATGATCTTTGTACTCAGATTCGTTATGAGGTTGATTGGCACATGACTTCCCACTGGTCGTGTGTTGGTGGGACAATACCATACTATGTAGTCTTGCACAGTGATCCCACCACCCACGGTCCGTGACCGAAGACTAGCCACCTCCCCTTTACGAGACAAACCGGTAATGAAATAGATATCCTCCACAAGTGTTTTCCCGTTGAGGATGAAGTGTTGAGCATCCACATCCCAGTAGTTGATCAAATGACGGAGTAGTAGGTTTTGGGCCCTTAATCCCCCAAGACTCCAGTATTTATATAAGCCACATGCTTGCAATGCTTGTTGTGCTTGCAAATCATTGCGCACGGCCTCATCTACCTGGTCATGCTCTCTTTCCCTCCACTCTAGAACCACCCTAGAGTGCAAAGCAAGAAATTTTTAGTCAATTCATGTTTAAAAAATTCTTCACGGCCGTACCCATGAGCTAGATTATAGATAGTGGTGGGTAGACGCGGGCAGTCAGTTTTTTGACTGCGCGTTTGGTGCCCTACCCGCGACCCGCATACTTATAGCCCGCGGGTAGCACCGAAGCTATTTAGGGCTTGCCCAAACAAAAAAATCCCACTGACCAAAATTGAAATAAAAGCACTTAAATGAAAGGTATGGCAGTGACCACTAACCTGCTCCAGACGGTTCGCTGAACGGTTGCTCGTAGCTCCCATGATTGGCGCTTGAAGTTTCAAGTGCAAACTTACCACTAAACTCCAAATTGGTGAATAGTGCAAATGAATTGAAAATTAAAAAAAAATTATTACTATTTATAATTTTCTGGACCCACTTTTCTATAGTTTTTTCCATTTTGAGCCGTTATGAACTAATATCGTGTCATGGAGTAGTGTTTTTTCAACAGATTTCCTCGGCGAGAATTGTTCTGAACCATTTCACACCTAGGGCAGGTACGTTTCACACCTGACATATAGGTTAGATGCCATTTTCACATGAATTGTGCATTTGACCTGTTGACCATTTTTCATAAACCCTAGGTGCGACCCCGCTTTGTGACTGACACAGAACCTTCATACTGTTATAGAAGTGTCGTCATGTGGCGGTAGGGCTTTCCCGAACATGGGTACCCTAGTTAGAACCTCATTATGCATTTTGGTGCCCATGTCATTGTTTGTCCTCAGGATTGGGAGTCCTTCTTAGTTACGCCATGACATTGCGATAAAGATTCATACTCTACTTTGTCTTATGCTGGCCATTTCCCTTAAGGACTCCCCTAAGTTATATCATGTTGTGATTGCATTGCATCATCCTACTTGCTGCTTGAGCCTTGTGCCGGCTCCCGCTTATTCAATTGTTAGCTTGGTGCCTGAGCACTTTTCCCTGTCGAGCCCTGTAGAGCTTATATATTTGCCCTTCACAATTTGATGACCCTTTGACCCTGAGGGAACACACCCCCGAGTGTCCACATCCTTCACGCACTTCCTTGCATTGAGCATAGGTATGTTCCACTACTTGGGACTAGTCTGCTAGCTATTTGACACTCGTTCCCTCACTTGTTGTACTATAAGCAATTTTATTCTTTTTCAAGCTTTTCCCAAATATAAAAAAGACAAAAAAAAAATCAAATATTTCAAAAAGTCGGATGGGATTATGGTCACTATTTCTTGTTGGCAGCTGTTGTGTCGCCTTTGAACAGAGCATTCATTCCACTCCGTACATTATGAGTCGAGACTATAGTTGGGCCTTAGGATCTGTACTTGTTTCTCAGTTTTCTCCACTGATTGGTTAAACTTCCAGTCACTATGGAGCCCTCTGTATTGCCTCCTGCATTGCACAGTTTATGTCAAGTCTATGCTGCCTGAGTCTATCCATCTGGTCATGCTCTTGTTCAAAGGAAGTCCTGAAACCAGTGTTGGCCACTCCTCATATCTCTTGACTATTGCATGTCGACCATCCTTATTGAGTCAGTCTGTTTCACCTGAGATCTTCCAAATCTTTCAGCATTGCTGGTACCTCGTACTGGTTGATGGGGGATGCCTTAATTCCCTCCTTCCAGCGAGTCTCGTTCCGTCGAATTCAACTCATTTATTCCGGGACTTGAGGCCTAGAGTTCGGTTGAGTACCTTGAGGCTTGTAGTCATTAGTGGCAGGTTCTCTCACCATCGACAATTTTGGGAATACATCAATGTCCCCTAATCTATGGATTCATCCTAGTGTTCGACTTCAACCCATTTATTCACACTCTGATGATTGTGCTCTGTGCCTTGATGCCCATTTTCATTATTGGTGGGTCATCTCATGTCTATTAACGGTATGCATCATTGACCGGTAATCAGAAGATGTCTCATCAGGTTCGACCGCAACTCCTTTATTCACTTGATGGGACTTGCACCGTCGAAGACTTGTGTAGAAGACCCCAGGTGATCGTGGCATTCAGTATGCTACATATGACTTTGACTTTACATCTGAGATATCACCTCTCAGATTTCAACAGTTTGTACCTCCAGTTTTGCACTAGTTGTCTTCTTTTCAGCAGAAGAACATATCTTACTGTAGAGGGATCATGGCTATGATCACTTATGACATGTATTTACTTATGTACTGCCTATTCATGGCCATTGTATCAGATTGTTGTACTATACCGACATGTATTCAGAGATATTATTGTATTATGACGAGTGAAACGTTCTTTCCACTTGTGTCTCCATCACTCCACTTCTGAGTTTTATAATGTATTTCGGCCATCGTAGCACTTTCAGTCTCTGACCTCACACATTAGGGGGCATCTGTTACACAGAAATCTTCCACCCTGTGAGCATCAGCATTATTTGGCCTGTACAATCCATTTCAGTGACTCAGATCCATTTTTATCCTTCAGTGATACCAGTTTTCCCTATTTTTGTTCCTACCCGCATGTTGCATCACTATAGCATGCGTACCCGCGAGTTGCAGCACTATAGCCCGCGAGTATCAAGTAAAATGGTAAAAACCACTATTTTATCACTTTTTACTCCCAAAAAGCGGTCGTTGGGTGACCTTTGGCTCTCCATCTGCCTGAGTAACGTCTCAATGAGTCCTTTCACCTACCTTTGAGAGGACTATATATTGAGCACATATGGCTTATGGATGGGAAAAAGAAGAGAATAGTAAAGGCACTCTAGTGGATTTTTTCCCTATCTTGAGTCTGCACTCATTGATCCTTGTAGTTGTGAACCAATTATGTTCACCTTCCAAACTCCTCTCTAGTTTGAGTTTGTCATTCATGGAGGATTGAAGTGGTGGAGGCACAAGTCGATTGATCTAGATCTTGGTTCAGATTGGTATCCGACAAGAGGCCGTATCACTTTGTACTTCTTCTTATTCATTAATAGAAATACTCATATTCTCGTCCATTCATGGTGTGAATGTTGTTTATTATACATTGGGTTACATTTGCTTATGATATTATGGACCATTGTTATTGATAATGTTAATGTCATTTATATATCACATGTACTTGTTAGATATTGGTTGTCAAGACTAATTTGCATATTACAAGTGCTTGGATGTGCGCGGATTGAAAGCTCCAACGGGGATCTACATCAAACATTGGATCGAGGTTGGTTACATTTCTCCATTATTTTAACATTGTCATTTATAATAGCATTGCTTTGAGGATTGAGTAGATTTCTGGTAGTCATCTGTCTGTTGTGGTATTCCCAAGCCATAGTGAGTTTTCTCCAATACAGAGATATGATAGGAGAGAGATAGGGGATCCTTCCAAGAAGTTAGGAACTGAGTTTCAGCTCCCCCAAGAGGTCAGGGATAAGGATACAAGTCAGTTGGCTTCGAGAATGAGTTCGAAGAAGCTATTTTTTCCCATTAACTGACTTCGTCGCACCCTGTAGTGGATCAAGGTGCGACGTTGTAGGTTGCATGAGTGAAGCCTGCGGTGACCTCTCAAAACCTAGCATAAGTGCAATGGTATCCCTTCCAGATGAATGACTTATCCAATGAAACTTCAGGTGTGTATACACTGAATCTTATGATGGTAGGATTTTAGGTGTAATAGAATGCCCCCCAAAGCATGAAGCTGTTGAAAAATTGGACAGGTGAAATGCTTTGACAAAAAGAATGGCAATGGCTTGTCCGACGAAGGACACTGCTGCAGTACAACTAACTCTGAGTACACTATCTCACATGACGTACAACATGGATTTCGACCAATACATTGCATATCCATGGTAGTAATGACCGACTGAACACAATCATGGCTACTAGACACAAGCGTAGATCCATGATGAGATGATAACACAACCATGACCAATACAAATGTGGATCTGTGTGACATGACTCAATACAAACTCCATCGCAACCTGGGTAAAACATGACTCCCCAAGGTCTTCAAGTTGAACCCGCAATGATACAAATCTATCCATGTGATTACAAATGTCTTGACGTCGAACATGGTAGAAACCACTTGATTACCGGTCATTGATGTATACCGTTAACAAGTGCGAGGGAAATCACCATTAATTTCAATGATTCCCAAGGTATCATAGTACATATCATCAAGCGTGAATAAATGAGTTGAAGTCGAACGCGAGATGAAATCTTTCAATCAAGAGTAAATGATGTAAACTCATGTTGAAAGCGAGGTAACCTGCCATTGAGGCATGCAGGGCCAAGGTACTTGGTTGGTTTCTAGATTCAATCCTCGGATGATGATTTTAAGTTGATAAGGATGAATCCGTCGAAGGAGGGCCATGATGAATCCCCCATCATCGACACGAAACACGAAAAAGGATGTGTAGAGCATATCGGATGGTACAGTGACATGCAAGACTGACTCAGAGTAGACCGACATGATCGAATGTATACTGACTGCAGATGATGAGTAAAAAAACATCTCTTGAACATGGGCATGGCATGACTTGGCAATATTGACATGACGAGAATTATACCAACCCCTAATGCAACTGATGGTGGAAGCATTCTTTGGCTAACCCAAAGGAGTGACGTGACTCATGGAATTGACAAGACTCGAGGACAAACAAATTATCCAATTACTGAATGCAAATGCAAATGAGTGCCATGTTCAAGAGTGACTAGGTACTGCCACAGATAAAGGGTGTAACATAAAATATTTCCTTTGTCCCCATCATGAACGATGAGTGCCTCATGTGTTTTTTAAAAGCTTGATGAGGGTAACCAGATGCTCAGTATAGCTCATCTCATAGATGAGTCCAATCCAAATCTTTTACGAACCTAGGATAGGAGGGGTTCGTCCCATGGTGGGCCCTTCAATGTGAAATTTTAACGAGTCCATAGAAGGTAAACTCGGTCTCTTCATTTCATGTTTAGAGAGTCTGAAAGGAACTAAAGAAGACTCCAATGGTCATTTTTCGTAAAGTTAGCCTCATCGCCTGAAAAAGGATAAAACAACGCGGAAGAGGACTCTTCCAGTCATGATTGGCTGGAGTATACCTTTTTCATAAATAGTGCTTCTTGGTTCGAAAAAGGGGTAAACTATCACCAGAAAGACGATCATTCAAATGCTTTTACAAGCGTGAAAGCATCAAGTTCGCTTGGCAATCTTTTCCTATTTAAGGAGTTTGAAAAGAGCTTAAAAGGACTCCATGAACAACTTTGTCATGGTTGATGACCAAGTACGACAAAGGAAAAAGTAAACTTGACACAGTTCCTTTTCCGTAAATAGTCTAGCGAGGCCGAATAAAGTGATAAACCTATACTCGTTAGACACACCTTTTTAACTCAAATTTTTAACGAGCACGAGAATGGTATCAAAAGCACTCGGAATCTTTTTCATATTTGAACTAGAGCACGAAAAAGTAAAAAGTAAGATCAAACCACTTTTCATGTTTCAACTAGAGCACGAAAAAAGTGAAAAGTAAGCTCAAATGCCATCTTACTGTTTTTAACGAGCTCGAAGATAGGTTGGAAGAATGCTCAACACCATCTTACTGTTTTTAACGAGCTCAAAGACAGGTGAAAAGAATGCTCATGATGTCTACTTCATTTTTTAATGAGCTTGTAACAGAAAAAATGAACTATGCTAGGGATTATTTTCATGGTTTAGCGAGCTCGAAACCCAAAAAAGAAAGTATGCTAAAAAAGTATTCCCATAGGTGGATTTCTTCCTGTCATGAAATCCAAAGGTTGGTACATGCCCCCAGCATGATTTATAGAAGTAAGTGACTTAGCTCCAACGTGGTGTGGAGAGGCGATCGAATTGACTTCAACGTAACTTCTAGAGGTTGAAGACATGCCCCCAAGCTTCATTTCATTCGCCTAAGGCATAGGCGAATGAAAAGAAGGTTTAGGTACTAAGTCTACGAGAAGACTCGACTCAAAGGGAAAGGATATGTTTCATTTTTTAACGAGCTTGACACAGAAAGGGAACTATGCTCGAACTACTGGTTTTATTTTTTAACGAGCTTGAATCCAAAAGTAAACTCTGCTCGTAACTATTGGTTTCATTTTTTAACGAGCTTGAAGCCAAAGGTAAACTCTGCTCATAACTACTGGTTTCATTTTTTAATGAGCTTGAAGCCAAAGGTAAACTATGCTCGTAACTACTGGTTTCATTTTTTAACGAGCTTGAAGCCAAAGGTAAACTCTGCTCGCGGTTAAGGCCCATTGACGGGTTCCTTCCCAACATGTTGCCCAGAGGTTGGTAAATGCCCCCAGCATGATTGCTAGCGGATTAACATGGCGGTGTTCCCTCAACATGATTGTTGACGGTACGACATGTGGAATGCCCCCAAGCTTCATTTTCTCTGAAAATGTTGCTTGCTAACCCAACTACCAACCTAGCTACTAATATGAAAATTTTCACCAAGGGGGGGGGGAACGAGAATCATATGAAATGAAGGTTCAAGTTCTAACTCTAGCGAGATACTCGAATCGATGGGAGGGAGATCTATTTCATTTTTATGCAAGCTTGAAATAGACAATAACTATGCTTGAGGGGGCCCATCTTATTTTTTAACGAGCTTGAAATGGAATAAAACTATGCTCAAGTGGATGGTTTCATTTTTATGCAAGATTGAAACCAAAGGTAAACTATGCCTAGAGGGGTCTATTTCATTTTTTAACAAGCTTAAAATAGAATAAAACTATGCTCCAGTGGATTGGTTTCATTTTTATGCACGCTTGAAACCAAAGGGAAACTATGCTAGAGTGTTTGGTTTCATTTTTTAACGAGCTTGAAACATAACATAAACCATGCTCGTACCCCCATCCTTAGGGGGAAGAAACCACTAAAACATGCGGAACATTCAGGGAAGTCTGATGACTGGCAGTCATGCGATGATTGGGTGTCACGAAGGAAAGTTGATCAACGGTCACAATCCTCCCATTGTAGGGAAAATACATCACTCAAAAGAGTGTGGACACGACGGATTTCATAGCATAGACATAATCACGTCCAAGGAGTAGATTGAAATCTAAAGGACCTTGGACAACCATGACATCAACATAAACAGTTTTACCTCTCAATGTGACATGTAACTGTGGGAGAATCCCTAAAGGTCCGGAAGGCCTTCTATTAAAAGCCAAAATCTGGTTAGTTACTGGCACAAGCTGAGGGGAACCTATAGCTTGCCAAGCAGTTGAGGATAAAATACTAACAGAAGCTCCCTCATCAACTATCGTATGAAAGATTTATTTATAGAAAACTCCTACAGATATTTGAAAAGGAAGACGATATTATGTTAGACTATTCCAATCAAATGAAATAACCTCAATACTTGGAGGGGGTCCCATGGAAACAGACTCTTGCCCCCCATGATCGAAACTCACTAGAAAAACATCAGTGGTTATCAATACACTCTCATCACGGAGAGTAGGATGAGATGAAGACTGTGTCAAGGCGACAGTTACAGTCTGAACGCTCTCTAATAGAAGAGCGGGATCGAGTGGGGATGGCAGCGATTCGATCACTTCACTCTTGGAAGGAAGAGTGGTATCAATTACAGATGAAACTGAATTGATCACTTCATCAACCAGTGGAGGGTCGAGGGACAACTTACTATCACTTTTTGGAAGCACCTGTTGAGAACTAGTAATATCTTCCAAACACCGTGAAGCTTCATCCATGCTTAGACAAAGGAAAGTATGGTGCATACCCTTGCATATCAAATAGGGATATAGGACTTTACCCTTCCGACCCTTCACCAACAGGTCACTGGTCGAGGGAGTGTCATCAACATGATGGTCAAAGGTTGACGATACAAGCGGTTTGGGGTTTCTAGACCACACTTCTGACACACGGGAAAGACCGGGACAATCCTTGAGAAGGTGATCACCCTTGCAAAGTTTGCAAGGGAACTTGGGCTTACGAGGTGTTCTCATAGAATGAGTTCCATCAGAGGTAGATGGTTGACGCCTGGTCTCTTTCTTATCCTTCTTCTTCTTAATCTTCCCTTTCTTCTTCTTCTTCTCCGCCTTCTTACTAACATCAGAGTTTTCAGTAGGAGGAGAGGAAGATACGGAAGTCGATTCAACTTTCGAGCAAGAAGGAGAAGGGTCACCAATGCTCATGTGGTGAGGGACCTAGGTTCAACGCAATTGGTGCACTTGGTGTAACTGGATTGGAGAATAACCATACTGGTAATCCTATCGTCAATCCAGGAAGACTCAACGTAGCCATAAAGGGAGGACCAACAGTTCCACAAGGGGGAATAACAAATGGCATACCTTGGAAAGGGGCCTCTTGGTTGGTAGTCCCGGAAGGATCTTCCATATCTAAACTTCCTAAGATATGCTAAAGTGCCACACAAATCAAACACTACTCAAGTCTAAAAGCAACAAGCAAATTGTGTGAATAGGAGTGGATTCAAAGTCTGGAACCTCACAGCATTATCAAGGCTTCACAACTCGCTATATACCACAGGGTCCAACAGTAAAACGCGACAAGGAGGATTGTGACCATACCCTTTCCTGAATACCTGACTACCTGGATGGCATGTGTGTAGTAATCTCCCTGAGTGTTGTTCTCGGTGTATTGCAATGCCAAGATGGCCAAATGGTTAACTCAGTTGGTCACAAGAATCATAATGGTGTCTCCCGATATACGCAAGGTACGTGGGAGCTCAAATCCGTAGTGATGTTGTCTAATGCACAACCATACGACACGATACCTTCCTATATACTATAGAGTACATGAAACACCTTTCGATATACGCCAAGTACTTAAGGGACTTGGTGGGTACGTGAAAGAGCTTCGATATACCGATAAGTACGTGGAAGACTACAATACCCCCGGAATACAGTGCTGAAAAATAACGACAGCTGCCACGCTTAAAGATGTCGGAACACGTCTCTAACTTACACACAGTTACTAAATGATTTTAACCTAAGCTAGTGTTAATTTTATCTTGTACGGTTAGGTGGATGCATGAGGTGAGTGCATAAATGTAAACATAATGCACTCCTCAACTACATGACAATGCACATTTTCCTTTCCTTTTCAATGAAAACTACTTAAGGTAAGGAGAGACTTTTCTTTCTTGCAAACCAAAAAGACTTAAGTAGTAGCGAAAAGAAGAATTCCTTCCTAGAGTGCAATAACTCTAACTTTATGCAATAATCATCTAAAAAGCGCAAAGAAAACGAAAGATGCAACTAATCTTAACAATGTATAAGACAAAATAATGAAGCACTTTCAATTTTCACGTGCATGTATCAAAAATGAAATTTGATAGCTAAACACTTTTCATATATATATACAGAAAGGGAGAGAACATCTACAGCACTCTAATCATTCATAAATTCCCAAAGAAAAATGACAAGCACCCAAACAACACAAAGGCACTCAAGAAAGGCTCAAAATCTACCAAATGCAATAATTATAACTCATTTTCCATCTTTTTACACTTGAAAAAGACACATCTAAGCTACAGAAAGAAGGATTCCACCAACGTTTCCAATCAAATACAAGACAAAGATAAACACTTAACAATCTTATCTAACTCAAATGTACATAAAACTGAAACAAGTCTTTTCTTCTTCCGATGAGTGTAAGACCACAAATGCCAAATGATCAAATTAAAGCAAGAAGAATACTTATGTATTCCAATTTCATGAATATAGCAAAAGAGTGACAAAATCAAGCTTTTCTTTGAACTAAAGTGGAGACAAAGAATCAATCTTTTCCAATAATCACTAAATAACTTAGCATGTAAAGGAAACAAGATGCATAACCCAAGAAAAAGAGGCTCAAAAAGATATAGATATCCCACACTCTTTAAGTCTTTTAAGACAAGCCAATCACACCAAACCAAAAATGATCTCAAAACCTTGAGATGGGTCAAAACGACTGTAGGATGCATGATTCATGCCCCCACCCCCGCCCATCAGGGGGAATTTGTTTTAAAAAATAGAACCCATTTTGCTTAAAAATGCAAGCAAAACACTAGTTTTGACTCAAAGGGCCAAACATGAATCCAAATCTCAAAAGACCCAAAAATCCAACACAAGCAAACCAAATGCAAACAATGTTGAATAAAAAGTGCAAGAAAGGAGTTTGGGATCAGATCTAGTGCAAAGATTAGATCAGGTGAGGAGAGGAGGGATAACAAGGTCAAGTGGATGAAGGTGGGGGAACCAAAGTATCCACCACTACCAAACTGAAACTTGTTAAAATGGGACCCAATACAAATCCACACAAAATACCAAACACTTCCAACACACAAATCAGAATGGGGTTTCTGACTGGATCTTGCAGTACAGAGGGAGTTTGCACACAAACCAAAACTCAAATCAGAAATGGAGAAGGGGTGCTTGTATGGAAAAATTGGTAGATCAACGCACTCTGTGCTTGTACACAGTGTGACATTGCAGTTCACCAATGCAGGAAGTGCGACGACGTTGCAGTAGACCAATGGAAGGGTTGCGTCGATAGACTAACAGGCAAAGAATAGAGATAAAAAACAACACAGTGTTGCTCTGGGTACACTGACCAGGTGCGACAGGTGAGATCTGAGTTAAAAAATGAACCAATTGTCCAAGTAATCAGCATGAAAAAGGTTTGGAAATGAGAAGTACAAACTCAAAGGAAGCTAATCAGACTCTTCAAAGTGAAGATCTGATGGTGAAATCAACTCAAGAAGGAAATGAAAAAATAGAATGGCTTGGCAAGAAATCAACTGAAAAACAACATTCAAATTGACAACTACAGAGCAATGTTCTTTTCCCTAGCGTGGTCGCCAAATTTGTTTGACGGACAATCCTCTCGAGCAGACGTGAGCCGGATCTCCCTAGCTCAAAGTGAGTCTAGAACAAATAATACAGACTACAAACAACTTTACTAGATCTACTTAAGGATCAAGTACTAGATACCTTACCTTAACTTCGAATCCTTTCTTCTGGATGCTGCTCCACATCTCGCGGTCGTCAGATCTTAGCTGCAAGACCTGTCAAGACACATAGAACAATGCAAACGAGTTAAATACATCTATACAATAAGATATCTAAGTAAACAGTTAAGCAGGTAAACTACGCAATATCATCACACATAAACAATATTGGTGGAAAGCGTTTATATTACTGTAAATCAGGAAAGTACATAGATAAGAATAGACTGTTGAGATATTCCTCTACTCCATCCTAGTCCTAGCAGCATTTCCATTGTTTGCATTTTCAGTCATGCATGCAAATATTAGGGTTTGCATGCATTTTGCATGCATTCCAGTCATCAGCACCAGCACCTAGCCCTCAGTGAGCTCGCCCCGAGAGCTTCTTCCCTTGCAGTTTCAGCCCTCCCAGTGACTAATGCGCCCTCTTTTGCTCCATTGCATGACAAGGGCGCCTTCTTCACCTACCAGTCCAGTTATATTCATTTATATTCAGTTATCTTCAGTTACTTCCTTGATTTAAGGATTAACTGACTCTTTATTGACCTTGTCACTTCGGTGGACCTCCAATGAGACTAAACTCCCTGTTCTGACTCTAGTAAGCTCCTACTGCATCCTCCACTGAGCCTCCTTCATCCAGTTAGTGTCTCCATGTGCCAATTACACTCAGTTACACCTACTACACTCAGTTATACTCAGTTTGAATGACAGTTGACAGTTACTTGTGCATTGATGACTCCACTGATGATCATGAGGACACCTAGTTGTGCTCTGATGACACTCCAATGATCCTTTGATCACTCCATGAAGGCTAATTCGAATTTCCACCTAGGGCATTCGAATCCTCATGCTTGTACTACTTATATGTCCATATTGTGATTAATTAGTTAGTGTGTGTGAAGTATTTTTGCTTCTATCCGAGTTCTATTGTATTATTATTTTGTTGCTCATTATACTGCATTGACCACTCTTCTTCTATTTTCCTGCTTAATCATAATTACTCTTGTGAGGTATACATCATCTCTTAGATCTGCTGTGAGGATTTTCATCTCTTAGATCTGCTGTGAGGATTTTCACATAGACTACAACCAAGGCTTAACGTATGAGTCAATTTCCAACCAAGCCAATTGCCATGTCCTCCCAAGGAAGTATGAGTCTCTCTATGGATGAGTTAGAGATCTCTCCAATGTGATTTCACCAACATGTAGACACTATAGACTTCCTCTTTTGGAGAGGGGTAGAGATTCACTTATATAGGACTGAGTGGATAGGGTATGGATAGGGTAGGTTGAGATATGGTAGGAGAGAGATAGGGGATCCTTCCAAGAAGTTAGGAACCGAGTGCCAGCTCCCCCAAGAGGTCAGGGATAAGGATACAAGTCAGCAGGATTTGAGAATGAGCTCGAAGAAGCTATTTTTTCCCATTAATTGACTTCATCGCACCCTGTAGTGGAGCAAGGTGCGACGTCATAGGTTGCATGAGTGCAGCCTGCGACGACCTCTCAAAACCTAGCATAAGTGCAATGGTATCCCTTCCAGATGAATGACTTAGCCAATGAAACTTCAGGTGTGTATACACTGAATCTTATGATGGTAGGATTTTAGGTGTAACAACAGTGTCGTTCTGCCTCTCGTATTCCCGGGGTCCGGGATTAAAGCCTCGAATTCATTCTTAATCTCAGTATCTGACAAACATACTCTGGTCACCTGCACATCCTCCTCGGCCCCTTGGATTTTAGCTTGGCCTTCGAAGGAATCTCCTGTTTGTATCTGCGAGCCTTCCCGACTACCCCTCTCATGACTCTAACCGGCACTCCAGACGAGTGGCCGTTTGTCTTAGCTTTCCTCCGGCCATACTGTTTCTTCTCAGGTGGCATTTGAATGAGGGAGAATTGCAGGCTGGAGGAGGAGCTTTGCCAAACTGAAGTAATGTTGTAGAGGGTGATACAACCAGCATGCTCCCTGCTCCGTTTACCTTGCAGGCTTTGCAAACCAAGTAACCTTCTCTTGCTGCAGTGATGGTGAATACCTCTATGGGCATCCTGGTCCATAATGACATTAACGCGGGCATCCAAGTCCATAATGACATTAACTCAGGTTGGAGGTCAAGTATAGCAACTGGTGTTCATGCACACGGTAACAATCAAATTGTTTAACGCCCTGTCCGGAGGATGATGATGGCCAGGAGCCCAGACCGAGGAACGGAGCATGGCGGAGGAGCTGGGAAATAAGAAAGCGCCCTTAGCTGGGTGTATTGGACGTGTGCGTAAGGTGGGTGGACGCGTGGTGTGCATGGGCAGAGGGTTGGATGGGATGGCGCTTTGGCAGGCCAGGTGGGAGGACGTTGGGGCTGGGTGGATGTGTGGTCGCATGGGCCGGCTGAGTGGTCACGTGTCAGGCCTCATGGATGGCGGTAGTGGGAGCAGTCTCGGGTTTGGCGCTTGTCATCACCCGTAGTGGGGGAGATTAATGCTCAACATAAGACAATAATCCCTACATGTTTCCTGTAACCCTCAATGTCATGAGTTCACTTTTAACTTAATGTTCCATGGATATTTTTTAAGTTAATTTATTTAAATGACTGGATTTTTTGATAACTTAATCCATTGGAGATGTTAAGAAAATAAATAAATGTGTTAAAATTTGAATTTGAATTTTTTTATAAATAAAAAATAAAAATAAAATAAAGTATTGGAATAAGAGGTTAAAGCTTTTCATAATTTTTCATTTTCAAACTAAAATTAAATATTTAAATAAAAAAATACAAAACTTTACATTTAATTTATTTAGCAATAAATAATGAATGGTGTAAAATCTGTCATATATATATGATTTAATTTAAATTAAATATTTTATATCAATTTTTCCAATAAAATTATTAATTATAGATATCATAATATATATATATATATATATATATATATATATATATATAATAAATTGTAGAAAAGCTATGGATATCTAGAGAGAATGATCCATAATCCATAAGCATTACATTTTTTTGGAAAGAATGATATCATCATCAATACTCCACTAGATTACTCCACTACATGACACTAGTAAGCTCTCATCATCAATACTCCACTACATGACACTAGTAAGCTGTGCTTTGTCCAACCTTTCAAAATACTAAATAATTTTATAAAATCATTCCACACTATTTAACAAATTTTAATATTTAACATCTTTATTTTCTATTTTTACAACTTTAAATGGCATATCCATTTCAAATTAGTACATTTCCTTACTTTTACACCTATTGAAAGAATTATTAATTTATTAAAATTAAAAAATATATATATATTATAAGTTTTAATTTTATTTAAAATTGATCATTCAACCACAATACAATGGATATAATAGCTAACCATAACTATAACATATCTCCCCGCAAAATTGGGGAAACCCGAAATTAAACCCATAAAACATTTACATCATATTATTCCAACTCCAATTTAAATATAGTTGGATCCTTGGCGTTGTTATTGGTTTATCTCATATATTCTTCTTCCAAAAGCAAAAAGTAATGACATGATGTAAACCACGATAAAGCATTTATTTAAAGCAAGCTAAAGCATCTATACGGCAAAAGCTTTTAAAGCTACTTTAAGCAAAGATAGAAGAGACAACTGATAACAGCATATTATTCCAACTCCAATTTAAATATGGTGCGATCCTGGGCATCGTCATTAATTTATCTAATCTCGTTGCGGGGTCATTAGCAGGCCTGGAATTTCAAATCCAGGTTGCCTATCAAATGGAAATTTGTTGACGGTTTTTTTTTTCATTGCCTATCACTTTACGTTTTGATCAAATTTGTAAAGTGTCGATATTTTATATTAAATTTAATCAATTTTTTAAAAATATTATATTAACTATTATCTCAAGTGTAAAACTCTATTGATTTGGCTTAAGTATTTCGAAATAAAAAATTACGAAACTTCCCTCTCAAACAGGAAGGGCTGTGTACTAATTATCTTAATTTTGCCACAAATTAATGTTTTGCTTAGAAAAATAAAATAAAATATGCCTTGAAACATTTTAAAATACAATAAAAAATAATTAAAAGCAAAAAACAAAGACTTACCTCTGTACAAAAATCCATGGAGAAGAGCATAAAGACTCATTCAATGGCCAGGCGGAAGGGTTGCAGGCGAAACCCATTCACCCTACAAGGTACTGCTAGTTTCAGACGTGCTACTAGTTTGGCGAGCTTTTGTGCATGGAGCAAATTCAGAATGTTATACCTTCAATAATCTATTGAATTATATTTAAAATATTATAATATTAAAATATATTTAAAATAATATAATATTTAAATATATCTAAAAAGTTACAATGTGTGAATATATTAAAAGGATTGGTAAATATATTAAAATAAAATGATTACTCTGTAGCTTTTCTAGTAAAATGATTACTCTCTAACTTATTGAAGTCAGCTAGATCCTATTTCTCTTCTCGCTGGAATAGGGTCACGGGTGATTTTTGGAAGTTTTTATTCTATATTCAAATAGTTACAAGCTCTCTCTAAGCAGTGGGTGTTCGGGTTAGGAGTACAGCTTAAGATTAGTCGATTCGTGGAATTTGAACTGTGTACGTAGCCAAGGGTGATAATAAATGAGTTAACCAGTAATAAATGAGTTAACCTGCTCATTTATCCCAAAGAGTTTAGAGAATGTGTACTGCAGCTGTCATCTTTCCACATAACGGGTCCCATTCTGCCATGTTTGATGCCAGATTTAATGAACATCACTCATTAATCACTTTCCAAAACCAAAGTAACCACCAAATTACCAACTCAAAACTCAGCCAGCGAAAGGGTACCAGTAATTATGACGGGTAAATAAATTCAGTCGACGTCAAATCTACAAGTTTCAATTTTGCACACCCGTCAAGATTGACTTTTAAATTCTGAGCTTAGCTGTCAAATACGTTCTGGATTGCTAAATACGTTCTGTACAACGTCAAATTCCAGGCCACTCATTAGTTTCTCTCCTATTTTCGCAATTATTACTTTCATCTCCGATTCCATCTGAGCGCCTACCATCCCATCTGCGACTGCAAGACCCAATGGAGCCAGCTATGACAGAGCCAGTGTCCGCAACATACCACGTTTTTATAAACCACAGGGGTTGTGATGTCAAGAAGACCCTTGCCAGTCTCATCTACCATCGCTTAGAAGAGGCTCATGGGCTGCGCGTCTTTCTCGATGAAGAGGAACTGCGCACCGGAGATGAGTTCCCCCCTGCAATCGTCGCAGCCATTCAAAGTTCCTCCGTTCATGTTGCCATTTTCAGTCCGCGTTATGCTGAATCGCGTTGGTGTTTGGATGAGTTGTGTTGGATTTTGGACAAGCCCAACAGGAAGATCATTCCTGTGTTTTATGACGTTGAGCCTACAGACCTTCGTCACATTCATAGCGGATGTTTTGAAGATGCTTTTAAACAACACCAAAGCAAAGGCAGAGTCACCGTGGAAGTCATTGAGAAATGGAAGACGGCCCTCAACAAAGCCTCTGATATTTCGGGCATTAAGTGCGATATTTCGGGCATAAAGTTCAAATGGAGTGAATGGTGAATACATACTTTATTAGGAATCTTGGATTTGTCAAAGTTGGTTCTTCCCCTAATTCTGACTATCATGACTGCATGTACCTGTTTGTTGTTTTTGCAGTGACCAGGGAAAGGTTTTGGCGAAGATTGTGAATGATGTATTGAAAGGGGTAAAATGGGAACCATTGGAGGTGGCTACATACCCAGTTGGGCTAGATCCAGCCGTAAAGGAAATAAATGATGAAATTAAGAAACAATGGGACTTAAATGGCACAGCGATTGTGGGGATTGCAGGAATGGCCGGACTAGGCAAGTCAACTCTGGCTGCACATCTCTACAATTTGAAGCGTTCGGATTTTAAAAGGTCTTGTTTTTTGTCATTGTCTGAGATCAGAAAAAAGGATTTACCATCTTTGCAGCGGAAGCTCCTAAAGGATCTGTTGGCTTATGATCCGTTGGATTTTCAGATTGGAGATACCAGACAAGGAAAGGGTACGTTTCGCGATCGTCTAAGAGGGCTTAGGGTTCTGATTGTTTTGGATGACGCAGATCATATAGACCAAATAAATAGTTTACTCGTGACAGATGTTGTGGGATCGGGTAGTTTAATTTTGATCACGTCTCGTGATCAAGATTTACTGAGACGCTCTTCTCCAAAAACTGTACTGTATAATCTAAAGCCATTGCAGAAAGAACATGCCTGGGACCTTTTCTGCCGGCATGCGTTCGATCAATCTGAGCCATACGAAGGATTTGAACATTTGGTCGAGGAGGTTTTGAATATTTGTCGTGGGTTGCCTTTATCCATACAAGTATTAGGCGGACAGTTTCATGGACGGCCTGAGGAAGAGCACTGGAAGCAGTTGGAAAAGCTCTCGAGAAGACTGCCAGACGATATAATGGACACATTAAAAGTCAGTTACGAGGCTCTGAAGAGTGAAGAGAAGGAGATATTTTTGGACCTGGGTTGTTTCTTCGTGGGAGACGAAAAAGAACTCGCAGTTCAAGTACTTGAGGGGCTAGGTTACAAAGACGTCTCTGACTGTCTTGAAAATCTCCGTCAAAAATGCCTGGTCGAGTCTCATGATGACGTCCAATCTGATGAGGAAATATCTGTAAGAATTATCTCTGCTTTTTCTGTGTTTTTTGGGGGTTATACACCCTAACTGTACTCTTGTACAATGCACGATTCAATATCTGGTAACTACAATTATCTTTACCTGCCGCAGATTTGTAAAATTACAATGCACGATCACATTAGGCACTTGGCCAGACATATCGCAAGAGAAGAGTTTCGTATGCTCCCAACGGCTAAGCCACTACGGCTCAGCTGCTCAGCTGATATAGAGCAAATGTTGCAGTTGCGAGTAAGCGTATTACATCCCCCTGATTTTGACTTATTTTGATTTGATAATCCATAGCACGGCATTTAATTTAACTTAAGTGCAGTATGTTTCTTAGGCGGGAGCAGATTCCTGTTTGATAAGAGGGATTCGGACTCAAGGTCAGAATCTGCCCGACTGCACAAATTACATTAAGGGTGTGGGTGTACGCCTCCTTGAGGTTGAAGTTCCCATAGATTTGTCATCATTTTTTGGTTTGTGGGATATGTCCGGAGATTTGGTGTGTCTTCGCTTGCGCGAGTTCAGCTCCATCTGCTTTCCTGATACCATTTCACTGAGAAGCTTAAGAGTTTTGGAACTCAATGGTCATGGTGACCTGGAGCAATTATTCCAAAGATTTAATGTGGTAAGTATATCTACAGTTTGCCCAGTATATCTACAGTTTGCCGAGTATTTTTTGATGAAATTTGTCCCACTTTGTAGTAAACAGATTATGTGCATTGCAATTTGCAGCCTCCTCGGAACCTGAGTGTCTTGGACATTGACGCAAGGGCGATCTGCCGTCGTATTGACGCTTGGGAGATCCGCCGGTTCACGGCATCTTATTTTTACCGTTTTCTGGAATGGATAGGAAGGAGCATCAAACTTCCACGTAGGATTGTGTTGAAAAATATCCCATTTATAGAATCACTCCCTATTGATTTTCGGGAACTCAAAAGCCTCAGACAGTTAGATCTATCCGGCTGCACTAATCTAACCCAACTGCCCAATTCCTTCTCTGAATTAATGCATCTCCAATATCTAGTCCTGCGGGACTGCCGCAATCTCATCATCCCTGTAGATATTTTGGGTAATATATCGTCACTTGAGTATGTTGATTTCAGAGGTTGCCGTAAGTTGGAGTACTTGCCGACCGGAATCGCAAATCAAAAGTCTTTAGTATTCCTGAATTTAATAGGCACTGCTTTGAAATTGCCCCTGAAACCGGCACTTATACCAGAAAAGGTACAACTACTGAAAATAGGGAATATTCCGGCACCAAAGCCCCAAATATCCGGCCTCGAATTATACGACCTCCAAATATCCGGCGTCCACAACTGCAAGAGCCAAATATCCGATATTCCATCATCTTTCAGTCAAGAACTTAATGAAACACCAAAGTTTGAAAGTTGTGAGCAATGTGGGAGTATAATTTGCACACATTTATCGAAGAAGAAGGAGCTCTCTTCATGTGCTGCCGGGAGAGAGAGTCTACAGCCGACAGAGTCTCTGCAGCCGCAACTAAGAACACAGAATTTAGAAGGGACAGAGCTACAACAGTATCTGGGCGATTTGAGGAGGCTAAAAGAGTTGAAAGAGTTGAATTTGATTGAATTCTACAGTCTAAACCACATTATATGGGAGGAAATAGCAGCGCCAAATATGAAAGTCCTGGTTATAAGTTATTGTCCCATATCTGTCTTTACTTTTAAGGAGCATGCTGTCATGGGTGTTTTAAGAGATTTCACTTTGAGAGGCACAAAGATAACCAAAATAGGCATTCCAGAAGGTGTTTTACCCAGCCTTGAAACGCTCGATCTTTCCGAAAATAGGGAGCTAATGCGGGTTGAAGGTTTGCCATCAACATTAGTAAGACTGGACCTGCAAGGGTGCTGGCGGTTGGAGGCATTAATAAGCCTTTCAAATCTGGTAGACCTCAAATTCCTCAGTGTAAATGAATGCTCACAGCTAGAAACGCTGAATGTTGAAGGTCTGACATCGCTGGAAGAGATTCAAGCGGAGGGGTGTCGGGAGCTCAAGAGCATACGACTGAGTCAGCTGGAACAGTTGAAACGGTTGATGTTGAGAGGCACACTGATACCCAAGATAAACATTCCAGAAGGTGTTTTACCCAGCCTTGAAACCCTTGATCTTTCAGAAAATAGAAACTTAATAGAAGTTAGAGACTTGCCATCAACGTTAGTAAGACTAGACCTGCAGGGGTGCTCGCGGTTGGAGGCATTAATAAGCCTTTCAAATCTGGTAGACCTCAAAGTCCTGAGAGTAAATCGATGCTATAAGCTGGAAACTCTGAATGTTGAAGGTTTGACATCGTTGGAAGAGAGTCAAGCGGAGGGGTGTTGGGAGCTCAAGAGCATACAAGGACTGAGTCAGCGGGAACGGTTGAAATGTCTCTGCATTTCAACAAATACTGATGTTATCTGGAATGAGATTTGCAATTTTTTGGTTAGTTTCCTTCATTACGCAGCAGATTAATTCATATTAACTATTTATAGATTTCCTGTGATAATTAAGGAATCTAGGACTATCTAGGCGTGTTCTGGTTGATCTCTGAGGTGCGTCGGTGGGTGTGTAATCTTATATTTTTTATTTGCTGTAACTGTAACTGCAACTGCGGTGAGCTAACTGGATTTGGAAAAATCTGTGCAGACATTCATGACGTCACGTGAAGAGCTATCAACTGCCTTCTTTAGTGGGAAGTCAACAGCGGTCACTTATGGGGATAGAGCATTTTGTAATATGGTGGGTGTTTTAATTTTTCTGCTTCAAGAAAGTATAACAAAATTTTGAGATTTATGAAGTGAAATGGATTTATGAACTTTTTGCAGCTTTGGAAAGAAATGCAATCCATGACGAGCAAGTTTCAGCTGAAAGTGGTGGATGCTGTCTTTACAAGGAATCAGTTTCATACAAAGATGGAAGATTTCCAATCGTACGGTGCTGTATTGATGTGCTTTCTCACCCGCAGCGGTGACAGTTACGATTGCAGGAGGTGTATTGTAAAATTTGAAGCAAGCGATGATGGTGGGTTCGTCGATGAATACAATATCTTCTGTGGATGGCAACCCGAAAGTGGTGTACAGCTACAAGTGTTTGTGTGGACAAAAGAGTGTAATTTGTTTAGAGATTCCACAGGTTATAACATTGATGTATCATATAGGCCGGTCTCCTGGTTGAACAACACAAGCGTCGAAAGGGGATGGATAATGATGGTCGATAAAAACACCCAAGTTTCGCAAGTTTGCAAAGAAATCATAATTGCATTGTCATGAAAATCATAATTTCACTGTCCAGGTATTTAAAGATAGTATTTTCAATTAACATGTCAAGATAGGAAAGTTATTTTATTGGTATTTAAAATTATTGTCATGGGTGTGATTGATCGAAATGTTTTGAAAAATATTCCACAGGTAATAACAACATCCATATCTCATGTAGCAGGTGGCCGGACACGAGAGTCGAAAGGGGATGGATAATGATGGTCGATAAAAACAACCAAGTTTCGCAAGTTTGCAAAGAAATCATAATTGCATTGTCATGAAAGTCATAATTTCACTGTCCAGGTATTTAAAGATAGTATTTTCAATTAACATGTCAAGATAGGAAAGTTATTTTATTGGTATTTAAAATTATTGTCATGGGTGTGATTGATGGATAATGATGGTCGATAAAAACAACCAAGTTTCGCAAGTTTGCAAAGAAATCATAATTGCATTGTCATGAAAGTCATAATTTCACTGTCCAGGTATTTAAAGATAGTATTTTCAATTAACATGTCAAGATAGGAAAGTTATTTTTTGGTATTTAAAATTATTGTCATGGGTGTGATTGATGGAAATGTTTTGAAAAATATTAAAATTTAGAAATTTGAATATTTTTAAAAGTTAATAACAAATTTATAAAATTAAAAGTTAACAGTTTAGTTGAAAATTAGTAAGCTAAAATATTAATTTTATTGTTTTAGAGTGTTGAAAAAATAACGTAAATTTATTTATTTTTTGACAAAACTTCTATAAAGTTAATATGTTATATTGTTTTTTATTTTATTTTTTGGATTTTAATTTTACACACGATTTAAAGGTGATGAAATTTTTAATTTACATTGTTTTATGAATCTAGTCATAATGTTTGGTTTTATTTCCTACTCTAAATTATTATTGGATTCTTTGTTCATTTTCTTTTACAAGGGGCTTTTGAACATAATTAACAACTTATGGAGGTGGTGTCTTATTTGTCGTGACTATGTCTATATCCACATTGTGTTCCTTGGTCTGTGGGATATGGACCTATTAGAAGTATTAACTCATGCTTGCCTTATAAACTAATGTGTGATACTTGATCATACTAAAGGTTGTGGTTTTTATTGTATTTTCCATTGCCATGTAGAGTTTGTCTCTAAGAATGATTTTTTTTTTAAGGTTTAGGAGGTTGTTAGATCTAGGGTCTAGTTGGATATGAGATATTTTCTCCAATTAGTTGGATCCCATTTTAGTGTGGTTTGGGAGAGAAGTTTTATTTTAAAGATTTAGGGGTTTGCTAGATCTAGGATATAGTTGGATATAAGAGTTTCTCTCCAATTAGTTGGCTCCTATTTGGTGTGGTTGAGATATTCTCTCAACAATTTGTTAGAGGCTAAGAAAGTGTGTCTATCTTAAGGTAAAACATGATGAATTTGTATGTAACATTGTAGAGGTCTAAGAGAGTGTGTCTATCTTAAGGAAAAACACAATGAATTTGTATGTAAAAATGTTTTATGTTAATAGAGCACTCGACATAGTTTGTGGTGTGTGTGGAACAATGTCTAAACTCTTATTTCTCTATAGACCTTTAGCTAGGTTACATGCTTTGATTTCTCAACATCTTTTTTCTAGAGCCACTTGGGAAGTCATCATCAAATGTTTCTCATTGTTTGGTTTCTTTTTTTTCAACCTTTAATGATGGGCAAGGCCCTACAAACCATCGAAAATCCTGTGTGGTGGTCTTAGGAGATGTATTCATGGTGCTTGATCCCGAGGGAATTTATTTAGGGATCCTTAAGGATGTTGTATCTCTCCCCAAACCAATGTCAAGGCCTTAGGATGTCGCTTCCCTAACAAGACTATGGTTAAGGCCTCGAGACCCATCCAATGTACATAAAAGAGCTTAATTACATTCATATCAAACTCGTAGGGAACTTACCCCCTAGTGAGGGTTTGTCGTTGTGTCTATGGTTTGTTCATGGCACTTGAGATCAAGAAGGTTGATTATATATTAATGCTCTTCTTTACAGCCTCGATCATGTGGACAAATCCATACCCATTTTTAGAGAAAAAGGTCCACCCATGAAACATGTATCCCACTTGAAGGCCTTCAAAGAACTGCTACAATGACTCATGTGTTGGTACAAGGACTCATTCAAGTCTCTTGAGTTTGAGAAGATTCAACAATATCCTGATGCATTTGTTTTCCTTCCTTGACCATGTTCAAGGCCTTGTGACCAATCATCGGTGTGCAAAATCTCTTAGCGGCATCCATATCCAACCTTGACGCCAAAGACCTGAGAGAGGGGATTTGTGTTGTGGTTTGTATATGTTATTCATGGTGATTGAGACTAAAAATTCACTTTTAGTGCACAAGGATCAATATTATTCTCTTATGACATTGAACAGACATCTAGACACATTCGTAGTGTACAACTAACTTATCGATAGCACGCATAACACCTTTGGAGGTGATTGTTAACCAACAAAGGTTGTATGTGGAGGTTTGAGTGCTTGTCAATGGTTCTTGAGAATGCGAAGCTCTCTTTAGGGATTGAGGATAATGTTTTCCTCCCCCAATAAATGTCAAGGGATTGAGGATGTTTTTTCCCTACCACAACTATGGTTAGGGCCTCGAAACCCATCCACAATATGTGAAACAATTTAATGGCACCCACATCCAGCTCCTAGGGAAAAAAACCCTTATTGATGGCTTACATTGATGTGTCTAGGATTTGTTCATGGCACTTGATCTTGACAAGGTTCAATTAGCACTTAAATCCCTTGTTTACAACATTGACCATGTGGCACAATCCAAGCCTATTTCCAGTGCACAAATCCTACGCACAACACATGTATCCCACTCAAAGACCTACATAGAACCCCTACAAAGGACCAATGTGCTAGTATGAGGATTCATTCAAGGCTCTTCAGAACATATCACAACCACCCATACAAATAGAGAACATATGTGTTTTGAGATGGTAGTCACCAATTTGGAGTTTCACATTTTCACTACTGCCACCACATTTCATCATAACCCCATTTGCTACAATAATTTTAAAATTAGATACAGGGTATAAGATATAACAACGAGTTTCTTCAACAACTCATCAATGAATGAAATTATTGGTATTTCCATTGTCAATTAATACAATGACTTTTCAGTGCTTGATGTAGCCAATCAATTTCAATTTCTGAGGTGTGGAAAAACCTAATAAAGCATGGAGTGAGATTTGGTGTTGATCCTCAAGAACTAGCGTATTGGGAGAATCTTCCAGGGGTGGCATAATAGTTGTTATAGCCCAAATCGACACTTCTCCATTTGTGACAACACTTGCATGATGATTCTCTCATGACATGTTACATAGAATTTTCATCACTCATGCAAAACTCTGGGATCTTGACTTGCCACAATCCTTGAAGTCACTTTCATGGTGAATGAGACTTGATTAGTTTTCCTTGAAACTTGACTTTTTTGTGGCTTCAACGCTCTTTGCTCTACTAGAAACACGCGTTGAATCCCATCGACGCACTCTGCTTCGTTGTCAACCCGCTTCGATGATACAGTCTTCCTTCGTAGAAACCCGTGTTGATCCCTTTGTGCAGGTTGCTCCACTGCATGTCGCGTCGATGTCTCCATGGGAAAGAAACTAGGTTTTCGAGAAGCTTCTAGAGATAAATCTCGAATCATAACCTTTCCCTCCTATGGTTGTGGATCTAGATCAACTTCCACCATTGAGGGAGATCATATCTCATCCATTCACCATACTTTTCTCAACCACTCCTTATCCCCATTGTCCTATAAAATGAACTCGTGGGTCGTGGGTGAAGGGAGGAAGATTGGTAGTAGATAAATGTTGGAGGAATTACTCTAAACTACTAGACTCTTATATTCAAGGTGGAAGTGAATCGTTGGAGCAAGAAGAACTTGTTGGAAGGAAGCTACAACACCAAGGACTAAACAGTTGTAATCTCTTTCTATCTCTGTTAATGCAATTGTATTTTCTTTCCCATACATTTGATGTTCTTAATGGTGTATTGTGAGATTCCTTGGTCACTCACATAGGTCAATTATACCATTTATATTTCACTTGTTGTCTCGTTCCAATCTTTGGAAGGTTATTTTGTGCGTGAAATTGGATCGTAGATGCTCTTGGATCATTACAATGGTTGTTATATCAGCGGTATGTATCTTCTATACTCATCCATTGTTATTATTTTGTTGACCTAGGTGAGAGTTTGTACAATTTGTTACCTTTTTATTCTAGATCTGAACCATTTAGACGAGGGACCTTGATCTTTGTCTGCATTGATCGAGAAAATCCTATAACAAAATTGGTGACCATACTAGGGAAAACTTTGCTCCTCGGATCTATCTCTTTTCTCTACTTTGATTTCTTGTAGATCGAGTCACTTTTTTATTTGGATCTGCCTTTATAGTGTCACTGGGTCATCTCGAATATTCCTAGTATCCTAGTTCCACTTAGATTTCCTGAGTTAGCAATGGTGTGGCTTTTATTCTTGAAAATTTCTATCCTTAGGAGCTCGACGTGCTTTACCTTTGTCCTACAGAGCGTCATTGATGTGCCTGGGATATGTATTAAACTGCGTCAATCCAGAAAGACGCACATTGCTCTGCTAGCAGACCACGTCGCACTGGCAAATTTTGTAGTGCTCCCTGCTCAGACCTGGACATAGTCATCTTTGGATTTTGTGCCAGAGTTTGTATCTCCCCCAGACCTTTGTTCTTGCTTTCATTTGTGAAATTTGGACTAGTGTGCTTTCTTGTGGAGTCTTTGTAGTCAAGCGGTCACTTGCTTTGCGTTGAGTGAGTTCATTCTCTTGCGAGCATAACTAGTCTTGTGGACCTATAGGAGCTCCTCATCTGCTCTGTTTCAAGTATGTAAACTTCCGAAAGTGTATCGTCATACCAACTTTTACTAGTGTGAGTGTGGTTTGGATCTTTCCATCGTTGAGTTTGATTGCTTGGGTGAATACTTCTTGTTTTCAAAAGTTGTAGAACTCTCTCGAAGTGAGCAGAGTCATATTTGGATCTAATTGAACATAGCGTTAAAAAGGATTGTCCTTTCATTCTTCTGATCTTTGAAGTGTAATGCTTCGATTTGTTGAGAAAATACGTTTTTTAGATCTTAGGTAATTGTTTGAAAAAACTTGAAAGACTTAATAATTTTACACATGTTCTCTTCCTTTTGATCTTTGGAAAAGTCTTTGGAAAAGGAAGAATTCTTATAACAATCGTGAAGTTTACATTTTCAAGTATTTTTAACAATTAGAACATATTCTAAAAGATCTCTAAAATCATCATTTTAGCTCTTTGTTTCTTTGTTCCAAATTGAGTTGTTTTGCAAATTAGAAGGATTCCTTGATATTTTATTATTGATTTCCTTCATCAAATATCTTTTGCAAAAGAAAAACAAAAAAGTTTTGCTTTGGTGTTATTCTTGGTATCATTGGATTTGATTGAGAGAGTGTCACTTGCTTGTGTTTTGGCTTTCTCTTAAGAAGAAAAGTGAAAAGATGGCGTTGTGTTTAGAGGTATATTTTAATTGTTTCAAACAAAAGAAGAATGATCTCTCTCCTTTTCTTAGATAGTTTTCATTGAAAAATAAAAATACTTGCATCTCACTTAGCTTATCCATGCATATTGGTTCGAGTCTACACTTCATGTATCCACTTAACCATACAAGATAAAATTAAACGCTAGTCTAAGTTAAAATCTTTAGAAACTCGTGTGATAGGTTAGAGACGTGTTCCAATGTCTTTAAACGTAGCAGTTGTCGTTCTTTGCCTGCACTGAATCCCCGGGGGATTGAAATTCTTCCATGTACTAGTCGGTATATCGAAAGACCTTTCACGTACCTATGGGTATATAGAAAGGTACTTCACGTACTCAACGGTATATAGGAAGGCTCCTATCGAACAATTGTGCAAATGGAGTATAGCTACATGTGTTGATGTGGATATGGATTAATTTGTTTAGAGATTCCACAGGTAATAACAACATCCATATCTCATGTAGCTGGTGGCCGCACATGAGAATTGAAAGGGTATGGATAATGATGGTCGATAAAAACACCCAAGTTTCGCAAGTTTGCAAAGAAATCATAATTGCATTGTCATGAAAATCATAATTTCACTGTCCATGTATTTGAAGATAGTATTTTCAATTAACATGTCAAGATAGGAAATTTATTTTATTAGGAAAGTTATTTTATTGGTATTTAAAATTATTGTCATGAGTGTGATTGATTGAAATGTTTTGAAAAATATTAGAGTTTAGAAATTTGAATATTTTAAAAAGTTTACAACAAATTATAAAGTTAAAAGTTAACATGTTAGTTGAAAATTAGTAAGCTAAAATATTAATTTTATTGTTTTAGAGTTTTGAAAAAGTAATGTAAATTTATTTATTTTTGTGACAAAACTTCTATAAAGTTAATATGTTATATATATATATTTTTGTTTTTTTCTTGGATTTTATTTTTACACACGATTTAAAGGTGATGGAGTTTCTAATTTACATTGCTTTATGAATCTAGTCATAATGTTTGGTTTTATTTCCTACTCTAAATTATTGGATTCTTTGTTCAAATTCTTTTACAATGGGCTTTTGAACATAATTAACAACTTATGGAGGTGGTGTCTTGTTTTTCATGACTATGTCTATATCCACATTGTGTTCCTTGATGTGTGGGATATGGACCTATTAGAATTATTAACTCATGATTTCCTTATAAACTAATGTGTGATACTTGATCATACTAAAGGTTGTGGTTTTTATTGTATTTTTCAGGTTGTGAGGTAGAGCTTGTCCCTAAGAGAGAAGTTTGCTTTTAAAGGTTTAGGAGATTGATAGATCTAGGATCTAGTTGGATATGAGAGATTTTCTCCAATTAGTTGGCTCCTATTTTGGTGTGGTTGGGGAGAGAAGTTTTTTTAAAGATTAAGGGGTTTGTTAGACCTGGGATATAGTTGGATATAAGATTTTCTCTCCAATTAGTTGGCTCCTATTTGGTGTGGTTGAGATATTCTCTCAACAATTTGTTAGAGGCTAAGAGAGTGTCTCTATCTTAAGGTAAAACATGATGAATTTGTATGTAACATTGTATAGGTCTAAGAGAGTGTGTCTATCTTAAGGAAAAACACGATGAATTTGTATGTAACCATGTTTTATGTTAATAGAGCACTCATCATAGTTTGTGGTGTGTGTGGAACAATGTCTAAACTCTCATTTCTCTATAGACCTTTAGCTAGGTTACATGCTTTGATGTCTCAACATATTTTTTCTAGAGCCACCCGGGAAGTAATCATCAAATGTTTCTCACTGTTGGGTTTTTTTTTTCAACCTTTAATGATGGGAAAGGCCCTATAGACTATCGAAAATTTTGTGTGGTGGTCTTAGGAGATGTGCTCATTGTGCTCGATCCCGAGGGATGTTGTATCTCTCCCCCAACCAATGGCAAGGGCCTTAGGATGTTGCATCTCTCCCTAAGGGCCTTGGAGAAAACCTTGAGGATGTTGTATCTCTCCCCCAACCAATGTTAATGGCCTTAGGATGTCGCTTCCCTAACAAGACTATGGTTAAGGCCTTGAGACCCATCCAATGTGCATAAAAAATATTAATTACACGCATATCAAACTCGTAGGGAAAATACCCCCTAGTGAGGGTTTGTGTTGTTGTGTATATGGTTTGTTCATGGCACTTGAGCTCAAGAAGGTTGATTAGATATTAATTCTCTTGTTTACACCCTTGATCATGTGGAAAAATCCATACCCATTTTTAGAGAAAACGATCCACCCATGAAACATGTATCCCACTTGAAGGCCTTCAAAGAACTGCTACAATGACTCGTGTTGGTACAAGGACTCGTTCAAGGCTCTCGAGTTTGAGAAGATTCAACAATATCCAGATGCAGTTGTTTTCCTTCCTTGACCATGTTCAAGGCGTTATGACCGATCCTCGGTGTGTGAAATATATTAGTGGCATCCATATCCAACCTTGATGCCAAAGACCTGAGAGAGGGGGTTTGTGTTGTGGTTTGCATATGTTAATCATGGCGATTGAGACTAAAAAATCGCTTTTAGTGCACAAGGCTCATTATTATCCTCTTATGACATAGAACAAACTTCTAGACACATTCCTAGTGTACAACTAGCTTATTGATAGCACGCATAACACTTTTGGAGGTCATTGCTAACCAACAAAGGTCATATGTGGAGGTTTGAGTGCTTGACAATGGTTCTTGAGAATGTGAAGCTCTCTTTAGGGATTGAGGATAATGTTTGCCTCCCCCAATCAATGGCAAGGTATTTAGGATGTGTTTTCCCTACCACAACTATGGTTAGGGCCTCAAAACCCATCCACAATATGTGAAACATTTTAATGGCACCCACATCCACCTCCTAGGGAAATAAAAACTTATTGAGGGATTACATTGATGTGTCTAGGATTTGTTCATGGTACTTGATCTTGACAAGGTTTAGTTAGCACTTAATTCCCTGGTTTACCACATTAACCATGTTGCACAATCCAAGCCTATTTCCAGTGCACAAATCCTACTCACAACACATGTATCCCACTCAAATGGCTACATAGAACCCCTACAAAGGATAGATGTGCTAGTATGAGGATTCATTCAAGGCTCTTGAGTTTGAGAATATTCAACAATATCCCTAAGGAACTTGTTTTCCTTCCTCGACCATTTTCAAGGCCCTATGACTTTTCTTAGGCATGCAAAATATCTTAATGGAATCCATATCCAACTTTGATGCCAAATACCCTTAAAAGAGGGCTTGTGTTGTGGTTTATAGATGTTTTTCATGGTGATTGATCCTAGGAAGTGAAATTTAGGGCACAATTCCCATTATTATCCTATTATGACATTGGATAGACCTCTAAACATGTGGTATACTTAATCCTACAAATTAGTGTGGTACCAAGATAAACATAGATAGCTATTGCCAAAATTCCAATATTATAGTGCAAATCAACAAAACAAAGAGAATAAGCAACATAATTGATATTAAATTATGATATCCAAATAAGGAAGCAGTGTTAACGTGCCTCTTAAGGCTGGGTGACCTTTCACTTGAGTAGATATTCGATACAATAATCTTGTGGAGAACCTGCAACAATTAATTAAGAAGAATATGAAAAATAGCAAAAATGACAGAACTCAGAATCACTTTTATTGATCGCGGGCCACTTCGAGGGGGCAACCTCCTTTGAGCGTAATGTGGTACAACAGAAGGGTTTTTGGCCAAGCGTTGGATGATTTGAGATAATGAAGAGTCATTGACATAGCCATATTGAACAAATTTGCAACTAATTTGGAACAGGCATATAAATAGCTGAAAGAGAACCTTAGTCATCAAATGTGCGAGAAAGAGCATCCGCCACAATATTGTCCTTACCCTTCTTGTAAGTGATCTCATAGTCATAACCCATGAGTTTGATAACCCATTTCTGTTGTGCTGGGAGGATACACGTTGTTCCAGGAAATATTTCAGACTCTAGTGATCAGTCTTGATGCATAAATGATTCCCTAAAAGGTATGGGCGCCACTTCTATACTGCAAAATAGCCATCATTTCCTTCTCATATGTAGAGGCAGCTAAATTCTTACCTGAAAGGACTTTACTAGTGAACGCAATGGGGTGTTCATTTTGAAGGAGAACAACACCAAGTCCATTGCTGCAAGTATCACTCTCAATAGTGAAGGGCTTGAAAAAATCAAGCATAGCTAGAACAGGTGTAGTACACATAGCTTGTTTCAGTTTGTCAAATGCACACTCAGTAGCATGTGTCCATGTAAAAGCATACTTTTTCAATAGAGCAGCTAATGGAGATGCAATCTTTCCATAATCCTTGACAAACTTGCGGTAGTAGCCAGTCAACCCCAAAAAACCACGAAGGATCTTGAGTGTCTGAGGATGCAGCCAATTGTTCATGGCAACGATTTTTGCAGGATCCACGCGAACCCCTTCTGTTGAGATAATGTGCCTGAGATACTCAACTTCCTGATGTCCAAAAACACATTTAGACTGTTTGGCGTGGAGATGATGGTCAGAGAAAAGTTTCATTACAAGATCCAGATGCTGGAGATGTTCAGCCTAGGTTTTACTGTAGATGAGGATATCATCAAAGAATACCATAATGAATTTCCGCAAGTAGGGCCGAAATATTTTATTCATCAAGGCCTGGAATGTGGAAGGAGCATTAGTGAGGCCAAAGGGCATGACAAAAAATTCATAGTGGCCATCATGTGTGCAGAAAGTTGTTTTAGGGATATCATCCTCATGAACCCGAATTTGATGATACCCAGAACGAAGATCCAACTTGGAGAAAAATTGAGCACCATGAAGCTCATCAACAACAGGATTTGGAAACTTATCCTTGATAGTGAAGTGATTAAGTGCTCGGAAGTCAATGCAAAGGTGCCATGACCCATCTTTTTTGCGGACGAGAAGAACTGGTGAAGAAAAGGAATTAGTGCTTAGGCAAATAATACCTTGCCTTAGTAAGTCTCGAACGAGCATTTCAATCTCAGTTTTTTGGTGAAATGGGTAGCGATAAGGCCTGATGTTGGGAGGAACACTTCCAGGAAGGAGCTGAATACGATGGTACTCTGGCCTTGAAGGTGGCAATTCCACTGGTTCAACAAAGACACCAGTATATTGATCCAGAATTTGTTGTAGATCCAAAGGCATATTGGAAACCGCTGATGGCTGGATCTGAATGGAATGGATCTGAGCGATGACACCATGTGAATTCTTCTTAAAGAGTTTTCCATGCGATGTGAGCTGATGATGCTGAGAGACCCTGGTTGTAAGCCTGTCAATGTGTGTTTTTGTCCATTGGGGGAAAATTGCACCCAAAGTTCGGCAAAATCCCATAAGATGGGGCCAAAATCCCATCATGCTTCCAATGAAGCCATGTAAGAAAATGATTTACTAATATCCTCCTTGATCTTGAGCCAAAAAATAAATGAAACCATAGCATGCAGAAATGTAGCTTGAAAGGATGACAGAACCAGCTATCATCTGACAAAACTATTTTGATATTTGTGTTGCTTACGGATTTCAGAAAATCAGCAAAAGGGTCATGAAAGACACAAAGAAATACCTCTTCATGATACTTTTCCAACTGAAAGAAATGCTGCTGCTGATTGCCTTCATTGATCTGAATGTTAGATATGGACTGTTGATCTGGACTTTTCAGCTCATCATCTTCCTCTTCATATCTGCTGCAATCTTCCTGTGTCTGCAAATCAGAAAACTGAGGACTACCCTTAGTATCTGCTGCAGATTTAGTATTGTCACCATGATTGTCATGATGTTGATCAGCAATCCCTCGATCACAATAAGATATATTTTCAGCTGATGTATATCCTTGTTCTTTGAAATTAGAATATTCAAAAGAAACATGTTGACCTTCATGATCGTTTAAGCCAATAGATACATCTAATATGATGTTAGATGTTTCTGTATCACTGCTATCATAATCAATATCATTGAACATTTTTTGATCTACATGGTAAATATTATCTTCTGCAATAGATGCTTTATCACAAATATGATTTTCATGACTAACAGAACCTTTATGAAGAAAAGAAAACTCATTACAACATTGTTCAAAAAGATGTTTAGCTGGAAAATACTCTTTACAAAACGAATTGAAAGCAACATGAAAATCTGCCAAAGAGTTGATACTGGCAATTGGAAGAGATTTGTACCAATCACGAGCAATTCCCTCTAATGAAAAACTGAAAAGCTTAATTCGAACGTCCTCCTGTACAATTTCAAGCCGATGAAGGAAATCATGAAAATCCAGCAAATGTTCAGCTGGCACTTCCCAATCTTCTCCTCGAAATCTAGGAATACTTCTTTCCCATTTATCTCTACTAGGCACTGGATTAGGGAAACCAACAATCTTTGAAAAATCACAGAACGCATACCTCTTTGCTAAGATTTGGTTCATTTCATACCAGTGGAGTCACCAACAGATTTCTGAACAATGGAGCTGCCACTGAATCTGTCCTTCATGGAGTTGTCAGATAGATGATTACAACCAAGAAAATGTCCAGGATTTGTCTATCATCAAAGCTGGTTCTATAACGTTCTCCCAAGGAAGTTGAGCTTCAATCTCCTATCCCCGGCAATGGCGCCAATTTGTTATCTCTCCATGAATCCTTCTAGGCTGTAAGTGAAAGGAGCCTGGTAACTTAACCTTTTTATCAATAATGGGTGTATATTTGGATCAAGATGAATAAATCACTCACTGATTTCATACTCAAGACAATCTTAAATACATTCAAACGATACAAGGGCTTCGAAAGCCATTAATCAGATAGTTTTCTCTCAATTAGATGGGTGGAGAAAAACTAACTATATTAACTAGAACATACATATATAATAGTACATATGATGGGTCAATAGAACTAGCAATCGTTACTTATGATCCTATTTTACTGATATGAAAGTGAGATGACAATCACCAGCTTTAAAGTAAACATACACAAGAGAACCTCTGCTCATAAGTACAGAAAGAAGGAGATAATGGTCTGAAAACAACAATGAAAGAAGCTTGTATTACTGAATCTATTAAAAAGAGGTCTTTTCTACAAAAAGAGTGTATTAGAGCCTTCAAAATCCAACCCTTTCTTGCTCTCAAGCTCTAGGCTTTATAGACTTTACAACATCTTCCCCCAGATCCTAAGAAGCTGGGTCAAAATCACTAAAAACAGAAAATAAAAATCGTTTTTGAATAAACCAGGAAAAAATTCTCTTTAATTTGGCCAAACTGCTTAAAAATGGGGGTCAGAGATGGATTCGATTCTCCCAATCCATGACACCTGTAGGAAAAATGAGAAATTTTATTGTTCTATGACGTGTTAGGCACAAAGACCTCTTCCCGTTTTGCAGAACGATTTTCCAGTTGCTTAGAATAATCATTTTAAAATGATGGCTCTGCACAGTAAAAACGCCATTTTTGCTGAAACTGCTGAAAAAGAGGCTCAGAGATGGGTTCAGCTCTCCAGATATGTGACACCTATGTATTAACTGAAAGAGGTTATTGTACATTGATTTTTTCTGAGCAAAAACCTCTCTCAGATATTTGAAATTCGTTTTCATTTTCCAGAGATCTGTATTTCAAAAACATGTGTCAAACAGGCAGATTCTGGGATCCGAAAATTGGGGCTCAGTGACGGATTCGATTATCCCAATCCGTGACACCTATAGGAAAAATGAGAGAGTTTGTTTTTCTCTGACATGTTAGGAGAACAAACCTTCAACAGTTTTGAAAATTGATTCTCCAGTTGCTCAGAATCATCATTTGAAAATGATGCCCTTTCACAGTAAAAACACCATTGATTTCAGTAAATATTCTTACCTCCACCTTGCTAGCACCTTTAACTATGAAACAGAACCTTGATCACGATGCCTTTAATTATTATATAACATTATAAACTGCCCTTGAGGTGTTTGGATCAGTAAAAATCAGATCTGTGCAAAAATGGTAACATTCTGTCCATTTTTTTAGCTTTCGGTAGCTAGGAAAGCCAAAGTCTGAATCTATAAGCTACCAAAAGCTCTATTTTCGATAGCTAATGAACCATCGCCTTGTCTTCCTAAGCCACCAAAACTATTCTATGATACCTGACATGTGCCTTTCCTTTCGGTAGCTGAAGAGTTTTGTCATCCATTCTGTAAGCTGCCGAAAGCTGGGTTTTCGGTAGCTAATGAACCATCCCCTGGTCCGCTTAAGCTACTGAAACTTTAACGTCCCCTTCCATCATCAAATGCAGGGAAGGAAACGTTAACAACACACAGGCTTTTGTAAAGACTTAGCCTCAATAATTTTTACTAAGAAATTCATGGACAAATAAAACTTATGGATACATACTCAAATTCCACAAACACAACAGAATTAAACACTGTACATACACACATTTACTTCCTGCGTTCAGCATACCCATATCAACCATACATGTAACAGTCATTAATTATCATATTGCATAGAACATGATGCCTTTCATTTCATTAATCATGAATAATTACCATTCTGAATTAACACACTGCAAACACATAATGCATATAAGGTAAACCACAGAGAGTACTTATCTTGCAACGCAAATGTCCAACGACTGGCTACGTTAGAGAAACATTCCACCCAACCATAGATCTCTGTCCAACCTGTATTCTTTCAGCTGAGAGATCACCCTCGAGCTGGGTTGTGTATCCAATAAGGAGGAACTAGATGGCTCACTCACAGTCAGGGTTTCACTCAGACAACCATGTTAAGCCAACACACAGTTGGATTTTTCAAGCATGCAATAGGAAATGGGGAAGGATGCTAGTCCACTGAGCTCAATCCTAGAGCTAGGTCCACATCAAGCTAGACTCAAACGATTCCAGCCTCCATGCGAACATCCACACTTGGATTTCTCACAGCTCTGTTCAGCAAGTAACCCAAATCCGTCATTGGTTTTTTGGGCAGTTAAACTGGGTTTTCTTGTGGATTTTGGGGTAGCTATTGCTCCCAAATTCGCCCCAATACTCATACCAATGGATCCCCCATTGGATTTCACTGTCCAATACCCATTCTGGGTATTTTTGGCTTCCCAAAACGTGGGTTCATTCCCAGTCGCGATTTCTGGTTTCCTCACTGCTGGCACTCGTTTTTGGATGGGGAATGATGTTAGGTTCCTCCCACCATGGAATGGGGATGAGAATGAATCAACTCCCAAGAGGTAGAGTGACTTCTTGTACAAGAAAACAAAGCCCATACATACCCATATGAATTTCAGGGATGCCCATGCTCTATTGAAGCCATGGGCTAAAATCTCAACCACTTCCTTACAACAGTCATAAATGTCACCTAGGGAAGTCAATGGGTTATCATAATGACATATGGCAGCCTAGGGTTTAGTCCCATAGCCCCCTCACCACTCCCTAGTGGATACACGTGGCCCCTTCTCATTCGTTGCCTCCGTAGCCAGTTTTGGTATTTTATATTGCATGATGTTTATTTACATCTTATTACAATTTCCATGGCTTAAGAGCACATGGTATCAAAATATCAAATACTTGCCCTTTAAATAAAATTCGGGCTTTCACTAGCGGGGCCTTGGCCTTGAGCTCCACGCTAGGAAAACATACATCACATGTACACATTATTTACATTAAAGGATAATATATCCTAAGGGTCGAATTGGGGGTATTACAGAAACAAATCTACATTTTTGTAGTTTTCTGAGAGTCATTTGGTTTTGTTTGTTGTTTTAATACTTCTCTTGCAGCAGTCTATTTGCTTGAAATACCCATGGCATTTTCCGAAAACCAAGTTGTAAATAGAGAAAAAAATCCTTTCTAAATCATCTCAGCATGTGGCAGGAAATTCCTTTGCTCCTAATAATGTGTGTTTTTGGAATGCAAGACATAAACGGAGGGAAGGTCCTCTTTTCTTTGTTATAGTGGTAGCTTCTGCAAATTTACCATCTCTAGAACATTCTTCATTTTCCTGATTGAAATTGTTGCAATTCTTCATGTACAGAGTAGTCATTTTCTGCTATTATATTTACAGTCACACGATGCCACTGTATTTACTCTTGCGCACAGCTAGGAAAACTTGACTTGACAATTGCACGATAGTTTTCACTTGTGGATCCTCTCCAAGGCAATGAAAATATTAAGCTTTTTTTTTTTTTTAAATTGCAATGGCACGGGATCTTCTTATCTGATCTGCTTTCATTTTAAAATTTCTTTTCACTTTTGGTAGCTAGGATAGCCCCGAAAATTTCGTTTAAGCTGCCGAAAGCAGAGCTTTCAATAGCTTAGGGACCGTTTTAAATAAGTGCTTAGCTACCGAAACCTGTCTTTTGAAATTTTTGAAATGAAAACCCAATCTAATGTTTTTCAAACCTTATTACATGCATAAAGCTATAAAAAATGAGCCTTAGAAATTTAGAAATGAATTTTCAAATGACATCCTATCATTTAAAATTGATCAACCTGACAAATTTATTTGGGGAGATAACAGGTCTATAAGACCAAACTCAATGAAAAATGTGAGATTGATAGGTGCAAGGAAATGTTAGTAGCAAAAGGTTTCTCGCAACAACCAGGAATTGATTTTGGAGAAAATTTTGCACCAGTGGAAATATTGGACACAGTAAGAGAAGTCCTAGCAATAACATCCCAAAACAGATGGAAAGTGTATCAGATGGATGTCAAGTTGGCATTCTTGAAAGGAATTCTTGAAGAATAAATTTATATGGAGTAGCCACACGTGTATGAAATCAAAGAACATGAAGAGAAAGTTTACAAGTTGAAGAAAGCTCTATATGGGCTCAAGCAAGCTCCAAGAGCTTTGTACAGCAGAATTGATTCTTATTTGATCAAAAATGGTTTTAGCAGAAACTCCAGCGAACCAACACTTTACATAAAGGTAAATCAACATGGACAAATTTTGATAGTTTGTTTATATGTTGATGATATGATTTTTACAGGTGACTTGTCAATAGATGAGTTCAAGGAAGCTATGAAGAAAGAGTTCGAGATGACAAACCTTGGATTAATGAAGTTATTTCTTGGCTTAGAGGTAGAACATTCAGAAAAAGGTATATTTATCTCTCAAAGTAAATATGCTAATGAAGTTCTTAAGCGATCCAGAATGCTTAATTGCAAACCGACACCTACACTAGTGGAAACACGTGTAAAGTTGAGCAAAGAAGATAACAGTCCCAAAGTAGATCCAACATTGATCAAGAGACTTGTAGGAAGTATCATGTATCTCACAACTACGAGACCAGATATTATGTATGCTATCAGTTTGATTTCCAGGTTCATGGAGTCTCCCAAAGACTCGCATTAGCAAGTTGGAAAAAGTATCTTACGATATGTTGCAGGGACTTCAAGCTTTTGAATTTTATACTCAAGCATTGAGTATGATGTTTTGACAGGTTTCACTGACTGTGATTTTGCAAGAAGTTTGGATGACAGGAAGAGCACTTCCGATCATGTTTTTCATCTTGGATCAGGCGTGATTTCATGGGCGTCCAAGAAGCATCCCATTGTGACACTTTCATCAACAGAAGTAAAGTATGTAGTAGCAACATCAGCAGCATGTCAAGCAGTCTGATTACGCAGAGTTTTAGAAGGTCTTCAACAGAAACAAGGAGGACCAACAACAATATATTGTGACAACAATTCAGCGATCGCTATATCCAAGAACCATGTTTTTCAGCAGAAAAGCAAGCACATTGATACCAGATATCACTTCATAAGAGAACTTGTGAACAATGGTGAAATTCATGTTGAGCATTGTAAATCGATTGATCAATTGGATGACATATCTAAAAAACCATTAACAAAAGAAATTTTTGAAACTCATAGAGATAATTTAGGCATTGTAAAAGTTGCAACAGTCAGTAGTCATAATTAAGAGGGAGTGTTAGAAGTAGTAATTACTTCTGTTAGATTTAGCTTTTACTTTAGTTCTTACTATTAGAAGTTCAATTAATAAAACATGCAACAACATGCTTTGCATGCATGCAAAAGCTAGGTTAGATTTTAGGTTTTCTATAAGTGATTAAATACACATTCATATTTGGTTTGTAACTGCATTAGTTGATCTTTCGTTAATCAAAAAAGATGAATAGAGGTCTAATACCATTAGTCGATACCATGATGAATTTTATGGAACAATTTGATGCTTTTCTATTCACATAAAACTTCATAATTACAATGGACCCAAAGGCCTCTATTTAAACACTTCTACATACTAAAACCTTAACCTAGCTCATGCTTTCTTCCTTATGCTTTGTGCCTTAAGCTTTATGCTTTATGCTGAACTTACCTTTACTTCTAATAATAAAACTGACAAAAGTGGGAGGTAATTACTTTTTCTAACATCCTTTCCAGTCAACTGAACTCTGAAGTGAACCTCTTATCATCCAGCAATGTTTTTGATACCACGGGAAGTGGCTATGAAGCCATGTGAACTATTACTTTGTAAAACATAAATAACTTGTTTAGATGCATATTGGGTTTGTGAGTCAAGCTCTTTTTGTCGTTAGAAATATTTTGGGAAAAGGATTGAACTCTCAAGCTTATTATCCAGAAGGGAAAAAATAATTCATGAAACATTAAGTTAGAAGTGAACCCATGACCTTGAGGGGTAGAAGAAACACAAATGGGGATAGGAGCATTAAGTAGAATAGTCAAAAGATTATCTTATGTTGAGCACTAATCTTGTTGCCAAAAAAATTGGATTCGTATTCTATATTAAAAAAATTTTGAATTCTCTTATCCATTAAGATGGGTGATGTATATTAAGGTTGTTACAATGGAATGAAGAGGGAAATGTGTTTTATGTTGTGATTCATTCTCACATGACACTGACCATGATTAGATCATTGAGATCTCATTCTACAAAGTGAGTTTGGAATTGGAAAAGATCACACCAATGGAAAATGTGCTCAAGTAGCACTTTAGTTTAAGGCAATGGTAGAGCTAAAGTTAAAGGTGGTTTTGACAATGATACCTAGAGTTGACACCCTCCTAATAGAAACATTTTTCTATTTAAGACTATGTCTACTAGCCTCTCTTCTTCTTCGTTTTCATTTTTCTTTTTTTCTACCATTATTAATATAATCAATGTTGTTAGGGTTTCCACCACCCTAAAATTTGTAATGCATAAAGACCCCCAAAACATTCCATCCATATGTGACTCCTCTTATCCAAACTAATGAATAAAGTTGCAGCACATCAATGCCAAGTTGGAATACTTTCCTCTTCCTCCTCTTCCAGCATCCAAGTGGTATTTGATAACATTCTAGATAAACACACACACACACGCGCGCGCGCGCGCGTGCACGCGCACGCACACACCAATTACAATATGCGACAAAGAAATTGTGGGCATAAATGTGGTTGGGATTATAAAAAATATAGCACAACTCTTACAACACATCAAGGTGTTGTCATTTATCTTTGTAATATTATTTGATTAAGTTATGTTATTATTCTTTCCAACTCTTAACTTTGTAAACATGAAATCACACGTTGTAACAATACATATCTTAGGGGTATATACATAAATGCAAAAAACATTTATTTCTTTTTTAATAGTATATATAGAGAGAGAGAGAAAAAGGGAATTTCTTTTGAATATTTATGGTATAAGTACTTGACTACATATAATCGTATTTCAACATGGTATTGTTGCTTGGGATTTCTCCCAAGCTAGTGCTAAAGAGCACTTGATAACTTGTAGCAGCAGTCTCAATGCAAAAGTAAAAACTAATGTAAATAACATTAAATCTGATCTAACATGTGCAAAGAAATAAAACTAGATTTAAGAACAATAAACAATGAGATCTATGAGAAAAACAAGAAATAAAAAATTTAATCTTTTGTATTGCCTCAAATCATGAGGATGGTGAGTTTGAGCAGCTCCAAGGTTGAGATGATCCAATGGTCTCTTCTTCTCCAAAGCTCAAATGGGGATCTCCAAACTCAAAAGTGAGGCTAGGGCTCTCAAGAGTGAATTTGATAGCATAAGGATAGGATGAATGTGGATGAATGGTGAGGAGCCCTTATCACCTTTTTATAGTTTTTGGTGATGGGGAATACCATTATGGTTTAAGGAAACCAATGGTATTAACCAAAATGGTTTAGGTCTCTTTTTCCCTCTTTTTCCTTTTTGAATATTTTTTGAATATTATTCCCTTTTAATTGATTTTTGGGAATTTTGGACCGTTTTTTAGGGATTTTTGTGTTTTTTTAGGAAAAATACATATTTTGAGGGGAAAAGGTGTATTATGGTCTTTTTGGTGACCTTTTGAAGGTTTTAGAGGCTCAAATGGTGGAAAAAATGGACAAATGGGTCATGTGAATAAGGGAATGAGCTAGTGAGCACTTTTTGGGTGTTAACAGATTGCCCCCTAATGTGTGAGGTCAAGAGCTCATCGTATGGCCAATAGACATCATAGTTCTTTTGTCTTTTTAGTGGGGCTTGGAGAAGAGAAGAGACTGATTGGAGATTGGAACAACGATCCCTTTGGAAGCTGCAAAAACCTAAAAAATACATGGCCTAAAAAATGAATGAGGAATAATCTCTGATAATGGACGAGTCGGGCATACCCATGCTCGTATCAAGACATATACATAACAATTAGGCCCAAGAAGGGGGACCTGAATAATACATAAAAATTTCCTGGTACATCATGATGGTCCAGAGGGGACACAATACTGAGACATGCTCATGGTCATACCATGACTGATATGAAGGACTGATACACTGGGAAAGAGCAACAACCATTCTAAATAAGGTGTCGGAAGGGTTGATGAACTGTCAAATATGAAGGTGTCCAACATCTGTAGGGACTTGATGACTGTGAGCCAACTTCTGAGGAGAATATGTAACTGTATACTTGAGGGAGTATAAAACTGGGGTACATCTGAATACTGTCGCCGAGCGCAACCTGGATATCCATAGGAAAATGTAATTGCTTGTTTCCTCAATTAGACTATCAAATGTGGTAGAGTCAGGTGATATCCGGGGTCTTCAACAAATAACTGAAAGGACCGATACCATGTACGAGTCTCAACGACGCGATAAAGGTGTTGACGTCAAGCATGTGAGAAACAATCATTTGGAGAGGCACTGAGGACTCCTTTAAAAATGATCTGTAGACACTCATCACTGATGGTGATGAGTCCAAGGCACAGGGACTTCTGGGTTTATCCTCTGGAATAGATTTGGTTATCGTCGACAGAGGGAGACCGGAAACTACCAAGGAAATGATGTTTCCTTGATAGGAGCGCGAGGTGTACAACTGAAGAGTGATAGTACTGATGGTAGGACTGACATATTGTGGGGATGAGGCACAAATGGGATCATAGAGTGGGTTGACTCAAATTTCCTTTGTTCAGAGCATGATGACATGGTTGACCTGGCAGCATATGAAACTGATGTTTAGGTGTGGGGATCATAGCTTAAGGGATCAGGGGTATGTTGATGCATATGTAACTTTGGAATGTATTTCATCTATGCATTTCATATATATTTATTGTACCCTTATAAGAGATGTGTTATTCCTCTATAAGGAAGTGTTGTCATGTGTATTGACAAGTGTCGCAAGTGTGTGTACTTGGCGATGGGTTATTAGACCACCATGTGTGGGGTCGGCCCTGGAATATATATTATATTGTGGATGTACCTAGCTAGACAAGTCGGCCCCATAAGGTCACTGGGAAAATAGGTTAGTATAAATAGAGATCGAGAGATCTCTATTTTGTTCATTCGGAAACACACACTTCTCTCACTCAGAAAGTGGCGCACTAGTGAGGAGGACGATCATCTACTACTAGGGGACTATCTCAAGTGTATTTTGGTTGTACTTTGGTTCAGCCATTTCTCTTTCTATCTCTGAGGAAGTTGTGGGGTTTTTCACCTTAGGGTTTTCCCCACGGAAACTCTATGTCTCTTGTCTCTCATGCTTTTGATTCTTCTGATGCTTGTCATTCTTATTGTGATTGTTATGCATTGATATACTGTATATGTTATTCTCTCAATGAAGATCCTAGAGTATTGTGAATTAATGCTCAAAATTTAACATGGTATCAGAGCTAACTTGAGAAGAAGACATTTTGTAGTGACGGAAACTTGAGTTTCTTGTTTATTGGGTTCCTCTCCATAGATTTTGGAAAAGCAGTATAGTAGATTGGCTCTACTCATCAAGGAGAATCTATCTGTCCAATCTGAATTCAATTCTGAGCATTTTTAGATTTGGCCCTAAAAATTAGGGGTCCCACAAAAATAGGAATTTCTGAAATCTGAAGACATAGCTAGAAGCTCCTTGCAAAAATTGAAGTTTAGAGCTTTGGATCGAGATTTTTGGCTGGGTAGATCTATGGGAAACTCAAACCCTAATTCAGGGCTCTCCCAAGTGAACCCAGGAGGACAAAAAGACAAATCTGAAGGGTAAAGCTTTGCTGATCTCAAATTCTGAATACACCAGGCTGATCAGCTCATCAAGGCGCATCTTTCTATCCTTTCAGAAAGTTGAAATTTACATTTTGAATTTTTAGGGTTTTTCCGACAAACCCTAATCCGAGACCAGATCCAGTTTTCAGCATTTCAAGTGGTAAGACTTAAATCTTTTCTATTTCCATTTGAAGTACTCTTTAAGATGTCTCACCACACCAAGCTTGAGGATAAGCTTGAAGGAGCTGATAACTTCCGAGCTTGGAAGTAAAGGATTGGGTTAATCCTGGAAGAGAATGAGTTGGACTCATATGTAAAAGAAGACATCCCTATCCCAAAGGATGAAGAGGCTAAGGTATTGCATAAGAAGAACTTGGTCAAGGCAAAGAGAATCATTGTTGATTCTATCAAAGACCATCTCATACCCCATGTGTCTTCTCTAAAGACACCCATGGAGATGTTTGACTCTTTGACCAAGCCATTTGAAGGGAAGAACATAAATCGAAAGATGACCCTGCGGAACCAATTGAAAGGAGTAAAGTTTCAGAATGGAGAAACCATTCAATCTTATTTTTCAAGGGTCTCCCAGATCAAGGAACAACTAGAAGTAGTGGATGAAATGGTGGAGAATGGTGAAGTGGTGATGACCACTCTAAATGGCCTACCCAGGTCATGGGATTCCTTTATTCAAGGAATTTGTGCAAGGAAGAAGTTGATCTCCTTCAACAGATTGCGGGAAGAATGCTCTCAAGAAGAAGCAAGGCTTGTGGCCTGAGAAGAAAAGATGGGAAATGAAGATCAAGCTCTCACAACACATGCCAGGAAAGGAAAGTCCAAGAAGGAATCATCTCATAATAGGAAATTCTCACACCACCATTATCATAAAGATAAGAAAGATCTCAGATGCTTCAATTACAATGAGAAGGGACACTTTGCTTCAGATTGTCCCAAGAAGAAGAAAGACAAGAACAACTTCAACAATAAGAAGAAGAATAACAAAAGAAGATATCATGCTCATGCTGCTGAAGATGATGAACCCCCAAAGAAGAAGGCTAGGGTAGAAAGTGATAGTGATGATGACTCATCAAGTGAAGAAGAGAATGTTCTAATTTCCGCTCTCACAGGTACTATCTCCCATGGTTGTAATGATTGGTTGATTGACAGTGGGGCTTCCAAGCACATGACTGGGTTTAAAGAATATTTTGTAAATCTGTCTGAACATGAATCACCCCATAAAGTGAAACTTGGGGATGATTATCAATACCCAATCAAAGGAAGTGGTGAAGCCTCCTACAATCTAGATTATGGAAAATCTTTGAAGATGAAAGAAGTCCTTTATGTACCTAGGCTCAAGAAGAACTTACTCTCCATCTCTGCATTGGATGCAAAAGGTATGAGGGTTGCATTTGTGGATGGCCAAGTCCTAATGTGGCCAAAGGGAAATACCATAGATGATGCAGTAGTGATTGGAGAGCAAGAGGGAGGTTTGTATAAATTGAAGGGACAACCTGAACATGCCATGGTGCATGAGTCCATGGAGCCAAGTGAACTTTGGCATAGAAGACTTGCTCATATGCACTATAGGGCACTTCCAATTGCAAGCAAGGTTGTAGAGGGTCTTCCTGAAATCAAGACCAAACATGAAGGTGTCTGCAAAGGATGTGCAAAAGGTAAGAACATTAAGAAGGCTTTCCCAAGCAGTGAAAGCAAGGCAAAAGATATCCTGGAAATCATCCACTCAGATGTATGTGGTCCTATGTCATCCAGTTCTCTGAGTGGGTATGTTTACTATGTCTCGTTTATTGATGACTTCTCCAGGAAGACTTGGGTATACTTTTTGAAGAACAAAGCTGAGGTGTTTGATAAGTTCAAGGAATTCAAAACCTTGATGGAGAATCAAACTGACAAGAAGATCAAAACATTCAAATCCAACAATGGTGGAGAATTCACCTCAGGTGACTTCAAGAAGCTTTGTAGTGATTCAGGGATTAAGAGGGAGTTGACTGCTCCTTATAATCCTCAACAGAATGGAGTTACAAAAAGGAAAAACAGAACAATCATGGAAGTAGCAAGAGCAATGCTACATGACCAGGATCTACCTATGCAACTATGGGAAGAAGCAGCTAAAACAACTGTATATGTGCAGAACAGAACACCCCACAAGATATTGGACAACAAAACACCAGAAGAGGTCTTTTCTAGTAAGAAACCTGAAGTCAGCCATCTTAGAATATTCGGTTGTCCAGTATACACACATGTCCCAAAGGAAAAGAGGACCAAACTAGATCCTTCAGGAAATAAGGGTATCTTTATGGGTTACAGTGAAAGCTCGAAGGCTTACAGAATATACTTTCTAGGGTTCAAGAAGATTGATGTCGGCAGGGATGTAACATTTGATGAAAACTCAGCATTCATCAAATCAACGAAGGCACCTATCGAAGTTTATGAAGAACCTAAGGAAACTAGATTTCAAGACACTATCATGACTGAAGCAATTCCAGAAGTTGTTCATGAGTTTGAAGATCCGCAAGAACCTGTAGATCCACCCCGTGAGGATAACTCTCACAAGAGGAAACCTGCATGGGATAGAGAGCTCATTCAAGATGCAGAAAGATTTGGCATTCAAGAAGAAGAACACAGAGCAAAGAAGAGAACCTGATCACATACCAGCTATGTTGCTTTACTCTGTGACATTATGAACAAAGAACCTTCTAGTTATTAAGAAGCAGCGGAAAAGAAAGAATGGAAGGATTCCATGGTTGAGGAATACCAATCAATAATGAAGAATGATGTTTGGGATGTTGTCCCAAGACCTAAAGAGAAGTCTGTTGTGACTTCCAAATGGATCTACAAAATCAAGCATGCTGCAGATGGCAGTGTAGAAAAATACAAAGCAAGATTCGTAGCTCGTGGCTTCTCTCAGAAAGAGGGAATAGATTATGAAGAAACTTTTTCACCTATAGCCAGGTATACTTCCATCAGAACAGTACTTGCCCTGGCTGCAACAATGAAATGGAAAATACACCAGATGGATGTCAAGACTGCTTTCTTGAATGGTGTAGTTGAAGAGGAAGTATATGTGGAGCAGCCACTCGATTTCGAAATACATGACAGGGAGTCATATGTGTGCAGATTGAAGAAAGCCTTGTATGGCTTGAAGCAAGCTACCAGAACTTGGTATGGTAGGATGGACAGTTTCCTATCTAGTTTGGGATTTACCAAGAGTAAAGCGGATTCCAACCTTTACTACAAGGTTGAGGAAGGGAATCCTGTGGTTCTACTCCTGTATGTGGATAAATTATTTGTAACAACAGATGACAAATTCATTGCAGATACTAAGAAGAAGCTTTCTGCCGAGTTCGATATGAAATATTTGGGAATGATGCATTATTTCCTAGGTATGGAGGTGTGGCAGAGTGTAGGTGGGATCTTCCTTGGTCAGGGGAAGTACACAGTAGATATCCTGAAGAGATTCAGGATGATGGATTACAAGGCCATGGCCACACCTATGGCATCGAATCTAAAGATTCTATGTGATGCTTCATCTGAGTCGGTTGATGTCTCTATGTATCGTCAGATGATTGGGTCCTTGATGTACCTGACAAACACGAGAACAGATATTTTTTTTGCGGTGAACACATTGAGCCAGTTCCTGACAGATCCGAGGAGTGTTCACCTGGTTGCTATAAAGCATGTTCTGAGGTACCTGAAGGGTACAGTGGATTATGGGCTCAAGTATGAAGCGAATCGAAAGTTTAACCTACAGGGTTATGTTGATTCAGATTGGGATGGTAGTGCTGCAGATAGGAAGAGCACATCTGAATGTTGCTTCAGTATGGTATCAGGTGTGATCTCTTGGTTTAGCAAGAAGCAATCCTGCGTAGCACTGAGTATAGCTAAGGCAGATTATGTTGCATCCTGTTCAGCTAGTTGTGAGGCAGTATGGCTGCGGAAGCTACTGTCTGAGTTATTTGATCTCCCGTTGGATGCTACTGGTATCTTTTGTGATAACCATAGTTGTGTGAAGCTGTCCAAGAAACCAGTGTTTCATGATAGGTCGAAACACATAGAGATCAAATATCACTATATCAGGAATATGGTGCAGAGAGGAGCTGTGAAGCTCTTGTACATTGCGACGGACGAGCAGATTGCAGATGTGCTGACGAAGCCACTAGCCAGGGTGAAGTTCGAGTACTTCAGGGAGAGGCTTGGTGTTCTTCAGATTGATGACACTTCGAGGAAGAAGTGATGGACACATTTGCTGAAGCCATTCCAAGCATGTTGAAAGGAGGATCCTTCACATGGCTGTGGATGTAAGCACTGGATGATGAGCATCAGGATGATGTTTTGGTTTCTGCTTTGTATGATCAGTTGGATCATTTATATATGTATGTATGCATCATGTTGGATGCTGGATATGATCAGTTGGATCATTTACATGTATATGTATGTACGCAATCATGTTGGATGCTGGATATGATTAGTTGGATCATTTATATGTATGTACGCATCATGTTGGATGCTTGGACCATGTATCTGTATATGTATCAGGTGGATACATTGTATGATCAGGTAGATCATGTATGTTGATATGTATCATGTATTTGTATTTGTATCAGGTGGATACATTGTATGATCAAGTGGATCATGTATGATGATATGTATCAGGTAGATACTTGGTATGCATCAGGTAGATGCATTGTATGATCAGGATGATCATGGATGACGAGCTTCAGGATGTTGCTCCAGATGGCATGCAACAGGATGTTGCAGTGATGATGATCAGGATGATCATGTGTACATCAGGATGATGTATGGTGAGTATCATGTTGATACTCTATGGCCGTGGAACAGGTTGTGCAGATAAGCATGTAATTTGTGCCCTGGGAGATTTGGAGATAGTCTTTCGAGGTTTTGCCTATGGCATGTAATTTGTACCCTATGATATCTTGCAAATGCTCTTTCGAATTTTTGCTTGGGAGGACATATAATTTGTGCCCTGGGAGATCTGCAGATATTCTTTCGAGGTTTTGCCTATGGCATGTAATTTGTGCCCTGGGATATCTGGCAGATGCTCTTTCGAGGTTTTGTCCTATGGCATGTAATTTGTGCCTTGGGAGATCGAATAGGTTGAGCCGTGTGCTCGTAATCAGTCCTGGGATGCTCTTTCGAGGTTTTTCCATGACCACATGTAATTTGTGCACTAGGAGATCCAATAGGTTGAGCCTTGTGCTCGTAATCAGTCCTGGGATGCTCTTTTGAGGTTTTTCCATGACCACATGTAATTTGTGCCCTGGGAGATCCAATAGGTTGAGCCTTGTGCTCGTAATCAGTCCTGGGATGCTCTTTCGAGGTTTTGTGGTGGGGTCACATGTAATAAGTCCTGAAGATCTGGACAGGATGAAAAAGGCCTCAGATACTCTTTAGGGTTCTTGCTAGTCAAGAGACTCTTTTAAGGTTTTGTGACACACGTAATAAGTCCTGAGATTTCTACAGTATAGCCAGTGATGACGAAGACCTTTAGGTGGTGGGCCTACATCCAGTATGAAAAAGGACTGGCTCTGTAGAACTTCCTATGACAAGTAGAGTCAAAGATTGGTTGAGATAGCAGTAGCAGTGATGATGATGATGACGATGATCCCGAGAAGAAGACTTGTCTAGCAGATCTGTGTCGAGAAATACCTTCCTAGTTAAGAGGGAGTGTTGATGTATATGTAACTTCGGAATGCATTTCATCTATGTATTTCATATATATTTATTGTACCCTTATAAGAGATGTGTTATTCCTCTATAAGGAAGTGTTGTCATGTGTATTGACAAGTGTCGCGAGTGTGTGTACTTGGCGACGGGTTATTAGACCACCATGTGTGGGGTCGGCCCTGAAATATATATTATATTGTGGATGTACCTAGCTAGACAAGTCGTCCCCATAAGGTCATTGGGAAAATAGGTTAGTATAAATAGAGATCGAGAGATCTCTATTTTGTTCATTCAGAAACTCACACTTCTCTCACTCAGAAAGTGGCGCACTAGTGAGGAGGAGGATCATCTGCTACTAGGAGACTATCTCAAGTGTATTTTGGTTGTACTTTGGTTGAGCCATTGCTCTCTCTATCTCTGAGGAAGTTGTGGGGTTTTTCACCTTAGGGTTTTCCCCACGGAAACTCTATGTCTCTTGTCTCTCATGCTTTTGATTCTTGTGATGCTTGTCATGTTGATTGTGATTGCTATGCATTGATATACTGTATATGTTATTCTCTCAGTGAAGATCCTAGAGTATTGTGAATTAATGCTCAAAATTTAACAGGGTATGTATTGCATACTAGAGTGACTCTGGGGGACAAGCTGATGGATGCTATTGGGAGATTCTCAGGGTGACATATTACAGAATACTCTGAACAAAGGCGACCATATTGGGGAAGCTTCCATATGAGTAGACATGATTTGTTGTGGCGTCAAAAATCACCATTGGGTCCTTCTTCATGGTTTTAATGAGCTCCAAGAAGGGATAAAAGTGTGCTCTCAAATGGTACCATCCTGTGGATTTATGCGAGCCCAGGGATGGTCATGCTCGTGAGTGATTTCATTTTTAAGGAGTCTGAAAACGATAAGAAGACTCTAAATTGGTGGAGGAGTACTGTCCTGTGGATTTATATGAGCCCAAGACGGTGATTTCTCGTGGTTGCTTTCAATTTTAGAGAGTCTGAAAGCAGTAAGTAGACTCCATTGGTGTTCTTTTTCGTATGTTAGTCTCCAAGGCTCGAAAAAGCATAAAATGATGCAAATGGAGAACTCTTCTAGCCGATGTGACTAGAGTATTCATTTTTCATCATTAATCTACAAGGTCTGGAAAAGGGGTAAACTTATACCAGGTAGATGCCCTTTCAAATAATTTTAGCAAGCATGAAGGGAAGCAATATTGCTCGGCGATCTTTTCATTGTTTTAGGAGTCAGAAAAGAGCTTAACAGAAACTCCCTAAGTGCCTTTTTCATAAAAGAGTTGTTCAGCCTGAAAAAGGGATAAAATTATACTGAACAAGAAGATATTGGTGAGAGAGAGAAGTGATCTCAAGCATCGTCATGAGCGCAGAAAACTGAAATCCGGTGATATGAAAAATGTTTTAAAAATTGGTAATGGACGATGTGGCACGCAAATCGAGGCAATGAGGGGCATGGAAAAAATGCCTTCACAATATGGTGGTGAGAGCGAGAAATGATCTCAAGAATCATCACAAGCCCAGAAATATGAATCTGGCAGTGCAAAGGGTACGAAAAACAGAGGTCAAATGACTCTGGAATGGTCAAAAGAAAAAACGAGGTTAAAAAATGGCTATAAATAAAGGTGAGCCCACCAAGCCAAGGATGCAGTGGTGGGGAGAAATGAATACCCGTGGGGGAGAAATAATATGTGTATCAAATAACCTCAAATATACAAGTGACACGTGACCTCAAAAATGGTTGAGATCACGAATGTGAAAAAGTGAGCAGGGTTAATGACCTGCCCCCATGCGATGTGCATGGGGTTTGTGATTGTGGATCACATATGTGTTGGTTTGAATGATGCACTCATTGAGTTGTTGAGATAGAGGTGATGGGGCAGGGTCAAAATGATTGATCACGCCCCCTATCCCAGGTTCGAGGTAATCTATTATGCCCCCGAACTCAGAGGTGTCAATGTGGTGCAGATGTTGTCTTAGAGAGGGATGAACAAGGCATTGAACAACTACTGGAGGGGGGGTGTACCATGAGGTTGTGGGCCGTGGTGGCATACTGAAGTGATGATATGATGATGGGGGATTCCCATTGCGGGGTGGATGCCCCCAGTATCATCGATGAGAATAATGATGATGATGAGTAGGCAAGGTTTTGGGCCTGCCCCATGTTGTGGACATGTGGTTTCCTCTTTGATTTGAAAAGGTTGAATATGTGGGTAGGAAGGATCAATGGAAGGGGTCGACCGGACAGAGGGGTCTCCATTGGAAACCATGTAAATTGTGTTAATATCTTCTAAGGAGGAAGATTGTGGGGAATGAATTTCCTCAATGAGAGGAGGGGATATCTCTGGGTCGGCATTATTCAATTCGTATATAGCTGCTCTATAATCTGGGAGATCAGGACAGTGATGTGAGTAATGGTCTTAAATGCTGCATATCGCACAAGGGTGATTGGTACGCAACGATTTATCACGAGTCTGATGGTGTAGTTCAAGTTTGACAACTGGTATGTTAGTGTCATCATCCAACATTTGCATGTGTTCTTGAGTGTCGATAATTGTGGCCATTGTGGCCATTGATGGGTAGCATGGCCTATATCATCGCACAAAGAGCACTTGGGGGGAGCGCGAATTGTTGGGGGATTCTTCGCCAACTTGGGAGTCAGTGGGGTGGTGCGGGTTGTGGGTCCAGTGGTGTAGTTTTGTGGGACTCTGCCCCCATTGTAGCGGAGTTTAGGGGGAGCATTACTAGATGTTGATGCAGTGGCCCCTGTTGTGGGTGGTCAGTTTTGGATGTTTGCTACACCAGGGGGTGGATGGTTAGAAGTATTAATGGGTTGCATCGGTTGTAAAATGACATTCGGTGTGAGGGGAGGGGTTGGGGCAGGTAGGTACCACACAGGTAGTCCTAACATCAACCCTGGAAGATTGAGTGTATCCATTACTGGTGTGCTGATGACTCCTAAAGGAGGAAATAAGAATGGGATAGTGTGGATCGGTCTGGCTCTGACATGACTGGGAACTGAGGGTGGTTGCGGGAGTAAAGGGGGTTGTTGGTTAGGTGCTTGCCTATTGTGCGAGATGGTGCATAAATCAGATATTTTGTCTATCCACATAGGAGGTGGAATGGATTGGAACATGGAAATCATGAGTGTATCCAAGTATATCCTAGGTCCGACTATGGAGACGAACGACGTAGGTGCATTCGGAACGGTTGTTCAATCATAGGGAGAAAATTTTCAGGTGCAGCAAGAGCGTATTGGTTTTGACTCATTTGGAGATTCATGTCGGTTGATGACATCATAAGGAGATGATGAGTACCTGAATCCATCAGTTGGTTTGTGTGTGCAGTGTATGTGATTTGTTGTTGTGGTGCCGTGGTTCCTTGAGGAGGATCCAACGGACGAGTGTTCTCCACTCCTTGTGTGGGTAAAGGATTCTACAGCACCATGGGTTGTGGTTGAGGAGGTGGCACTGGTTGTGCCACGTGCCCTTGGCGTTGGGCATCATTAGTTCACAGTTGGCGCACTTGCTCCAAATGGGGGCAAGTGTGTGTGTAATGGCCGTATACTCCGCATATGGAACATGGGTGGTTTGTTCGTAAATTGGGGTTCTTACCCTGTTTCGGTGGTCGATCAAGGTTTTGGTTTGCGGGGGTAGCATTGTTGTTGTTTGGAGGATAAGTCTGAGCGACTAGAGGTTGTGGTGCAGCAAGCGCTGCCTGTGGTGGGTAATAAGATGATGGGGCTTGTGAGTGAATAGGAGCACGTGTGGCCTGCTGATGGTAATACGTAGGGGGTGCAACCAGAGGTCGATACGCTGAAGGTGCATGACCATAACATTATGGTGGGAATGAGGGTCCATGAGTTTGGTGGGGGTGGGCCATGGAAGCATACAAAGTTGTAGCTCCGGAGTGAGATGTGGCCCGAGAAAGATCGGGGCCGGTATTATTGCACATAATGGAAAAGGGTTGGTTGTGGGACGCAACTTTTCCAATGATGCTGTCGATAGTGTGGGATGCCCCTGGCGAATCAATCCGGGAGGAATCGCCGCGGGGAGCATTAGGTAAAATGGAATACAAGTAGCCACAATAGGCATATATCAGATCAAATTGTTGGGCTTTTAAAATGGCTTCTTCTTCCAACTGGGGTCGTTCAGAAGCTGCATCCTTGGCTATGAGTGGAAGGAGGGATTTCAGGAACCAATCCAGGAAGATACGATCGTCTAGCTTGATCTTGCAGAAACTACGGCGCTTATGCCACTCATGGATATGATATGTGATATGGGTGGTTGTATTCTGTCTACAAGACAGTAGGATTTCTACTCCTACATCATAGCGTACGGGTAGTTGAAAGAACTATAGGAAAGTTGAGGCAAGGGATGTTAACGTGGGGTGTGTCCCATGTGGCTGCTCAATATACCATTTGGCTGTCGAGCCAATGAAATTTCTTTGTAAAATTCAGAGTCGAATAGAATCATCGACTATGGAGTTTTAGAAACACCATAGGTGAAACGACATGATATGGTTTTGGGGGTCTTCCCCAGCCTTCCCTTCAAACTTTGGGATGTCTAACGGGAGTTTTGTGGGCTTGGGGGGCCAAGTAGGGTCATGTCTAATGGGATCATTGGTTATCCTTTCCAAGTCTGGTAGGTTAAGGCTAGCCATAAATGGAAAACTGGTTGTGATGTCCCTTGTTAGGAATTTTATTAAAATGACAATTTTCTACTTTTTTTCCCTAGTTCAACCTTTGACTAGTTTTGATCTCTAGGTCCCAAATTTGCCCCAAATGATCCCAAATATTCTAAGAAGGTATATGAATGATATTAGAACATAAATATGTGTTTCAGAGATTCTTTTGGACCTTTAAAATACTTCTTCAAATCCTCTTTCAATTCCGGTCAATGTAGGTAACTTTACTAGTGATTTCCCTTTGACTAGTATTGGGCTCTAGGTCTCAAATTGACTCCAAATGCATTCAAATCTTCAAGGAAGGTGTATGAATGATATTAGGACTTGAATATGATGTTCAGGGAGGAAATATGGCCACCAAAAGACCTCTTCAAACTCTCTTAATATTCTGGACCAAATATGCAATTTTACTAGTAATTTGGGGTTCAAATCCCCCTTGGGGTAAGTACTAAAAATGGCTTCCCAAATGCCTCCAAACCCATTCAAATTTCTGAACATAGGTAGGGAATGTATTAAGTATGTTATTAAGGTCTCATGTGCACCATTAATTGATTATTATATATGTTCCAACCCTCTCCCATTCAACTGCAAAAATCACCAATTCGACCCTTAGGGAAATGACACTATTTCTTCTCCCAATGCAATTAAAATGAGTAAAAATAATTCAAATTCTCAAGTACAGTACATGAATATTTTAAAATAAATACATGGCATTCCATTAATCACAAATGCATCAGAGAATCATCCATTCATTCGAAATCATCAGCATTACATTTATTCACAACAAGGTAGTGGGGAAATGGCACTGTTCTTTCACTAAAATGGAGATTTATACATTTCTACCTGGAATTTCGACCTGAAACTTTCTGGAGATGAATAAAAGAGTATCTAATTCATATTAAAAAATAAATGGGGCATTAGAATCTCCCCAAATACTACAATATCTCACCAAAATTCCCTCCCTCAAGGATCAAGAATATGCCATCAAAACTGGAAATGGTTGAAGGAGTGAGCTGCAATAGAAGAAACCATGAGATTCCCTGTAGCTTACACCTGCAAATAAATACTCCATTAAATATCCAAATGAGAGGTCTAAATGGCCTTTCCAATTACCAACTTGGATGGGAATCTTTCACCATCAAAATTGGCTAAGGCAAGAAACTAGTCATCCACTAGCTCTCCCTCCTCACAAATGCAATTGCAAATTCTACAAATGATCAAAAGATGGTTTAATTATTTTTTATTGAAATTTATAAAGTTCCAATGTCCTCCATGGATCGAATTCCTTCCAAGAGACTCACACCAACTCAATTTGGGAAGAGATTCCAAAGAACGCCACTTGTACAACAATTCCTAGTCTCCCACTTCCACAAAATCACATGTGGAAGCATCTTAGCTTCCATAACACCCTTGAGTGCCCTCTTGGAGTCTATTTTTAGCCCTGACATGTCATATATGTCATATGTCAGCATTCAGGTCTGATTTGTGTCATAGGTGTCATAGCATCTTAATCATTATTGTCATAGAGCTAGGGAATCTAGCCCAAGTGTCTCACTAGCTCGAAATTGCCTCTTCCTCTTCCATGGGAGTTACTCTTCCTCTATATTTTGACCTTGGATGATTCATGCCATGAATAATACCTTTTGGACTCCCCCAAGTATGTTACCATTCACCTTGAATTTGAATTGGTGAGAGAATGATGCCAAGTATAGTGGGGAAAGCTAGCCATATGTGGGTCCCACTTCCTCCATGTGTCTTCATGATCAAATGCCACTTTGATTTTCACTTGTATATATTTATTTAGCTCATTTATTAAATATTTATTCCATTCTAATGTTCAAACATCATTTATTATCCCCCTTATTCCAAATCCCAAAGCTAGGAAACTAGTAATTTTCCTCCTTGGCAATTATTTGACCTTTAGCATCAATTTGACAAACTCTAATGAATATGGCCAATTTGCTTAGGCCAGTGTGACCCAATGCCAATATTTGGGACATGAAAAATCCTCCCTTCCCAATATTGCTTTTCCTCAAGCAATTCCAAACACAGGTATTGAAGAACCTACTTTCTATATAATTCTTTGAAGTTGCCATTGAATTTCCCAACCTTGAGTCCTTGAGTTTCCATGAAGATTTTAGAGAGGAACCACCATGCTTGATGCTGCATTACTCTGATAAAAATCACTTTATTAAGTGGGAAATCCATCTCCCATACTGCTTGTTTCCCCAAAAAATTTGAAACCAATGAGATAAAAATTATACCAGGGTCCCCTTGCTTGTATTGCACCCCAACAATTAAGAGTGCTCTCCAACCCATACCATCATATAAGAGGATTCCTGGATCCCATTTTCTTGTATGCATTCTTCCAAACATCATGAGTGAAAAATATATATCATCAAAGTACATAACAACATAAGGAAAATATACATCAAGAAGATGCTTCATCAAAGAATCCTGAAAGTGCTTGTACCTCCAAATAAGTAGACCATCATTTTTCAAGTGCATACAAGCATCGAGTGAACAATCAAATCTGATCCAATGACATAGGTGAGTATCCCATGTCCTATAATCCTCCTCCAAAAATATGTAAGATGCATCAAAACAATCAGCCCTGTATTCTTTCATCCACATAGTTAATGAAGTTCCTCCAACATCAATTGAACTAAGCAAGGAGCAAGGAAGATCATGAGTCTTCAAGTGACTCAAGTGAACATCATAAGTGTGTCTATGAAGATATGTATCATCATAAGGTAAAACAATATGCTGCTGCAAATGTAAATAATGAGGTGCTCTATTCATGTCATCATCAAAAGGAGAGGTAGGAGTTTCATACCCCTCATGTAGCACCACTAGAAAAAAACATTTCACCCAATTTTCATTCCCAATTGGTGTGGCTGAAAAAGAAGTGTGGGGTGAGGAATTATGAACCAGCTTTAATTCTTTGCAACTCTTACCCATTGAAATATTTAATTCATCTTCTCCATAATTGGCTGGTCCAACTATTGTGAGATCATGTACCTCTTCCAAGGCTTTGCAACTCTCTCCATGAGGCAAATCATAATCCCCCTGAACAAGGACAAGTGCTTGTCCTTATTCTTGTTTGAGTGTAGCATCTTCAAGAACCTGCATATCAAGATGTACCTCATGTGCCACAATTACATTAGGTTCCTCCTTTGTGACATAAATTATTTCATCCTTTTCCTTGAAAAGATAACCATTTCTCATTATTTTTTCCGAGTTGCTTCCAAGTTCACTAACCAACAATTTTAACTCTTGCATGAATTGCCTCCACTTGTATTCAAAGGAAGGTTTCAGTAATTTTCTAAACTCCTTATTCTCCTCTATGGTTACTTTCTCATCCTTACTCATGGTGACCCAGGAATGCACTTCTTCTCCTACTTCTTCCCTTTCACCAAAGTACATCCAGTTTCAGTTTCTAAGGGTGGTGGCTTATTTATATGACTCCTGGTATTCATTAATTTTCTACCACATCAGGTTCCAAGACCATGCTCTGATACCACTGTAATGCCCCTTGTTAGAAATTTTATTAAAATGGCAATTTTCCACTTTTACTCGCTAGTTCGATCTTTGACTAGTTTTGATCTCTAGGTCCCAAATTTGCCCCAAATGATCCCAAATCTTCTGAGAAGGTATATGAATGATATTAGAACATAAATATATGTTTTAGGGATTCCTTTGGACCTTTAAAACACTTCTTCAAATCCTCTTTCAATTCTGGTCAATGTAGGTAACTTTACTAGTGATTTTCCTTTAACTAGTATTGGGCTCCAGGTCTAAAATTGACTCCAACTGAGTTCAAATCTTCAAGGAAGGTGTATGAATGATATTAGGTATTGAATATTATGTTCAGGGATGACATATGTCCACCAAAATACCTCTACAAACTCTCTTAAGATTCTGGAACAAGTATGCAATTTTACTAGTAATTTGGGGTTCAAATCCCCCTGGGGTAAGTACTGAAAATGACTTCCCAAATGCCTCCAAAACCATTCAAATTTCTGAAAAGAGTTAGGGAGTGTATTAAGTATTTTATTAAGGTCTCATGTGCACCATTAATTTATTATTATATCTGTTCCAACCCTCTCCCATTCAACTGCAAAAATCACCAATTCGACCCTTGGGGAAATGGCACTATTTCTTCTCCCAATGCAATTAATCTGTGTAAAAATACTTCAAATGCTCAAGTACAGTAAATGAAACTTGTAAAATACATCCATGGAATTCAATTAATCACAAATTCATCAGAGAATCATCCATTCATTTGAAATCATCAACATTACATTGATTCACAACAAGGTAGTGGGGAAATGGCACTGTTCTTTCATTAAAATTGAGATTTATACATTTCTACTTGGAATTTCGACCTGAAAATTTTTGGAGATTAAGAATAGAGTATTTAATTCATATTACAAAATAAATGGGGCATTATAATCTCCCCCAAAGAGTACAATAGCTCAACAAAAACGCCCTCCCTCAAGGATCAAGAATATGCCATCAAAACTGGAAATGGTTGAAGGAGTGAGCTGCAATACAAGAAACCATGAGCTTCTCTGTAGCTTACAACTGCAAATAAAGACTCCATTAAATCTCCAAATGAAAGTTCTGAATGGCCTTTCCACTTACCAACTTGGATGGGAATCTTTCACCCTCGAAATTGGCTAAGGCAAGAAACTAGTCATCCACTAGCTCTCCCTCTTCACAAATGCAATTGCAAATTCTACAAATGATCAAAAGATGGTTTCATTCTTTGTTATTGACATTTATAAAGTTCTAATGTCCTCTATGGGTTGAATTCCTTCCAAGAGACTCATTCCAACTCAAGTTGGGAAGAGATTCCAAACAACGCCACTTGTACAACAATTCCTAGTCTCCCACTTCCACCAAATCACATGTGGAAGCATCTTAGCTTCCCTAACACCCTTGAGCGCCCTATTGGAGTCTATTTTTAGCCCTAACATGTCATATATGTCATATGTCATCCTTCAGGTCTGATTTATGTCATACGTGTCATAGCATCTTCATCATTGTTGTCATAGAGCTAGGGAATCTAGCCCAAGTGTCTCACTAGCTCCAAATTGCCTCTTCCTCTTCCATGGAAGTTACTCTTCCTCTATATTTCGACTTTGGATGAGTCATGCCATGAATAATACCTTTTGGACTCCCCCAAGTATGTTACCATTCACCTTGAATTCGAATTGGTGAGAGAATGATGCCAAGTGTAGTGGGTAAAGCTAGCCATATGTGGGTCCCACTTCCTCCATGTGTCTTCATGATCAAATGCCAATTTTATTTTCACTTGTATATATTTATTTATCTCATTTATTAAATATTTATTCCATTATAATGTTCAAACATCATTTATTATCCCCCTTATTCCAAATCCCAAAGCTTCCACCCCAAACCTAGGAAACTAGTAATTTTCCTCCTTGGCAATTATTTGACCTTTAGCATCAATTTGACAAACTCTAATGAATATGGCCAATTTGCTTAGGCCAGTGTGACCCAATTACAATATTTGTGACATGACAAATCCTCCCTTCCCAATATTGCTTGTCCTCAAGCAATTCTAAACATGGGTGTTGAAGAACCTGCTTTCTATATAATTCTTTGAAGTTGCCATTGAATTTCCCAACCTTGAGTCCTTGAGTTTCCATGAAGATTTTAGAGAGGAACCACCATGCTTGCTGCTGCATTACTCTGATAACAATCACTTTATTAAGTGGGAAATCCATCTCCCATACTACTTGTTTCCCCAAAAAATTTGAAACCAATGAGATAAAAATTATTCCAGGGTCCCATTGCTTGTATTGCACCCCAACAATTAAGAGTGCTCTCCAACCCATACCATCAGATAAGAGGATTCCTGGATCCCATTTTCTTGTATGCATTCTTCCAAACATCATGAGTGAAAAATATATATCATCAAAGTACATAAAAACATAAGGAAAATGTACATCAAGAAGATGCTTCATCAAAGAATCATGAAAGTGCTTGTACCTCCAAATAAGTAGATCATCATTTTTCAAGTGCATACAAGCATCGAGTGAACAATCAAATATGATCCAATGACATAGGTGAGTATCCCATGTCCTGTAATCCTGCTTCAAAAATATGTAATATGCATCAAAACAATCAGCCCTTTATTCTTTCATCCACATAGTTAATGAAGTTCCTCCAACATCAATTGAACTAAGCAAGGAGCAAGGAAGATCATGAGTCTTCAAGTGACTCAAGTGAACATCATAAGTGCGTACATGAAGATATGTATCATCATAAGGTAAAAAAATATGCTACTGCAAATTTAAATAATGAGTTGCTCTATTCATGTCATCATCAAAAGGAGAGGTAGGAGTTTCATACCCCTGATGTGGCACCATTAGAAAAAAACCTTTCACCCAATTTTCATCCCCAATTGGTGTGGCTGAAAAAGAAGTGTGGGGTGAGGAACTATGAACCAACTTTAATTCTTTACAACTCTTACCTATTGAAATATTTAATTCATCTTCTTCATAATTGACTGGTCCAACTATTGTGAGATCATGTACCTCTTCCAAGGCTTTGCAACTCTCTCCATGAGGCAACTCATAATCCCTCTGAACAAGGACAAGTACTTGTCCTTCTTCTTGTTTGAGTGTAGCATCTTCAAGAACCTGCATATAAACATGTACGTCATGTTCCACAATTACATTAGGTTCCTCCTTTGTGACATAAATTATTTCATCATTTTCCTTGAAAAGAGAACCATTGCTCATTATTTTTTTCGAGTTGCTTCCAAGTTCACTAACCAACAATTTGAACTCTTGCATGAATTGCCTCCACTTGTCTTCAAAGGAAGGTTTCAATAATTTTCTAAACTCCTCATTATCCTCTAAGGTTCCTTTCTCATCCTTACTCATGGTGACCCAGGAATGCACTTCTTCTCCTACTTCTTCCCTTTCACCAAAGTACATCCAGTTTCAGTTTATAAGGGTGGTGGCTTATTTATCTGACTCCTGGTCTTCATTAATGTTCTACCACATCAGGTGCCAAGACCATGCTCTGATACCACTGTATTTCCCCTTGTTAGGAATTTTATTAAAATGGCAATTTTCCACTTTTTTTCCCTAGTTCGACCTTTGACTAGTTTTGATCTCTAGGTCCCAAATTTGCCCCAAATGATCCCAAATATTCTGAGAAGGTATATGAATGATATTAGAACATAAATATTTGTTTCATGTATTCCTTTGGACCTTTAAAATACTTCAACAAATCCTCTTTCAATTATGGTCAATGTAGGTAACTTTACTAGTGATTCCCTTTGACTAGTATTGGGCTCTAGGTCTCAAATTGACTCCAAATGCCTTCAAATATTCAAGGAAGGTGTATGAATTATATTAGGACTTGAATATGATTTTCAAGGATGAAATATGGCCACCAAAATACCTCTGCAAACTCTCTGAATATTCGAGACCAAGTATGCAATTTTACTAGTAATTTGGGGTTCAAATCCCCCTGGGGTAAGTACTGAAAATGACTTCCCAAATGCCTCCAAACCCATTCAAATTTCTGAATAGAGGTAGGGAATTTATTTTGGATTTTATTAAGGTCTCATTTGCACCATTAATTTATTATTATATCTATTTCAACCCTCTCCCATTCAACTGCAAAAATCACCAATTCGACCCTTGGGGAAATGGCACTATTTCTTCTCCCAATGCAATTAAACTGAGTACAAATACTTCAAATGCTCAAGTACAATACATGAAAATTGTAAAATACATCCATGGAAGTACATTAATTACAAATTCATCATAGAATCATCCATTCATTCGAAATCATCAACATTACATTGATTCACAACAAGGTAGTGGGGAAATGGCACTGTTCTTTCATTAAAATTGAGATGTATACATTTCTACTTGGAATTTAAACCTGAAACTTTCTGGAGATGAAGAAAAGAGTATTTAATTCATATTAAAAAATAAATTGGTCATTAGAATCTCCCCCAAAGAGTACAATAGCTCACCAAAAACGCCCTCCCTCAAGGATCAAGAATATGCCATCAAAACCGGAAATGGTTGAAGGAGTGAGCTGCAATAGAAGAAACCATGAGCTGCCCTATAGCTTACGACTGCAAATAAAGACTCCATTAAATCTCCAAATGAAAAGTCTAAATGGCCTTTCCAATTACCAACTTGGATGGGAATCTTTCACCCTCGAAATTGGCTAAGGCAAGAAACTAGTCATCCACTAGCTCTCCCTCTTCACAAATGCAATTGCAAATTCTAGAAATGATCAAAAGCTGGTTTCATTATTTTTTATTGACATTTATAAAGTTCTAATGTCCTCCATGGGTTGAATTTCTTCCAAGAGACTCATGCCAACTCAAGTTGGGAAGAGATTCCAAACAACGCCACTTGTACAACAATTCCTAGTCTCCCACTTCCACCAAATCACATGTGGAAGCATCTTAGCTTCCCTAACACCCTTGAGTGCCCTCTTGGAGTCTATTTTTAGCCTTGACATGTCACATATGTCATATTTCAGCCTTTAGGTCTGATTTGTGTCATAGGTGTCATAGCATCTTTATCATTGTTGTCATAGAGCTAGGGAATCTAGCCCACGTGTTTCACTAGCTCCAAATTGCCTCTTCCTCTTCCATGGGAGTTACTCTTCCTCTATATTTCGAATTTGGATGAGTCATGCCTTGAATAATACCTTTTGGACTCCCCCAAGTATGTTACCATTCACCTTGAATTCGAATTGGTGAGAGAATGATGCCAAGTATAGTGGGGAAAGCTAGCCATATGTGGGTCCCACTTCTTCCATGTGTCTTCATGATCAAATGCCACTTTGATTTTCACTTGTATATATTTATTTAGCTCATTTATTAAATATTTATGCCATTATAATGTTCAAACATCATTTATTATCCCCCTTATTCCAAATCCCAAAGCTTCCACCCCAAACCTAGGAAACTAGTAATTTTCCTCCTTGGCAATTATTTGAGCTTTAGCATCAATTTGACAAAATCTAATGAATATGGCCAATTTGCTTAGGCTAGTGTGACCCAATTCCAATATTTGGGACATGACAATGGTGGAGGGGTATGACATTTTCATGGGGGCATAAGTGCTAGTGTTAGCGTTATGTATTAGGCCAATGCCCCCTAGGGGGATATTAGTTATGGGAGGTATGTGCCCTCCACCCAAAGGTGTGTGGGAGGGGCCCGCACCACCAAGTGTAACTTTAGTTACAGATGGGTTGGGAATATTTCCAGTAGGTGTTGGGATCTGAGTGGTAGCAGGGATAGTAGGTATAGTTCCCATTGTGGGCATGCCTAGGTTAGGTGTGGGTCCTGTGTTGGGCAGGGGTCCCATGTTAGGCATACCTAAGGGAGTTGTTGTAGTAGTGGCTACTGTGTTGGCCATTGTGGTGGCAGGGGTGGTTGATGTTGCACCAACAGTCCCTGTGAAGAAAGAGTCAAAATGCGAACCAGCCATGGGGCTAGTGGGTGTTGTGTATGTAGGATGTTCGGATTCTGCCTCATAGTCAAATGTGAAATGAGGTGCATTAGAATCGGATGATGCGGCTCTATGCTGATGATGTGTGGAGTCAAGGGACAATTCTCTTCGTCTATGACGAGTGGTGTCAAGTGGACCGTACTTCAGGGATTCACCCCTAACGCGTCGAGAATGTCTCGGGGTTTCAATGGTGACAGTTGGTTGGTAACTGTAATGTGTGGTGGTGAGTGAAAAGGTCAAAAAACCCTAATGCAACTGTGTGTGTATAAGGGGAGCACAAAAAGCAATGGCACTCAGGCCAACAACCAAACATAAAACACTTACTATAACAACTATGCTATAGTAAGTGGAGTAATAAAAAAATGTGGTCAGAAAACCAACATGCAAACGTCTCCTAAAAATAGAAAAAAGGTGTACTCACTGACCAAAGGGAGGTAATGGAGCATGCAAACACCTAACTGTTAACACCCAAAAAGTGCTCACTACCTCATCTCCCTCCTTACATGACTCATTTGTCTATATTTCCTACCATGTTTGCCTCCAAAACCTTAAAAAACCATTAAAAAGCCTCCAAAAGGCCAAAGTATTATGACTCAATAAGACATATCCTCTGCAAGGTGATGAAATCCAAGTCAGACAATATGAGTTGTAGAATCAAAGGCTAGATATCCCCCTACCAGGAGGGACACCGGGTAGACAATCCTAGAAGATAGGTCACTAAGATACCTTGTTCATGACATGTCCAGTTGGGTCCATCTGCAGCTCTTATTCTATCACCATTGTACTCCCACAAGGGTGGTACAACGAGAACAACGAGTAGGTATCCTTCGGTGACTAAATGGATTGTGGTATTCCACTCAGGCCTCCAGAACCGGTCTGGCTACTTCAACCCTCCTAAGGTAGAGGCCTTCCCGACGAATTGGTTTTAAACCGTGTCAACAAATAATAAGGGATTTTGGTACCCTAAATGTCAACCACTATGTCTCAACATGTAAGTGAGTGAGGGGTGTTATTTGGATACTTATCCCCTCAGTCCTACCTAACTAGAATATTCTTTTGGTGTTCCCCAAATGGGGTTAGAATTTTGGTTGAGTTAAGAGAATGTTAAGGCTCACTTGAATTTATTGTGACAGATTGTGTGTTGGTGTGGTTATGTACTTAAAACAAATATGCCTCGCTTGGACGAAAATTTCACAAATCAAAATAAGGATTTCAACTTTGCAAAATATGACAACAATGTAAATATGAAAATGATTTAAATGTAAATGCTTTTGATAACTTTTTCAAAAAATATGGATTTTTCAAAATGTTTGAGGTAAAGCAAATATCATAAAAATGAGTAAATCTCTAATGTCCCACTTGGGTGAAATATGAAGCAATTTAAAATTATGATTTTAACTTGCAAAACATGAGATTTTTAACTGAAAAAATGCTTCACAACTTTTCTTTCACTAAATTGAAATTTTTTAAAATAGTGTAGTAAAGCAAGTATCAGAAAAGTGCAGCTAGCAAAATGGTTGCAAGTAAATAAGCCTACTAAAAATATGTTGAAAGAGATACAAATGCATGCAGACAGGATTCTATCAAGTGCTACAACAAGCCAAAAGTAATCAAAAGTGCTATGAGCATAAAATATAGTATGAGAGGGTCGACTACAATGGGTAGAGGATGAACTGAAATGATAAATAACACTAAAATAAAAACATTACATAAAATTCTATGAAAAATTTCTTATATATGATAGAATATTTGGATTCCTTGTTCGAAAACACCCAATTTGAAAAAAACAATCATCTCGAACGGAGTTCGGGAGAGGGAGATATGGTCGTTTGAAAGTTGAGTCGCGCTGCCAAAAGATTACATCATGGGTTTTGGGGTAAAAGTCGCGATAATGCGGCTTTCGGGCTAAAAGCCACGATGTGAATCGCGGATTTCTGGCTGAAACTCGCGATGTGGATCATGAAAAATAGGTGAAAAGCCGTTATGTGCAGTGCGGAAAACAGGTGAAAAGCCGCGATGTGCAGTGCGACTATGGGTGCCGAAAGCCGTGATGTGCAGTGCGACTATGGGTGCCGAAAGCCGCAATGTGTGTACGGAAAATAGTCACCGAAAAACGAACCCGAAAATTGAAATTTCGGGTTGTTTTGGCTGCAAAAAGGGCAAATGGCTAGGGCAGCAGTGAAGAGGCTGACTAGTATGGTAGATCTACAATTTTAAAGGGAAAAAACAACTAACATATAGATCTAAATCAAAGATTCAAAGTTCGAAAACCAATGGAGTCGCCAAAAACTATTGCTTGGGATTTCTCCCAAGCTAGTGCTAAAGAGCACCTGCTAACTTGTAGCAGCAGTCTCAATGTAAATGTAAAAACTAATGTAAATAACAGTAAATCTAATCTAACATGTGCAAATAAATAAAACTAGATTTAAGAACAATAAACAATGAGATCTATGAGAAAAACAAGAAATAAAAAAATTATACTTTTGTATTACCTCAAATGGTGAGGATGGTGAGTTTGAGCAGCTTCAAGGTTGAGATACTCCAATGGTCCAATGGTCTCTTCTTTTCCAAAGCTCTAATGGGGATCTTCAAACTCAAAAGTGAGGCTAGGGCTCTCAAGAGTGAATTTGGCAGCATAAGGATAGGATGAATGTGGATGAATAGTGAGGAGCCCCTATAACCTTTTTATAGTTTTTGGTGATGGGGAATACCATTATGGTTTAAGGAAATCAATGGTATTGACCAAAATGGTTTAGGTCTCTTTTTCCTTTTTTGAATATTTTTTTAATATTATTCCCTTTTAATTGATTTTTGGGAATTGTGGACCCTTTTTGAGGGTTTTTTGTGTTTTTTGAGGAAAAATACATATTTTGAGGGGGGAAAGGTGTATTATGGTCTTTTTGGTGACCTTTTGAAGGTTTTAGAGGCTCAAATGGTGGAAAAATTTGACAAATGGGTCATGTGAATAAGGGAATGAGCTAGTTCGCACTTTTTGGGTGTTAACAGGTACATGTTGATTATTTTTCCATATCCCTCATCCTTTTCCTACCATATTCACTAAACCATCTCTCCTTAACATGAATATTGGGAGGAGGAAGGGGGAGCAATCCTCCTCCACCCCCATCTTTTGATGTGGTTTTATTTTAGTCCCTTGTTGCATCTATTCAAAGGGAGGGGGAGCACTCCTCCTCCACCCCCATCTTTTGATGTGGTTTTATTTTAGTCCCTCGTTGCATCTATTCAAAACTCAACTCCCAAACCCCTTTAAGATCCCTCTTAATTCATCAAAATTATTGCACACATTCCTGAATTTAAGCTTCCCTCTGCAACTTCTCAACACAAAGCTCCTGCCTTGGCTGAGCAAGGGCTCATTGGATAGTTTAGAGGACTTTGAAATTCTACCAAGGTGATGGATCAATGGGTATTAAAGAATTAAAACCTTTGATTTACGGCAATGCCATTCACTACATTTGTGGTTGTATTTATTATTCTTTCCTCTTTGAAGAAAAGGAAGACATGGATATGATCTTTAGAAATGGCCCTACTTCATGGGTCCAAGAGGTATATACTTGAATGGATGGGAATTGGACTTTAACTCATAGGTGGATGCCCCCTTTGCTATGTTGATTTGGGTATGTTTGCTACATTTTCCCCTTCAGTATTAGAGAAACAAGGATATGGATACTTCTGGGAACTCGATGCATTGATATATTGATAGATCTAAATGACAATCAAGAATGTCCACTTTTTCTAGGATCTGTGTGGAAATGGACTTGGAGAAGGGGATTCCTAAGTCCATTGATATATATTTAGACAATTGGACTCATACTCATAAGCTTGATTATAAAAAACTCTCTTTCAAATGCAAAGTATGACATGTATATGGGAACGTTTTGCAAGAGATTGAAAACAAGATGAACCACAAAACCCATTTACAGAGAAAGATGTGTTGGTCACTATTTTGATGCCTATTTTTCCTTATAAATCCTTCAGCTATCTCCATTATCCTTCATATTTTTCCATAAATCCTCATTTTCATCCATAAAACCTTGAAATTCGATTATCAAAGGTATAAATTGTTGTTGCTCTTAAATAAATTGAATTATTCAATTTTTAAAGCATTTAAATTGAGATTTTAATTAAATTACATGATTAACTGACTTCCCGTAATTGCTCCTAGATTGGATACTTGCAGGATAGCTGGGCACAAACTGAAATATAGAGAAGGATCCTCGATGTCCAAGGATGAATGAATTGCTAGCAACTTCATAAAACATGTTCTACAAGTGGTGAGTCAACACTGGTCAAAGTAATCTTCCAGTGCTGACACTTAGCACAAAAACAAGGACAGTTTCGATTTTGTATCGATCTGGTCTATTTTTATGGATATGAAGGATGATCTTGAGGATAGTAGAGATATTAGGGGAATGTCATTATTAATCACCAAGATTGTAGCGTTTTTAGTTTTCAAACAGTTTGTATAAGTATTTGAATTCAAGATGTAATTCCGATCTGGTGACGGTGAACTTATGCTAAAGAAATAAAGACTTCAAACTTCAAATATCTTTGTGTTTGTTCATTCTTATGTTGTGAAAATGATTTTAGTGTTGAGAGCTCTGTGATTCTTCCTGTGTGTGTGAGTGAAGGAGTGGAGGGCCACCTCTGTCGAGCCTGCCCCCTCTGCCAAACCTGCACACCCATTTTCCTTATTGATATGTATTGGTATGTGTTTTAAAGTTTCCTGTAGAGTTCAATTGAGTTATCAATCTGTTTTTAAAATCAAATTCGATTTCATATGCTGCAGGTACGGTTTTATCATAGAACAAGGTTAAGCGTTTATGTTTGATTGATCAATCATTGTAGGTTGTTTTCAGTTTTAACTTTCATTAGAATATACACTGAATTGTTCAGGAATTCAAATACCTTGTGAGCTGACTTCTTGTAAAAGAACTCAATGTATTCCTGCACTCAACAACAGAGTTTTAATGTTATAGTTTAATTTTATGATTTTGTTGTTTCAAATATTTAAGTGTTGATAAATTGAAGAATTCGAATGAGTATACTTCTGTAAGGGAGTTTTTGCATTTCTTAGTTTACAGAATTTAAGTAGTTTTAGATTCATTTCCAAAAGCTAAGTAGTTTTAGATTCATTTCCAAAAGTAGAATGTACTTCAAACTAGTCTAGATCTAATCCATATAGTTTGGACATGCTTCTAAGTTTACGATTCCGGATTGACATTTTAAATTTAAGCTCTAATTTACAACAGTAGATTGGAACCCAACATTTTGGCGCCGCTGCCGGGGAAGCATACTTAGAGTTAGACTTAGGAAATTTAGTTTTCTTATAAAAAAAATTAAAAAACACAGAGCAGACTTTAGGTTTATGTCAAGACAGAGAGACGAAAAAGGAAGATTTGTGAAAACCCCCCCAAAAATAGAGATAACAGGAACTTCTCTATATGAGAAGAAAGAATTCATTGCCATAATTGCTGAAAGAGATACTGTGAAAATGAGTGACGAAGAGACATCTAAAAAAGGAGGACTAACCCTAGAACAACATAGGGAGTATGAACGTAGGATGGAGATGGAAAACAAATGCAGAGAAATGGATGAGGGAGAAACATTATGAGGAGGACCAACCCCAGAACAACGAAGAGAGTATCCAAGAAGACTGGAACTTGAAAACAAAAGACGAGAAGATAGAAGAAATGAAAGAGAGGAAAGAGTAGAAGAAGAACAAGGATCCACTTTTAAATTTCCAATCTTAGACACTAGTATTATCCTAGGACAAGAAGTAAAACTGAAAAACATTCCACCATCTGTTTTACCTAACTTTTATGGCATGAATTCTGAAGATCCAGATTCATTTATGTTTGAATTTGATATTTTATGTCGTACCAATGGATATACTGATGAGACACATAAACTTCGCCTCTTTCCTGCTACTCTTAAAGCTGTTGCATTGAAATGGTTCATGGGATTAGGAGAACATACTATAACCAATTGGGATGACATGAGAAATATTTTTCTTAAGAAATATCAAGCATACTGTAGATCTAAATATTTGAAAGATGATATTTTCAGGATGTCTCAGCAAGAAGATGAAAGTTTAGAAGAATATCTTGAGAGATTTTCGTATAACCTACAAAAATCCAAGTATAATGCTTTGACATCTTATATCACCAGGAAAATCTTTTTAAAAGGCATAAAAGATGAGTATCTTGATATTTTGAATGTAATGGGGAAATGGGATATTTCTTACTTACCATTTGATGAAATTACAGAGTTATGTCAAAAGTATTCATGAGGAAGAGCCAGAAATGGAAAGAGGGATGTAACTTCCAAGATAGCCAAATCAGCAATAGGAGGTATATCAAGAGCTGAGCTTGGAAACTTGCTAGAAGATTTCAAAACTGATCTTTTGAGTACTTTAGGGACACAAGTTGAAACATCAAAAACTAAAAAGAGACAAGAACAACAAGATCAAGCTCTGTCAAATTTTTGTCCTAAATGTAGAAAGAAACATCCATTGAAAGAATGCTCTCTAAATAATGTTCAGATTTGTGGATTATGTACAGAAAATCATAACACTGATGATTGTCCTAGATTGAAAGAATTATAGACATCTTGAGTGGAAGAAATTCAAAGCATGGAGTCTCTCTATCTTATGGTGCTGAAAAGACCATGGGATCCACGTTTTCCAGGTATGTCCCAAGACCATATGCAACAATTTTCTTAGAGTTATCAATATCATGTCCAGAATTCATGGAATGCTCCTATGCCTTGGAAAACTTGGTCTCCTCAGCAAAACCAAAACCAATCTGATCCAGGTTGGCAAGGATATGCTCATGGAAATCAAACATATCAGCAGGCCTATCCACAGCCTTACCAACAGTCTTTTCCTTATCCACAGTACCAACAGAATTATCCCTCATTTCCTCGACAGCAAAACCCTGCTTCCCAACTAGCCCAACCTCCACAACTTCAGCTACCATCGAATCAACCTCCACCTCGACCAACATAGTTACCAGCCCAGCCAGCACCCAACCCTAATAACAGAGTGGAAAATCCCATGTATAATATTGATGAAGGAACCATATTTTCATACTCAATCCTTCCTATTCCAAACATCCACTTGCGGTCTGGAAAAAATTTGGAAAAAGAATCTCCTGCTATTATAGAAGAACACAAAGAAGAAGAGAAAATTCCAAAAAAATCTAATACAGAAAATTTGCAGCTAGATATACAAAATCAGAAAGGTAAAACAATAATTCCTCAAACACCTCCTTTTCCAGAAAGGTCCTTTTCCAGAAAGGTTAGTTAAGGAAAAATTACCAATTTCTCTTCCTGATTTTGATGTCTTAAATGAATTAACAAATGTTTGCGTCAAAATTCATTTGTTGCAAGCCATAAAAGATATTCCAATCTATACCAAAGAAATTAAGGAGTTATGTCTAAATAAAAGAAAGAAGGATCCACCAACAATTCATGTAATTGGAAATTTAGCAGGCCTAATGTCAAATACTGTTTTCATTGAAAAATATGTTGATCTAGGAATTCCAATGGTAACAATCCCTATCAACAACTTTTCAATTTCGAAAACATTAATTGACTTAGGTCTAGCTATTAATGTAATGACACTGGAAACAATGAAATATCTGGACTTGCAAAATATCAAACCAACCACTACAGTCTTAGAGCTAGCTGATTGGTCTAAAATCACACTAGAAGGAATACTAGAAGATATCATAGTTTCTTTGGATTCCTGGGAATATCTAGTAGATTTCTTAGTTCTTCAACTGAAGTCTAATCTAGGAGGTCATCCATTGATTCTTGGAAGACCCCGGTTGGCCACAGCTAACGCTTTTATTGGTTTTAGAGCAGGAAATATGATCATTTCCCATGGAACAGAAAGGAAACAAATTACACTGTATCCTCCTGCTTAAAGACCTTCTATGAAAGATTAGTTATCCTAGATTAATGAAACAAAAGAGCAACAGGAAGAAGTAATTCATCCCATATTAAGTATTAATCAACTTTTTGATTTTCGAGAGGAAAATAATGAAGATTTGCTAGATTACTTTATTTTTGAACCAGATATCTCTGAAGAATTAAGAAACATGCAGTATGTTATTGCAGATCAGGTCTTAGGCCAGAATTTTCAGGAAAATTGCATAGTTAATTCTTTGGAATCATCACTTAATGATATTTTTTCTATTCATTCAATAACTAATGCCCAAAGCAAAACAATCAAAATCAGTCCTGGGAAACACTTGAATATTGGTGCACATCTTACTTTATCACAAGAAGAACAGTTGATTGAATTATTGAATAAATATCACAAGGCATTTGCTTGGGAATACACTGACATGCCAGGATTTCATCACGAAACATGCACTCATCACATTTACACATATGATAATATCATACGTCTAAGGCAACCTCAACGAAGAATGAACCCCATATTGAAAGAGATAGTTAAGGAAGAATTGCAAAAGTTATTAAAGGTAGGATTTATCTACCCTATCTCTGACAGTCAATGGGTTTCTCCGTTAGTTGTTGTTCCCAAGAAAAATGGAAAATGGAGAATTTGTGTCGATTATAGGGAGTTAAACAAAGAAAGACTTAAAGATTATTTTCCCTTGCCATTCATTGATCAAGTGCTAGATGCACTAGCTACAAAACACTATTTTTCATTCTTAGATGGTTTCAACGGATACAATCAAATCAAAATTGCATCACAGGACCAGGACAAAACTACTTTTACATGTCCCTCGGGTACATACGCCTATAAGGTTTTACCTTTTGGTCTATGTAACGCTCCAACTACTTTTCAGAGAGCAGTCCTAGCTATTTTTCTGATTTAATTCATGAATGCGTTGAAGTATATATGGATGATTTTTCTGTGTATGGCAATACTTTTGATGACTCCTTGGAAAAGTTAGAGAGAATCCTAAAAAGATGCATTGAATCAAATATTTCCCTTAGCAATGAAAAATGCTTCATGATGTTAACTGAGGGGATAGTGTTAGGTCATCATATTTCATCATTTGGAATAAATGTGGATCCTGCAAAAATACAAATCATTGTGAATTTATTTGAACCAAACACTCAAAAGGATGTGAGAAATTTTTTAGGATTTTTTTAGGATATGCAGGCTATGACCGAAGGTTTATTGAAAATTTTAGTAAAATAGCTTTTCCATTATTCAAATTGCTTTCGAAAGATATACATTTTCATTGGGATACTAATTGTCAAGTTGCCTTTCAGAAACTTAAAGAGAAGCTCTCAACTGCACCCATCTTAAGGGGACCAAATTCAACATTGCTATTTCACATCTCCACCGATGCATCAGATACTACAATAGGGGCCTCTTTGGGTGAAAAAGAGAATGTCATGACTTATGCTATTTACTTTATTAGCAAAAATCTAACCCCTATAGAATTGAGTTACACAGTTACTGAAAAGGAGATGTTGGCAGTAGTTCATGTTGTGAACAACTTTCGTCATTACATTACTGGTTATGAAATCTTTGTCCATACAGAACACTCTACCTTAAGATATTTAATGAACAAGCCGATTACTAATGGTAGGATAACAAGATGGCTATTATTGATGCAGGAATTCAACATTACTATATTAGATAGACCTGGAAGGGAAAATCAAGTGGCGTATTGTCTGTCTAGATTAAGAAATTCTGGTGAGGTTGTTCTTGTTTCAAATAGTTTCCCTGATGAACACTTATTTTCTATTTCTATTATAACTCCATGGTATGCTGATATAGCTAACTATTTATCTTCAGGAAAGCTACCTCCATCTATGTCATCAAAAGAAAAGAAAATAATTTTTAGGCAAAGTTCTAGACACATATGGGTCAATGGAGATCTTTTCTATACAGGATATGATCTTATCATTAGAAGATGTGTACGGCAAGATGAGCTTTTATAAATTTTAAAAGCTTGTCATGATGAACCATGTGGTGGGCATTTTGCAGATAAAAGAACAACATACAAGATACTCAACTTGGGGTTTTACTGGCCCTCTATTTTCAAAGATTCTAAGAAGTATGTTAGGAGCTGTGATATTTGTCAAAGGATGGGACGACCAGTACCATCTGATGAGATGCCACTCCAGCCACAAGTCCTCATAGATCCATTTGAAAAATAGGCTCTTGATTTCATCAATCCAATCAATCCACCATCACAAGGGAAGAGGTACATTTTGGTATGTACTGACTATGTTGCAAAGTGGGTGGAAGCCAAACCATTACCAAGAGCCACAGAACAAATAGTAGTAAATTTTCTCTTTGAAGAAATATTTGTTAGATTTGGAGTTCCTAGAGAGATTGTTACTGATCAAGGGGCACAGTTTACTTATAAACTGGTGCAAGAGATAACAACCAAGTACAAGATCAAACACAGAAAATCTACACCTTCTCATCCAAAAGCCAATGGACAGGTGGAGTCTACCAATTTGGAAGGATTCATAACCAAGACAGTCCAGATGCACAGAAAAGATTGGTCAGCTAATCTTACTGAAGTTTTATGGGCATACAGAATTACTTGGAAAAACAGTTCTAGTTTTTCTCCCTATCAGCTAGTCTATGGTAAGCAAGTACTGTTACCAATTGAATTCCAAATTCATACTTTTAAATTAGCAGTTGATTTAGGATGGATCTTTCTGAAGCACAACAAGAAAGGGTACTGTAGTTAAATCAATTAGATGAGATGATACAAGCTACATTAGAACAAAATATTTTGGTACAACAACAGATAGCCCAATGGCATGATAAGTTCATAAAAAAGAAACAATTTCACATCGGTGACCGGGCCTCATTGTTTGATTCGAAGTTCAAAGACTTCAAAGCCAAGTTCAAAACTCATTGGCTTGGTCCATATGAGATTGCAGAGGTCTGTGACAATGGCTTAGTCAAATTACAAACAATAGTTGATGAAGCAAGTACATTTGTGGTCAATGGCCATAGGTTAAAGCTCCACACTAAGCCTATCAACAAAGAGGATTTCCTACAACATATTTTTCAGCAGAGGGAGATGGAGGTGCTAGACAAACACACCGGTGTTTCTCCTTCACTTTCTTCTTAAGAATATTCTGATAAAAAAAAAGGAGTTTAGTTGTGAAAACCAGGAAACTGGCACAACATAAACTCGAATTTTCCTTTGGAAACCATGTTTACTTGGCCATTGAAAATTCACAAAAACATTTTCAAATTCCTAGTTTCAATTCTTTCATGGATTGTTTTTCCAAAAAGCAATTTTTCATATCAGTTTTTAGCAACAAATAAGGATTTTGTTCGACTTGAGGACAAGTCAATAAATAGGGCTGAGAGGGATGAGCATATCAAGCTTTCCTTTTCAAGTTTTGAAATCCTCCAAGCCTCCTACAGATGCCATAAATTTCATTCCATCATAAGAATATCGGACTTGCAGAGAGACCTGAGAAGAAGCACATTTCATTTGTAGAGGGACCTAAGACAAAGACACAACAAGCTACAGCCAGAAGGAACATCAAGACGGTTTGCAGTAGAAGACACATCAAAGCAGAAGGACCATCAAAAGATACAACAAAACAACAAACCAACCACTTCAAGCAGCGTGAAAAGCACAAAGGGATATCAAGCAAGTCTGTAAGGATTTTGATTTTTTTGTTTTAAAAGTTTGCATGGTTCTTTATTTTTGAGTAATGACAACATGCCTATCACCCTCATAATCCTGGCCATCTACCCATTCACTTACCCATTCATCTACGCTAGGTATCAAAATTAGTGGTCCAGTAATGACAAAGGTACTTTCAAACTTTTTAATCCATGCCTAAAAATGCATCCTACAGGCAAGCTTTAATTCCAGTTTCAAAGAAGTGATGAGGAAGGGTTGTTTAACCTAGAAAATTCAAATTTTTTTATGTTTTTCTCTATATACTCTATTTTATTTTGCATATTATGCATCAAGTTAAAAGTGATAAAAGAGTATATAAGTGGATTAAAAAGGTGGTTGAAAAAGTCAGTGGCCAGTTTGAATGATGATTGCAAAAGAAAGAGGCGAATCATTGAAACTTACCCCCACGAAATATGCCTATGCATAGGGAGGCGCACTCTTCCAATTCAAAATTCAAAGTGTTTTCATTGTTCCAACCGTCTTTGCTCATTCCCAGACTTCACTCACACAATGGTTGAAAGGGTGAAGGAATGATGAATAAACTGAGGAAAGGAGGTATTAACATAGGCATTGCATAAAGAATCAGAGGAAGAAAATGCAGCCTGATAACGGATAAACTCAAGGATTTTTCTCCATTATTTTCAGCAAGAATCTTTCACGTGGTATGATGAAGAGAAACCCCAGTTGCACGCAGCAATAGAAGTGTTTATCTCGGGACGTGTTCAGAAAGGAGTCACCAAGGGAAAGGTAAACTTGAAATGTTTTAAGATTTTCTAGATTCGCCTTCCAGAGAAACAATTAAGAACAAAAAAAATTTCAGAAGTTGAGAATTAAACAAATTGCAAGCTAGGGTCAAGTTCTGCTTGTAAGTTTTATTTGCAAGGATTATTCCTGTTGAAATTACAAAATGGTGTCTAGGCTAGAACCAGAAAAATTCGATCCCTCTGTCATTCATGAAAAATGTATGAAAATTTTTAAGAAGAAATAGTGGGTTCCTTTCTTTGAAATGTTTGATGGACATAATGACAATGCTAGCCTAGAGTTTGCTTGTTCATTTGATGGAGAAAGGGCTACAGTAGGTAATATCACTTTCAGATTTTCTGAGGACATTATGGCACAAATCATTGGATTACCTCAACAGGGAGAGAGGTTCTTTAAGACAAAGCAATTTGAGGAGAAGGCATGGACACCCTTCTTATGTAGATCAAGGGCAGGCTCAGTAAAATGGAAGAAAGGAATACCAAGGAGTTGGTTGATTCATCCTTGGGATGAAATAACATATATCATCGAGAGATTCCTCACTTGTGAAGGAAGATTCAGTATTATATACCTCTATCACATCAAGATAATGCAGCATTTGAGGGGTGACTGTGAGATTAATATACCTTATTTTCTATTACAGAGCCTTTCTAAGATGGCTAAAGCTGTTCAAAAATGTGCTAAAGACAAGATAACAAGCCTTTTTCATTGTGGGCTCATCAAGATAATCATCATCCATGAATTACTAAAACAATCCTTGACATGGAAGCAATTTGTAATTCATAATAAGTTTGAAGAACTAGAAGAGATACCTGAAGAAGGATTGAAAGAAGATGAAGTGCTAATGATAGCAGGAACTGAAGTTGAAGAACAAAACCCTAAGGCAACAAGCTCAAAACCGCCTAAGGGAGGAATGAAAGAAGATGAAATGTTGATGATAACAAACAATGAAGATAACCCTAAGGAAACAAGTTCAAAACCTCCTAACGGAGGAATGAAAGAAGATGAAGTGTTGATGATAACAAATAATGAAGATGACTCTAAGGCAACAAGCCCAAAATAGCCTAAGATAAGACTAAGAACAAGGAGCATGGTGAAAGAAGAGAAGGAATTCCAAGAAAAAGATAAGATCTTCACCACTTATGAGAAGAAATCAAGAAAGTGTCAGCAAGCTTAGAAGATGCAAGCACTAGAAGATGATGATGAGGCACATCAAAAGCATTATGTATACATTCAATCCTTGGAAAGTCAAGAGGAAAGTCTAGTAGGTGAAATTGGGCAACATGATGAAGAAGTGAATATCATCTCAGAATAGAAAACTGTAGAAGAAATTATGGAGATAGATGTTCAAACAATTGAAAAGACTCCAACTGACAGACATGAGCAAGATAATGAGGATGCAACCATCATTTCTCCTGTCTTTGAACAACAAGTCATAGAAAAATAAAGGAAAGAGTATTCAGGGAAGGAGAAAGAAGAAGAGGAAGTTGGAATGGACACTATCTCTGAGCAGCCTACAATAGAGATGAAAAAGAAGAAATCTTCCAAGAATAGCAAAAAGATTGAGAAGTTGGAGTTGAAAGTGAAGGAATTAGAACTAGAGAATGAGAATTAAAAGGAGAAAAATAGAAAGCTTCAAGTTCGAAAGATGAAAATATGTAAACATTCATACAAATGGTATCATCAAAAGAAAACTTTCAAAGCAAAATATCAGAGATTGAGGGTCATTTATGCATCTCGAGCTAGTACAGATGCATCATCACAAATAGGAGATATGTCAGAGGATTAGTAGCAACAGTACAACAACAATTTTGTGCATGGGAATATGCAGATTCAATTTTGGAAATAGTTTTGTGCATGAGGACATGCAATAGCTTCCTCTTGAGGGAGATGTTGGTCACTATTTTTATGCCTATTTTTCCTTATAAATCCTTCAGCTATCTCCATTATCCTTCATATTTTACCATAAATCCTCATTTTCATCCATAAAAACTTTAAATTCGATTATCAAAGGTATAAATTGTTGTTGCTCTTAAATAAATTGAATTATGAAATTTTTAAAGCATTTAAATTGAGATTTTAATTAAATTACATGATTAACTGACTTCCCGTAATTGCTCCTAGATTGGATACTTGCAGGCCAGCTGGGCACAAACTGAAAGATAGAGAAGGATCCTCGATGTCCAAGGATAGATGAATTTCTAACAACTTCATAAAACAGGTTCTACAACTGGCGAGTCAACACTGGTCAAAATAATCTTCTAGTGATGCCACTTAGCACAAAAATAGGGACAGTTTTGATTTTGTATCGATCTAGCCTATTTTTATGGATCTGAAGGACTATCTCAAGGATAGTAGAGATATTAGGGGAATGCCATTATTAATCACCAGGATTGTAGCATTTTTATTTTTCAATCAGTTTGTATAAGTATTTGAATTCAAGATGTAATTCCCATCCGGTGATGGTGAACATATGCTAAAGAAATAAAGAATTCAAACTTCAAATATCTTTGTGTTTGTTCATTATTATGCTGTGAAAATGATTTCAGTGTTGAGAGCTCTGTGATTCTTCCTGTGTGTGTGATTGAAGTAGTGGAGGGCCTCCTCTGCCGAACCTGCAGACCCAATTTCCTTATTGATACATATTGGTATGTGTTTTAAAGTTTCTTGTAGAGTTCAATTGAGTTATCAATCTGTGTTTTAAAATCAAATTCGATTTCATATGCTGCAAGTAGGGTTTTATCACAGAATAGGGTTAAGCATTTATGTTTGATTGATCAATCGTTGTAGGTTGTTTTCAGTTTTACCTTTCATTAGAATATACACTGAATTGTTGAGGAATTCAGATACCTTGTGAGCTGAATTCTTGTAAAAGAACTCAATGTATTCCTGCACTCAACATCAGAGTTTTAATGTTATAGTTGAATTTTATGATTTTATTGTTTCAAATATTTAAGTGCTGATAAATTGAAGAATTCGAATGAGTATACTTCTGTAAGGGAGTTTTTGCATTTCTTAGTTTACAATATTTAAGTAGTTTTAGATTCATTTCCAAAAGCTAAGTAGTTTTAGATTCATTTCCAAAAGCAAAATGTACTTCAAACTAGTCTAGATCTAATCCATATATTTTGGACATGCTTCTAAGTTTACGATTCTGGATTGACATTTTAAATTTAAGCTCTAATTTACAACAGTAGATTGGAACCCAACAAGATGATAATTGGCATTTGGTAAAAATGGGATCTAGAATAGGTGGTAAATATAGACCTTTGACCTCCAAAAACTCTGGGTCTATCGCCCCCTCTAGTAATAAATTTCCAATCCTTTTGCATGTAGAGCCAAACTTGCATGTGGACGAACCATCTTAGGCCAAATCTAAATATTAAGTTCCAACCCACTTTGGATCTGATCATGTTTTGTTTCAACTAATTATTGAAGAAGTTGCTCCAAGTTTTGAATCTAAGGAATTTTAGAATATTTAGACACTTAGGATTTAGTTAAGATCAACTTCTTATAATGTATCTTTAGGTAAAGTGTATTTTTTAGTATGCATTAGTATGCATTTGTACATATGTAATCCGATGATCATGATACGTTCTATTCATAGAGTGATTCGACGGTTCATTCTCACCTCGATATTAACAACCATTGATATGTGGCTTAGCACCCCATTGGTCCATGATATCTATTTAAAGAGCATGGAGGTTCATTTTCTCATTGATCAATTATGAGAAGCTCGGGTTAACATTCTTTTATTTTGCATAATAATATTACCTCAAGTAGCTATTTAGCTAGGGTCGTGGAGTGTTTCCCTCTTCAAGGATTTAAACCACATAAAAAAATTGGCATGTTGATCTATAATTTGTTTGTGTGAGCATTTTCTTAAGGTGCTCAATCTTTTGTAAATACGATGTGATAGTCAAACATGGTATCATATCTCGTATGAAGTTTCGGTTTCGTTGGTGATCAAGATATTGAACTAGTGTTGCTGAGGGCATCAAAGGATTTATGGTTTTGATATTTGTTTGCATTTCTGGGCTGAGAGAGTCATTCCATTGCGTTTGGAGTGTTACTTTTAGTTTGAAACATTTTTCGTTTCACTGAAAAATGTTTTTTTTCGTTTTCGCAAGATACGACCATTTACCAAATCTGAAGGACAAAGCAAGTTTTTTTGGAAGGCATGTTCTTCCAACAACAACAACCCCATTCTCCTCCATAATATTACTAAGTATTTTCCTAATCTCACTTGGTTGAAAACTATTTAAAAAGTACGAGGTCTTGGGGTCAAGTCACTCTTTTTGTTACTTTTTGTTATTTTTTGTAAAAGTTCATGTAACTTTAAGTTATAAAGTAACGATATTGTAAAGGTGCTTCCCACGTGTTTTATAAAAGTGGATCATTTATTTTGAAGCAACTTCATTGTAAAAGTGAGCTTATAGGCAAAGTTAGTAAAATAGGGGTATTCCTTATTACATTCATCATGTGGATCAACCTTTGCTTTCCGTGGCCCCTTTGTTCCCTTTTATCCCATTCTTAAAAGGGGCATAACTTCATCATCCAGAGTCTATTTTAAGTTCCATTTTTTTACCGCCTATTTTTTCGAGATCTTTGCAGCTAGATCATTTAAAGTCATATTACATGTGTATTACAATATGGCCTCTCCATGTGATATTTTGCATATCAATACCAACTACTTCTCATGGAAATGGACTTTACCAGATTACCATGGGAATAGAAAATGAACTCACTGATGTTGATAAGAAAATCAAATGGGCCAATAAATATGATGAAACCCGTAGATTAATCAAGAATTGTGAGTCATTTCTCCTCTCCCACAAAGAAACAACCCACGACCAAAAATACATCCTTCTCTTCTCTCTTTAGAGCCTCGTTACTTACTTTTAATCTATCCATTATACATTCAGGCAGGCTTCTCCGGAGCTTTTCCAACTACAATTTCTAATACTCCTTAAAAACACCACGAAACTATCCGCCCACCACTTATAAGGATAAAGGAACCCCATCGCAAATTTTCAAATCCTCCTCAACTAGATATTCAAATCCTTCGCATGGTTTGGATTGATCAAGCACATGCCAACATAAAATCTCCCGAGCATGTTCTCTCTATAATGGATTTACACTATACACTATAGTTTTTGGAGAAGAGAATCTTAGTAAATATTGATCAGTAGACGTGATCAAAAGTAAAATACGCGATCCCACAACATCTACCATGAGTAGACTATTTATTTTCTCGATATGATCCACATCATCCAAAACAATCCGAACTTGCATCCCTTGTAGGTGATCGTGAAAAATACACTTTCCTTGTCTTATATATTTAATATGAAAATCACAACCCAAAATATCCCTAAGGAGATTCCATTGCAAAGATGGTGAATCCTTTTTTTCCGATGTTAGACAAAAAACAAGGCCTACTAAAATATGAATTCTTCAAGTTGTAGAGATATGTATCCAGAGTTGACTTGCCTAGTCCGACCATAAACTCGCATTGTTTCTTAATTTCATCATTTATTTCCTTTACAGCTGGATCGATCCAAACTAGGTATTTAGGAACCTCCAATGGTTCCCGTTTTACCCCTTTTAATACAACTCTCACAATCCCCTCCAAAATGTTACATAAATAAATAAATAACAATTATTATTATTAAATCTAAATGACATGACCTTACATTTGAAAAGGCACAATGGGGTGTATAAAAATCCACCTATTGTAATTTATTTTATCATCTTTCATATTATCAATTACATATTTACTTAATCTATTATGGAGTATCTTTGGTTGACTTATTCATTTGGATATTCTTTGTGTGTACGTGAACCAGAGTCAATCATTACATTTGGTATCAGAGCATGTCTGATCCAGATTTTTGTTGTTGGCTTGTGGCCATATAAATTTCATATTTTCTTTGGTAAATTGATCTTGCTATCATTGTGTGGATCTCTTCTTTGCAAATTGTGCAAGTAAACCCTTGTTTGTGGGTTGTTTGTGTTGAAGACAGTCGGAAGTACCTTATTTTGTAGATCCTTTTCCAACACATTTGTGGCATCCTTTTTTATGGCCACTTTTATTTATACCAATAGCTGCTTGTTTTGGTTTCTCTTGGTTGGCTTTGGCTGCGGGTGACAATTGTCTGGGATTGGAGTTAGAGGACTTGTTTTTTTAGCCCTTTAAACTTCATGCAATGTCACATTTCTTTCAACGGAGTTGGTATATTGTTGTCTATTTGGAGTGTTGGTTTTTGCTTTTATGTTCTATCGAGGAGACCATGATTCAATTCCTTTGGTCAACAAAATATTTGAATGTATGGAGTTCAATTTTTGGAGGCATATTTGGGATAAGTCTTTTTTCCAATTTCTTGTATTTTAGAGATTATTGGTCGATTTTTCATCATAACTCTTAAGTGAAGTCTACATTTTTCCATATTTTCTAAGGCGTTGTGAAGAGCATTCCACTCTCTTTCCAGTGAGTGGTTGCACGCCACATTGATTTGCTCATAATCTCAATGAATATTTGTTGAATCCTATATTGTAAATGGGTATATAGAATGGCCTTTTTTGTCGGAGCCCATAAGTGAGAATTGTTGTCCATGATGGCTATTTATGGAACCTCTCGTTCTGCATATTTGAGTAGTGGATTTGGTGCCACTCATGCAGATAGTATTTGGAGTGTCACCGGGAATTTGTCTCCTTGTACTATCTTCTTTCACAGTGTCTTGGCGCTCACCACTTTAGCTTGCTTCTTGCTTAGGTTATTTTGCATCTTTGTTGACTTTAGCTCATACTCCATACTTTCGCCATCAGTTGTGACATTCATTGATATCATACTTTCCACTCAGTTCAACATTGTGGGGGGGTAATGCAATGATTCCTCATGCGATTTTGTATTCACCATGTTCGATCAAGAGCAAGTGTCTTCAAAGTGAGCTTTGTTCACAACATTGATTCCTATTTTGACTCGACAGTTGCAACGACTAGTGACCCATTCAGTCTGTTAAGATGGATTGGTGTCCATATGGAGATTCAACATATGATGCTTTCTCGGTTGAGTACCTCATCAAGCCTTTTGTACCGAGACTCAATTCTATAGGATCAATTTATTTGGGGGTGTGCATTTAGATCTTGTTGTCTCAGCAATTTGGAATGTGCATTAGTGTGCTTTCAATTTTCACTTCCTCAGGAGTTCAACATTCGCTACATGGATCTCTACATGTATATTTAATGGCATGGTGTTTCCAGGCCCTCTTTAGAGTTTCAACCATTCTTGATGTTTGGATATTTTAGTGTCCATGGGCCTCATATCTTGTTTGATGGTTGATGGTGTTCTCTTATGTTCGAAGCCTTGTTATATGGTTCCTAACCCGCACCTATTTCTTTGGAGGATTCATGTGGTGGTTGTTAGTGTTTACCATTTTTGTGCCTTTGCATCCTATCCACTTCTTCAAGTTAAACAATGTTCTTTGAGGTTATTTGGCTTGAGTTGTCTTTAGAGTTTTGTTTGGAGCTCTTAGTCTCCACGAGTCTCTTGTTCGTTTCATTCATCGCATCATTATGAGATCTTCATCAATTTCAGCTCCAATGCTTTTTTTGGTATGTTTGTTTTTCTCTCTTTTGGGGAGGATATTTTCCCATGAGGTTTTCTCCTTTTCTTTATTTATAAGATTTTGTACATGGGTACCTTATCATGCCTTGTTGTTGGGACCCATATTTGTTTTATTGTTTTTCCTCCTTAAGTTTCATTTATGGGGAGTGTTAGAGTTCTAATGTGTTAGTTGTAAGCTCACATAGGAATCATCAATCACCTAGCTATCCTTAGTTGTAGCTGGGCTTCTCCATTACTATAAATGGAAATATTCTTATCTTAATTCATCAATTCAGTTTAATAGATATTTTCTTCTATTATCATGATTCTCATTTATGATCCGGGTTAGTTCTTGGATATTTACAGATGTCTCCATTGGGTCTTGCAGATGGGATGGTAGGTGATCAAGTGGAATCGGAAATGAAAGTAATAATTGAAAAAATAGGAGAGAACCAATGATGTAGCAAGGAGATGCGATAAATTCTTGACGATGCCCAGGATCGCACCATATTTAAATTAGAGTTTGAATAATATGTTGCTTTAAGTTCTCTCTTCTAACTTTGCTTAAAGTAATTTAAAGCTTTTTCTATATAGATGCTTTAGCTTGCTTTAAACTAGTAGCGCTACAAGTAAATGAGATATTTTTTTTAGGTGTGGTTCACATTTGTTAAGCACTACATCCACAGAATAAATCCCACCTGCTATTCTTGAGGAGAATCAGGGTGCATCCAAAAACAACATAAACATGACTTGAGCTAGATTTGAACCTAGGTGGGGAGGATGACAACACAACCTCCCAACCAGGGTTGAAATTTGACGTCCTACCTTGTACGTCAGAAAATTTTTATGTGACGTTTTAATTTTAAGATTCCCTTTCAGTTGACGTTTAAATATTAATTTTACCTATCATAATAATACTTGATTTTTTTGAAATAGCATTTAGAATAACTAAATGAAACATTGAATTATCATATCTTGCCTCATATAATACAAAAATATGATAATAAGAAAAACATAATAATTAAACCAAGCACACACATCATGACAAAGAAGGTTTATCCTCAAAACCTTTAAATAGGCTTCTTCACAAGCAATACAATGGGACATTACCATGGGCCCAAAAAAACATGACCAAGTCAAGTTTACCTAACAAAGGGAGAAAATCAACCACACCATGACAAAATCAAAATTTCAATATTAAAAATAGAAATATAAAGAGAATATATATATATATTTAATTACTAATAACTAATTTGTTTAATTTGTTATATATGTCTAATTAGTTATTAGTAATTAAATGTTTGTTATATATATATATAGATGCCACCCCAAAAAACAATGATCGAGCCAAGTTTACCTAACAAGGGGAGACAACCAACCAGACCATGACAAAATCAAAATTTCCATATTAGAAATAAAAATATAAAGAGTATATATATATATGGGCTTGGGATATACATATTAATGACGTGTAAAAATAAAAATGCACTTCAAAATGATGGGTGAAATTAAAATTCACACTTCATTAATGATGTTTAATTTTATGAAGTGGTCGTATTTTGATGCGTAAATTGGCAAATGATGGTTATTTACTTGTCAAATTTCAACACTGATCCCAACCACCCAACCTATACTCATATTGAAAAGGAAATGAGATATGTTCATAATGACACCAAAGATCCAACTATATTTAAATTGGAGTTGGAATAACATGTTGTTACTAGTTTAAATGTTTTTTAATTTTTCCTTTTTTATCCCAATAATAAATTTTCTGAAAACTTTTCGAGTATTTTCTTGACCTTCGAGACTAACATAGAAAATTATTCAACTTGTTTTATCATAATATTATTAGTCCCCATTGTTGCATGAAATTGCAAGTAGTCACCGCTCCCCGGTGTATCGTGACAAGGGACTAATCGCCTCTTGTGGATCCTTGAAATCTGGCGGTGGTGAGTTTACCAATCACCTGCGGGTTTTGGTGTAACGACAGTCGTACTACCAACAATTGGTATCAGAGCTAGAGGTGTGGTCCGCTTCCATCTGCTTCCTTTTCTGGTTTCAAATATTTCTTAACTTTCATTGATGATTACACCAGACGCACTTGGGTTTATTTCCTAAAACTTAAGAGCAAAGTATTTAACATGTTCTTGGCCTACAAGGCCCTTGTGGAAAAACAATTTGGTCATAAAATTATTAAGTTAAGATCTAACAATGGAGGAGAATATGTTAACAATAAGTTCACTACTTTCTGCACTGAACAAGGCATCCAAAAACAGCACACTGTTCCATATACACCACAACAAAATGGTGTAGCTGAGCAGAAGAACCGCACTTTAAAAGAAATGGCTAATTGTATGATCCAATCTAAGGGACTAAGTCTTCAATTTTGGGCTGAAGCCATTAATTGTGCAAATTACATAGTTAATCGCACCCCCACTAAAGCATTACAAGGTATAACACCGGAAGAAGCCTGGAGTAAAACTAAACCTGATGTAAGTCACTTCCGTGTGTTTGGTAGTGAAGCATGGGCTCACATTCCGAATGAAAAACGGAAAGCATTGCAGCCTAAAAGTGAAAAGTGCATATTTGTTGGATATTCTGAAGATGTAAAAGGTTATAGAATTGATCAACCACATTCTCATGATATAATCATTATAAGAGATGTTAAATTTGATGAAAATCTCTTGGCATGCGAGCCTAACTCGGCGATTGTGCCATCTTTGGCCTGCGAGCCTGATTCGGCGTTTGTGCCTTCTTCTTCTTCTTCCAACTTCCTTGACAGGTTTCCAACTCCAGTTTCTGATGATGACAGTGAGGATGAAAATCCACCTCCGCCTGCTCATGTTCCTCCAGTTGCACCAGCACAAGTGCTTCCTCGATGGGTCCGTTCAACATGTGAAGCAGTTGGTGATCTTGCTGGTGATCCTAGAGATCAACGTCGAACACGTTCTCAGTTTCAGCGAGCCTCTTCTCTTTTGGCTCAAGTTTCCGAGAATCATGATCCAGAAAATTTTGCAGAAGCTTCAGGGAATCCAGATTGGGATGCAGCCATGGATGAAGAATATCGTTCCTTAATGGTGAACGATACTTGGGATCTTGTACCTCTTCCAAAAGGAAGAAAACTTGTCAGATGTAAATGGGTCTACAGAACTAAGTATGCATCAGATGGAAGTGTTGAAAGACTTAAGGCAAGGTTAGTTGCCAAAGGTTTTTCCCAAGTTGAAGGGATTGACTACAATGAAACCTTTGCTCCCGTCGCAAAAATGAACTCCATCCGCCTTGTTCTTTCCCTTGCAGCCTTACACAACTGGGAAGTCCATCAAATGGATGTCAAGTCTACCTTCTTACATGGTGATTTACTGGAGGAAATTTACATGGAACAACCTCCTGGCTATGTTCAGAATAACTCTAGCATTGTCTGCCGCCTTAAGAAATCCTTATATGGCCTTAAGCAAGCTCCTAGAGCTTGGTATGCCAAAATGGATAACTTTATCCTTGACACTAGTTTTTCTAGATGCCATTCTGACCCCAATGTCTATACCAAGAGAGTAGGAAACCATCTCATTATACTTGTTCCATATGTTGATGACATTTTTCTTACTAGTAGTGACCCTAAGCTTATAACCCATGTGAAATCCAGTCTTAAACAAAATTTTGAAATGTCAGACTTAGGACATTTGCATTATTTTCTTGGTCTCCAAGTCCTGCAAACCAAAGAAGGAATCTTTCTTTCTCAGTCTAAGTATGCTTGTGACCTTCTTCGTCGCTTTCACACGGAAGATTATACACCAGCCCCTTCTCCCTTCCAGTCTGGAGTCAAACTTTCTGCCACTTGTACTTCACCTGAAGTCGATGCCATCTTGTATCGTCAGCTTATTGGTATTCTCTTATACTTGACTCATTCCCGTCCTGACCTTTCCTTTGCCGTTGGTCGTGTTTCCCGTTATATGCAGACACCTCATGAAAGTCACTGGAAAGCAGCTAAAAGAATACTTCGATATATTCGAGGTACAGTTCAGTTTGGGATTCATTACAGTACAGGGGGGAAACCTTTGTTGGTTGGTTTCACTGATTCAGATTGAGCCGGCAATCCTGATGATCAAAAGTCTACTGCAGGTTATGTTTTCAGTCAGGGATCTGGACCTATTACTTGGGCTTGTAAGAAACAACAAGCTCTTGCTCTTTCTTCAACAGAGGCAGAATATTGAGCAGCAGTTAATGCCAGTCAGGAAGCTTTATGGCTTCAACAGATCCTTTCAAAGTTTGGATTCGAGCAGCAGCAGCCTACTCCACTTTGGTGCGATAATCAAAGTGCCATCAAGGTTTCCAAAGATCCAGTTCTACATCAACGCAGCAAACACATTGAGCTACATATGCACTTCATCAGAAATCTTGTTCATGATCGTGTTCTTGAAGTGCTCTTTTGCCCTACAGATGATCAAGTTGCAGACACCTTCACCAAGTCTCTTATAGAAGCAAATTTTTCTAAACTTCGATCTATGTTAGGAGTTCAGGAACTTGTCATTAAGGGGGGATAGGCTCTAATGCCTCCTTCCTTCTCCTAATAGTGTCACTTTTGTAAATCCTTCAATCCTATCCCAAGTTGTTCTTAAGGGGGGATGTTAGGATATTTAGACACTTAGGATTTATTTAAGATCAACTTGTGTAATATATCCGTTAGGGATAGTGTGTTTCTTTAGTATGCATTAGTATGCATTTGTAAATACTTAATCCGACGGTCACGATATGTTCCCGACATAGAGTGATCTGACGGCTCAATTTCTCTTAGATCAAACATAACCTTGATCCGTGGCTTAACACCCGATTGGTCCATGATCTCTATTTAAAGAGCATGGAGGGTCATTGTTTAGTTGATCGATTATGAGAAGCTCATTTGTAACTTTCTTTCTTTGCATAATAAATTGTCCTGTAGAAGTTATTTGGTCGGGGCTATGGAGTGTTTCCCTCAAGAGGGTTTAAACCACGTCAAAACATCGATGTGTTGATCTGTGATCTATTTGTGTGAAGTGGTTGCTCTTGGTGTTTGGTCCTTTGGTAGTACCCTGTGTACCCGAACAGTCCCTACCAAGGAAGGGATATAGTTTTCATTTGAAATTCAAAGTCTTTTGACTTTGTATTAATTCTTATGTTTTATGTTGTTTAGTACAAAGTTTTGTAATGTTTGCAAAATAATAGTTATTAAAGTGAATTTCTGAAAATTTGAAAATACATTTTCTATTTTTTAAAAAAGAAAATCTAATTTTTCTATTGGTGGAGTACACTTTGGATTTGACATAAATCCCTCGAGGAAATTTTTTATTTTTGGATATAAAAACTATTTAAGAACTATTTTCTAAAAAAAATCTACAATTTGACATGTCATCAAAAGGACAACAACATTAAATCATATTTTTATTATTAATTTAAAAATGATACAATGAATTGTTGTACAACAGCTCGAAGCAATAGTAAAGGTTTAGCCATACCATGAGCCCAAACTTGCATTGTTTCAAGATCTCAGCGTTGAATTCAACACGAATATGTACATGAAAATCCTTTGGCTCCTGCCATGAAGGCGCTCTGTGGGATATAGATTATTGAGCCCAAGTTTGAATTACACACAATGATCATATACATTCCTGCCATGAAGGTGCTTTGTGGGCTTCGTTGAGGACTCCAGACTGGAATTCCAATTGTAAATTATATAATAATGTCAATTAATCATTTTTACATCGAAAATCTGCTCCCTGCTATTCTATTTTTGGAATCAAGGGAACGTACAGACCCCCCTGGAATGGACCCCGAGTCGATGCGAAACCCCCAGTTAATGTCAATTAATCATTGTTGTGGCTTATAGGACAAGATAGTTGATGGATAATTTTTTTTTTTTAAATTATGCTTTTAAATATAAAACAAAGATGATAATCATTGTTGTGGCTTATAGGACAAGATAATTGACGGATAAATTTTTTTTTTAAATTATGCTTTTAAATATGAAACAAAGACGATTGATAGATAAAAAAAATTTAATTTTAATTATATAAATTAATTAAAACATTATTATCATTGAAATATCAAATATTTGTTAAGTGATCAAGTTTGTCATAATTAATTGTTAACTAATTATAAAGGTAGTGATAAGTAATTGTTTTCTCAAAATGTTAAATAATTTATTATCCTAATGAAAAATTACATTTACATTAACACAATATTTAAATAAAACAATTACTTTACATCGTAGTCTTTCTGCAATAAAGCAATGAGCCTGCAAATATACTTGGATGAGATTTTAATCAACAGAATATTTAAATACTAAAACTTTGTTTCAAACCTAAATAAATAAATAATATTCCTTCTCAACATAGTTAAGAATGTCTTTCATGAAATTATATATTTACACCATCCCATTACATCAAATAACAATTTATATTTAAAAAAAAATCATAATATTTAATTTAATATTTTAATTTTACTCATTTTATAAATTAAATAAAAAATGATATAGTTTGTTCACATAGTAAGATTTAAAATGGTTTTTATCAATTAAGAGTTAATATTTTTCTAGGTTAATAGTACAAGACCTCAAGTTAATAATAAGTAAGTGATGTTTAAATTGGCATATACAAACTTGGATGTTGTCTAATGAAACAAATTTTTATACGTAGTTTTCTATGCTGAAAGTACTATAGGTACCATGTCACCCTAACCACTCTCACTCACATCATACATATTTGTTAGTCCTTTAGGGTTGAAGAGCTATATGAAAATATACTCATGAAAGTGGCATCCCCTCCTATGTTATGTTGCACTATGCTTAATTTCTCAATGCCATATGTTGCATGCTGCACCACAACATTGCACATTTCATCAACATGCACAACTGCATCGTGCATTGCTATGTTCAATTCATCAACATTACCTAAAATGTAAAAATCTATCCTACCACCTTTTGACAGGGACTTAGTTGCGTTGCAACCTTCGCCCTTGTTCTTTTAACTTTTTTAGAATGTTATAGTAGACTATCATATCGAAAATAATAATAATAAAAATGTTAGCCAAGTATTACAATTTAGATCTTGAATAGTGTGTAGTGATTTTATGAAATAATTTAATTTATTTAGAAAAAATGTGATATTATGACAACTCAAAGCTTATTATTGTATTGTAGTGGAATATTGATGAGATTATAATTCTTTTAAGAATTTAATGTTTATGGATTATAGGTCAACTAATTTACAAAACATTTTTTTAGATTATAATAATTTTATTGAAAAAAATAAATATAAAAAAATTATTTAATTTATAAATTTAATTTAATTTAAATTTAAAAAATTAGGATTTAATTCAATTTAAGATTTTATTTTTAAATATAAAATTTTGATAATAAAACTTTAAACAAGTCATTTTTTATTATTAAAATTTATATTTTTTTACTTTAAAGATTTAATTTTAATTTTAATTTTAATTTTAATAAATGAAAGTTTTAAAAGCACTCTAACCTCTTATTAACATTTAAAAATAAAAATAAAAATTTCACATGTTATTTTAAAAAGACTCCCTTTTCATTTAAGAATAAATTACCGTAAACAAATTCCATGGAACATTAAGTTAGAGGTGTACTCATGACATTGAGTGGTACGACAATCGTAGGGATAGGGATATTGAGTAGAAAAGAATGATTGGCTTATGTTGAGCGTTAATCTTGTTTTCCATACATCTTGATTCTTATGCTATGTTGAATAAATCTTGAATTCTCTTATCCATTAACATGGGTGATATCCTCGTTGACATAAAAATTGTTATAATGGAATGTAAAAGGGAAATGTGTTATATGTTGTGATTCATTCTCACATGATTATAAGTTGTTATAATGGAACGTAAAAGGGAAATGTGTTATATGTTGTGATTCATTCTCACATGATAATGATTATAGCTGCCATTGAGATCCCATTCTATAAAGTGATTTTGATATTGGAAAAGATCACACCAATGGAAAATGTGTACTCAAGTAGCACTTGAGTCCGCTTCAATGGATAAAGATTGGTTAGAAGGGGATTGGTCAACATAACTTTATATGTAAAAAGGTCATGATCACATTGATATACTTGATTTCGATGAATCGAGGGATCACTCATCTCAACAAAGGACACTCTTGATAACAGAGTAAAATCCCTCCACAACAATTACTTTAGAATCGTTTAAGACTATTCCTTGCTAACAAAGAAAGACAGACCTTGCTAACGAGAGACTACCAACTGGACTCTCTTATGAATTCCCAAAACTCCTCTCCTAACGAATGCTCCACGGTTGTGCTCTCCTACCTTATTTCATTTTCATTACAACTATATCGCCTGCCCCACTCTCTTCCATTCCACCCATAGATAAGTCTAGGGAAGCACATAAATCCTGCTTGCACTAGATCTCTTTCTGGGCATATATATCTTATTGGTAGGACTTGGGGTTTGCTGGATTTACACTAAGGGACTTGACCATTCAAGCTGCATATAAAAGTTTAAGGCTGGAAAATGTGTACTCAAGTAGCACTTGAGTTTAAGGCACTAGTAAAGTAAAAGATAAAGGTATTTTTGATAGTGAAGACTAGAGTCGACACCCTCTCAACTAAAAAATATATAATTAAGATTAAATTCCTGCTAACCCCTCTTCCTCTTCTTATGTTTTTCTTTTTCTACCATTAATAATATAATCAACATTGTTGGTGTTGTCACCACCCTAAAAAATTTAATGCTTAAATACCGCTAAAAATTAGCATCCATAGGCAACTCCTTTTATTCAAAACCAATGAATAAAGTTGTGGCACATCGATTTCAAGTTGGAGTACTTTCCTCTTCCTCCCCCTTTAGATTTCAAGTGGTATCTGATGTCATACACCACACACACACACACGCACGCAATGTTAGAATATTCACCAATACTAAGAGGGGGGGTGAATCAATATTGAGCACTTTTTACCATTTTTAATCTTAAGCACATCATGCAGCATTAACCATTAACAATTACATTCATCATGACATAAAATCATACACAGTGCACAAGAGAATTTTACGTGGAAATACAAACAAGATAAAACTGCAAAAGATGTTCTTTTATAATTCATTCGTTACAATATCATACTTTGAATTGAGAGGACACCCATCCCTGATGCAAGTTCCAACTTGCACAAACTGCAGACCAACTCAATGTCTCCTACACCACCCTACCACCCTAGTTCTTCAACACCAACTAGAAGGAAGCACCAACTCCCTGGGATCACTAGTAGAAGCCTACCCTAGCACCACCCTCCCACCCTAATATGAATAAGAGTATCAACCTGTCATTTCCATTGTCAATGTCAATGTCACTATCACTACCGCTATCATTGTCACTATTACTGTTGTTGGTATTAAGAGTCTGTAATAAAATATTTACACAACAAAAATGGACAAATAGAACACATAATATTACACAAGAGATTCACGTGGTAAAACCCCAATTTGGGGAAACATCCACAAGGAAAAGGATTGATGTATTATTACTTCAATAATGGAGATTACATCCAGGCATTTCTCATCCATACTCTCTTGTATGCACTCCTCTCAAAATTATATATAAATACATTTGTGAAAGAAGTTACATAGATAGGAGAACTGCCACCGGTTAGAAAAACTTCCAACCAACCAAGGGTTAGACAAACTACCCAGGTTTAGTAAACCAATGTCAAGGTTTTAGAAACCATTATTGATTAATTAGTTGCCATAATTTTAACAATCTCCACCTTGACAAAAAATTATCTAATCATTTTCCCAAGACTATTCATCACTTCTTTTTCAAGCCAAGAGAAGCCACACACCACCGTAGCTTGTCTAATAACACTGGTTTTGTAAACATATCTGCAAAATTTTCTTGAGTATGAACCTTTTTCAGATTTACTCCACCTTCACCAATATCTTGTCTTACAAAATGATATTTACATCAATATGTTTGGTCTTACTATGGTAAACATGATTTGTAGCCAAATGTATAGCACTTTGGCTATCACAAAAAACAGGCACACTATTATGCAACCTTCCAATTTCTCCAAGTAGACCTTTCAAACAAATTGCCTCTTTACAAGCATGTGAGGAAACAATGTATTCAGCCTTTGTAGTGGATAAAGCAACTGTTTCCTGAAGTTTTGACATCCAACTTAAATCTCCACTTGCAAGAGTAAAGACATAACCTGAAGTAGAGCTTCTCTTGTCCAAATCACCTGCAAAGTCTGAATTAAAAAAACCGCATACAAAATCACTGTTTTTATTAAAGGTGATACAATAGTCACTTGCTCCTCTTAGAAACCGAAGAACCCATTTCACTTTGTTCCAATATTACTTTCCCAAATTTTCCACGTATTTATTGAAAACACCTACCGCATGTGAAATATCAGGTCTAGTACACACCATCGCATACATTAAACATCCTATTGCATTGGCATATGGAACACGATATGTATAATACTTTTCTTTATCACTACTAGGACATAAACCTGAAGAAACATTAAAATGGGAAGCCAAAGGAACATTCACAGGTTTTACCTTATTCATTCTGAATCTTACAAGTATTTTCTCAACATACTTCTCCTATGAAAAACTAAGCTTACCATTTCTTATGTCTCTGTGTATTTCAATACCCAAAATTTGTTTTGCAGCTCTAGGATCTTTCATATCAAATGCCCTAGCCATATGAGCCTTCAACCTATCAATATCATCCATACTCACAATAAGCATATCATCAACATACAATACTAAGATAATGAATATGTCATTCAACCTTTTGAAGTACAAACAATGATCATACTCACTTCTAGTATAACCTTGGCTCACCATGAAAGAATCAAACTTCTTGTATCATTGCCTGGGTGACTGTTTCAGTACATACAATGACTTTTTGAGCTTAAAAACTAATTGTTCTTTACGATGCTGCACAAAACCCTCTGGTTGTTCCATAAAAATCTCCTCATCTAAATCTCCATGTAATTTTGTTTTAACATCTAGTTGCTCTAACTCCAAATCAAACACTGCAACTAGTGCTAACACAATACGAATAGATACAAGCTTGACAACTGGTGAAAAAATATCATGATAATCAATACCTTCCATTTGAGAGTACCCTTTCACGACCAATCTGGATTTGTATCTTTCAATCTTACCATCAACACCTTTCTTCAACTTGAAGACCCATTTACATCCAACAACTTTTCTATTTTTGGGGAGTTCAACCAAGTTCCATGTCTCGTTCTTATCCAGAGAATCCATTTCTTCTTTCATTGCCATCTTCCATTTAGCATTGTCAATACAATCAATGGCTTCCTAAAAACAAGAAGATTCTCCATCATCAGTAATTAAAGCAACAGACGAAACAAAATCGGTATACCTTTTAGGAGGATTTGTCTCCCTTGTAGATCTTCTTGGTGTAGGTTGTGGAGTTTCCACAATTTCCTGAATTTCTTCATCTTCTATGATTTCTTTATGACCAGAAACTTCTTATTGTTTCTTTAAGTCATAAGAATATCGGGACTTCAACTGAACTAGTTGTTTTGATGATACTTATTCTTGTTCCACATCAACTTTTACATTTTCTAATTTAATGAGAGAAGACTAATAAAAAATTACATCTCTGCTAATGACAATTTTGCGAGCAGTAGGATCCCACAACCTATATCCTTTTGTTACATCATCATAACCAACAAAGATGCATTTCTTTGATCTAGGGTCTAACTTAGAACGTTGATTTTTAGGAGTAAGTGCATAAGATTCACAACCAAAAAATTTCAAATTTGAATAACTGCAAGGCTGACCAACCCATACCTCTTCTACAACTTTACAATTTATTGCAATTGATGGTGACCGATGTATTAAATAAAAAGCAGTAGAAACTGCTTCTGCCCACAACTCTTGACCCAAATTAGCATTGCTGAGCATGCTCCTTGCTCTCTCTGGAAGAGTCCTATTCATGCGTTATGCAACGCCATTTTGTTGAGGAGTGTATACATTTGTTTTATGTCTTACGATCCCTTTTTCTTTTTTCAACCAAAATTTTAAAACGTTTGAAAGTGTCAAACACATCAGGATTTATTTTTAAAACATATACCCAAACTTTCCTTGAAAAATCATCCACAAACAACAAAAAATATGGTGCTCCTCTATAGGAAATAGTAGGAGATGGATGTTATACCTAAATCTCGTCATCATGAGACCCTTGTTAACTCAATGCCTCAATCCCTGAAGTTTTCCCTGATCAATAAATCATTTAGATCAAGTTGATTCCCTTTTTCCACAGTTTCTAGTTGGACTGGCGCATGTTGTTTTTGGGAAAGAAGCGCCCAACTAGGCCCAACGTAGAGTGTATTCTTCTAGACTACACTAGTGGTGCAGATTGTCTTTATGCATCCTGTGTTTCCCCTCTCAGACGCAGGTTGCCTCCATGCAGCTTGTGCCATAGTTGGTTAATTTGGATAAAGGTGGCTTTCAAGTGATTTCTAGAACTTGGATGACGTGGATCTATATCCCTAACTCCTAAGTGAGCTATCATACGGTTCCCTAACCTTAAAGGAGGATCCCTTAGTCCCCTCCCCTTGATCCTCAACCTACTCTATCCACTTGGTCCTATAAATACAAAGCTCCTCTCCACTCCAAAGGGAGGAAGTCTATAGCACTTACATGTTGGTGGAGTTAGCCTAGGTGATCCCTATCCATCTCTTGAGAGGATTACATTTCCATTGTAGGCTTTGGATTGGCTTGTTGTAGGAAGATTGCAGTGTTAAGGCTTGGGTTGTAATCATCTCTCTACTTTATATTTCCCACTCTTAATACAATAATATAAACTCTTTCCATAAATGCTATTGTGTTGATGATGTTTATAGTTTACTTCCTTAACTGTTTACTTAGATCAGTTAGTGTTTAGACATGTTTTACTGCTTGTTTTGTCTCTATATGTTTTGACAGGTCTTGCAGCTACGCATCTAACGACCGTGAAGCTTGGAGCAATAACGAGGAGAAAGATCTACAAATATGAAGGTAAGACGTCCAATTACTCGATCTCTAACTCGATCTAGGAAAGTAGCTTTATGTTCTATCTTTATTTGTTCTAGATTCACATTGAACTAAGGAGATTTTGCTTGCATCCGCTCGAGTAGATTGTCCATAACAAATATGGTGACCATACTGGGGAAGATACAACAAAGGGTGACTTGCGTCGGCCCGTGAGCGTAAATCCCCTCATGGAACAAGCTCAAAACTCACATATATGAAAGAAAAAACAAATTGTAATCCACTGAAAAGTTAAAAGGCTAAGTTTAGAGTTACCTGTCGCTGACGGTGTTCAAAATGATCGATCATAGCTCCTAGAATCAGCAAAAGAAAAACAGCTCCAATGACACTTTTCACCTCTCCAATTTGGTAAAAAACAAATAGTAATTCTTTTTACTATTTACCCATTTTTATATAGAAAAAGAGCATATTTCCTTTTCTAATTTATTCGAAATGTGGGTTATTTTGCTATAATTGGAATTATTTATACTCGGTTAATCATTTTGACCTAGTTTCAAAGCGTGCAGGTGAAGTCAAGTACCTCATTGATACTATTTTTAAAGGTTGTGGTCTCTTCATGCATATTTTCAGGTATGAACAACTCATAGAGCGTCTTTTTGTAATTATTTCGCTCATTGAATTAAATTATTAATGACACCGAGCTAACTCTTTGTTCTTTCTCGTGCTCGTAAAACGATGAGAATAAATCACTGAGTTATGGTTGATCACTTTTTTGGGCTCATTAAACTCCCACAAAAAAGGAACCCCCGAGAGTTTTTCTTTAAGCTCTTTTCAGGCTCTTTAAATACGAAAAGATTGCCAAGTGAACTTGATGCGTTCACACTTGTAAAAGTATTTGAATGATTATCTTCTTGGTGATAGTTTACCCATTTTTCGGACCAGTGGGCACTACTTACGAAAAAGGAATACTCCAGCGAATCATGACTGGAAGAGCCCTCTCTCGCGTTGTTTTACCATTTTCTGAGCGAAGAAGATAATCTTACAAAAAAAGGACCTTTGGATTCTTCTTTAGTTCTTTTCATAATCTCTAAATATGAAATGGTGTCGAGTTTACCTTCTATGGACTCATTAAAACTCAATAGTGAAGGGCTCGTCATGGGACGAACCTCTCCTATCCTAGGTTCGTAAAACATTTGCGATTGGACTCATCAATGGGATGACCTATACCGAGGATCTGTTAACCCTCCTCAAGCTCGTTAAAAAACAAGTGAGGCACTCATCAGTCATGATGGGAAAAAGGGAATATTTTGTATTACACTTTATTTACAGACATACATCATCACTCTTGAACATGGCACTCATTTGCATTTGCATGTTAGGATATTTAGACACCTAGGAGTTAGTTAAGATCAACTTGTGTAATATATCCGTTAGGGATAGTGTGTTTCTTTAGTATGCATTAGTATGCATTTGTAAATACTTAATCCGACGGTCACGATATGTTCCCCCGACATAAAGTGATTCGACGACTCAACTTCTCTTAGATCAAACCTAACCTTGATCCGTGGCTTAACACCCAATTGGTCCATGATCTCTATTTAAAGAGCATGGAGGTTCATTATTTAATTGATCAATTATGAGAAGCTCATTTGTAACTTTCTTTCTTTGCAAAATAAATTATCCCGTAGAAGCTATTTGGCCGAGGCCGTGGAGTGTTTCCCTCAAGAGGGTTTAAACCACGCCAAAACATCGGTGTGTTGATCTGTGATATGTTTGTGTAAAGTGGTTTCTCTTGGTATTCGGTCCTTTGGTAGTACCATGTGTACCCGAACATGGTATCAGAGATTTTATGAAGTGTCGCTTCTGGTTATGATCTAGATCTTGAACTGTTATTGCCGAAACTCGAAAGGGTTTCTAGTTCTGGTATTTTTGTGCATTTTTGGGCTGTGGAAGGTGTTCCATTGCGTTCGGAGCGTTTTTTCCATTGGGAAATAATTTTCATTTGATCGAAAACGGTTCCCGGTTGCTCCAGAAATGCGTATTTCATCAGATCTGAAGGTATAATGTTACAGGGACGTATTTTTTTATTTTATGTTTTAAAAAAAAAAAATCTCATATTTTATCATTTTTTACTCTTAGTTTTTTTTTGGGTTCAGATTGTTGTTTTCCCGTCTGCGTATGCTCTTTTTTGTGCACCTTGAGCGATCTCGGCAAATCAGAAACAGAAAGGAAAAGGGTTTTTCTCGGCTGCGTATGCTCTTTGCCGTGCACCTTGCGCGATCTCGGCAAATCAGAAACAGAGAGAAAACATAGACTTTCTGGGCAAGCTAACGAGATCTAACTCCACAAGTGTGGAAATTTTTTTTTTGTTTCGATTTGTGGTGTGTTTTGCAGGAAAAAGGGCAAGCACGCAAACCGAGCAAGAAGAGTAAAAAAAAAAAACCCCTTCCTCATTCTCATATTTTACATACCTTTTAATCTAGCTCACTTGGTTCAAAGTTGCTTTATTCCTTAATAGGTCTTGAGTTCAAGTCTTAGGAAGTTACTTTTAAAATAAAAAATGCATGCAATTTCTATTTTTAAGTTACTTTATTGTAAAAGTGCATCTCACTTAAATAATAAAAAATAAAAATACAAGTGAGTCACTTAAGTTTTTTTGATTGTTGCACTATTTAAAAGAAATATCATTGTAAAAGTGAAATCACTTATTTTACATAAGTGGTTCACTTAAAGCAACTTTCTTGTAAAGTGATTGCCAAAATGTTCATCTTGGGAAGAGGGGGGTTCTTTTTTTTGCTGGACATTCTCTAGCTGCCACGTCACTATTGGAGACATCTTCAATAGTTTCTTTGTTCAAGCATAACTTCATCATACAGAGTCAGTTTTCAATGCTGTTTTTTTTTAAACCGCCTATTTTTTCGAACTATTCACATCCAGATGATTGGTTTATGCTTTTAAAGCCATTAATTTACAAATATGGCCGCCATTTGTGATATTCTACTTAACAGTTCCAACTATTTCTCATGGAAATCTCGTATGGAGGATGTTCTACGAAGTAGGGGACTTTTCTGAATTACCTCGGGGAAAGAAACAGAACCCACTGATGATGATAAGAAAATAAAATAGGCAAATAGATGTGATGAAGCTCGTGGATTGATTAGGATGTCAATATCTACTGATTTGCGATTCCACATATCTGGAATTGATGAACCTGATGCTGCTTGGGACAAGTTGGAATCTATGTTTGGTAAACACAATGAAATTCGAGGTCACCAACTCGAAAATGAGTTGATTTCTTTAAATCCAAGTGACTTTTCATGCATTCAAGATTATTTATCTAAGTACAAAACTCTTAAACTCTTATGTGCAGAATGTAAGATTAAGAGGGAAGACAAACAATGCATTTATCATATTCTTTCCAAACTTGGACCTGCATATTCTGTTTTTGTATCTACATTTTACTCCATGAAAGAATCCTTGAATGCAGATAGCTATCAAGAGTCTAGTCTTGAATCATTTTGTAATTCCTTGATTAAAGAACAAGATAAACTCATTCATCTTGGAATAATCAACAATGCAGATACATCTGGGAAAGCCTTATTGTCCCAACAGAAAGAAAAGTCCAAGCCTCCCAAGAAACAAAATTTTCGCAATAATAAGTCAAACAAGGGTCCCAAACCCTCTCAGTGAACTCCTTCTTTAAAAAATGACAAAGGATCCAAGCCAAAAGGCAAAAAGACTGAGCGTCATTGCAACTATTGCGGGAAAGATAATCATGATGAATCTAAGTGTTTCAAGAAGATGGTAGCCTTGGAAGCAGCAATGAAGAAGCACCACATCAGCCTAGATTTGCCTTCAGAATCTGCCTCTCATGGACATGCACTTTGTGCTTCTGGTTATTCTTATAATGCATCTTCTTCTTCTACTTCAAATGAATGGCTCATTGATTCTGGAGCATCTTATCATATGGCTAAGGATCAAGCCATCTTTTCTACTATGCATGAATGTAACACTAAACAAATATTTGTTGGTGATGATAGATCTCTAAGTGTTGTAAGAGCTGAAACAGTTCCAGTAGATAATGGTCATTTTAGTGATGTACTATGTGTTCCAAGAATTTCCTGCAATATGTTATCAGTCTATCAGATCACTCATTCTGGTGAAGGTAAAACTGTGACCTTTACACCTCACCAAGTTGTAATCAAGGATTTTAAAGATCCTCAACAGGTCCTAGCTACCGGAATTGTTGATGATATTATCAGGTTGTACAAGTTTAACAACTTTGAGTCATCACCTTTACCTTCAGTTTTTGTTGCTCATAGTGATAACTTGAGCAAACTTTGGCATTAGCGATATGGTCACCTAAATTATCGCTCATTGCAACAACTATGTAAAGAAAATATGGTGACAGGTCTTCCGATGGTATCTTGCAGAGATGGTGTTTGTTCTGGTTGTGTACTTGGAAAACATCATCGGGACGGTTTTGACAAACGTGCCTCTTGGCACGCCTCGGTTCCCTTGGAGCTTGTGCATAGTGACTTGTGTGGTCCTCTTCCATCTGCTTCCTTTTCTGGTTTCAAATATTTCTTAACTTTCATTGATTATTACACCAGACGCACTTGGGTTTATTTCCTGAAACTTAAGAGAGAAGTATTTAACATGTTCTTGGCCTACAAGGCCCTTGTTGAAAAATAATCTAGTCATCAAATTATTAAGTTAAGATCTAACAATGGAGGAGAATATGTTAACAAAAAGTTCACTACTTTCTGCACTAAACAAGGTATCCAACAACAACACACTGTTACATATACACCACAACAAAATGGTGTAGATGAGCGAAAAAATCGCACTTTAAAAGAAATGGCTAATTGTATGATCCAATCTAAGGGACTAAGTCTTCAATTTTGGGTTGTAGCCATAAATTGTGCAAATTACATAGTTAATCGCACCCCCACAAAAGCATTACAAGGTATAACACCGGAAGAAGCATGGAGTAAAACTAAACCTGATGTAAGTCACTTTCGTGTGTTTGGTAGTGAAGCATGGGCTCACATTCCGAATGAAAAACGGAAAGAATTGCAGCCTAAAAGTGAAAAGTGCATATTTGTTAGATATTTTGAAGATGTAAAAGGTTATAGACTTCTTCAACCACATTCTCATGATATAATCATTAGAAGAGATGTTAAATTTGATGAAAATCTCTTGGCCTGCGAGCCTAACTCGGCGATTGTGCCATCTTTGGCCTATGAGCCTAATTCAGCGTTTGTGCCTTTTTCTTCTTTTTCCAACTTCCTTGACAGGTTTCCAACTCCAGTTTCTTATAATGATAGCGATGATGAAAATCCACCTCCGCCTGCTCATGTTCCTCCAGTTGCACTAACACAAGTGCTTCCTCGATGGGTCCGTTCAACATGTGAAGCAGCTAGTGATCTTGCCGGTGATCCTAGAGATCAACGTCGAACATGTTCTTAGTTTCAGCGAGCCTCTTCTCTTTTGGCTCAAGTTTCCGAAAATCATGATCCAAAAAATTTTGCATAAGCTTCAGGGAATCCAGATTGGGATGCAGCCATGGATGAAGAATATCGTTCTTTAATGGTGAATGATACTTGGGATCTTGTACCTCTTCCAAAAGGAAGAAAAATTATCAGATGTAAATGGGTCTATAGAACAAAGTATGCATCAATGGAAGTGTTGAAAGACTTAAGGCAAGGTTAGTTGCCAAAGGTTTTTCCCAAGTTGAAGGGATTGACTACAATGAAACCTTTGCTCCCGTCGCAAAAATGAACTCCATCTGCCTTGTTCTTTCCCTTGCAGCCTTACATAACTGGGAAGTCCATCAAATGGATGTCAATTCCACCTTCTTACATGGTGATTTACAGAAGGAAATTTACATGGAACAACCTCCTGGATATGTTCAAGATAACTCTAGCCTTGTATGCCGCCTTAAGAAATCCTTATATGGCCTTAAGCAAGCTCCTAGATCTTGGTATGCCAAAATGGATAACTTTCTCCTTGACACTAGTTTTTCTAGATGCCATTCTGACCCCAATGTCTATACCAAGAAAGTAGGAAACCATCTCATCATACTTGTTCTATATGTTGATGACCTTATTCTTACTGGTAGTGACCCTAAGCTTATAACCCATGTGAAATCTAGTCTTAAACAAAATTTTGAAATGTCAGACTTAGGACATTTGCATTATTTTCTTGGTCTCAAAGTCCTGCAAACCAAAGAAGGAATCTTTCTTTCTCAGTCTAAATATGCTTGTGACCTTCTTTGTCGCTTTCGCATGGAAGATTGTACACCAACCCCTTCTCCCTTCCAGTTTGGAGTCAAACTTTCTGCCACTTGTACTTCACCTGAAGTCGATGCCACCTTATATCGTCAGCTTGTTGGTAGTCTCTTATACTTGACTCATTCATGTCCTGACCTTTCCTTTGCCATTGGTCGTGTTTCCCATTATATGCAGACACCTCATGAAAGTCACTGGAAAGAAGCTAAAAGAATACTTCGATATATTCGAGGTACAGTTCAGTTTGGGATTCATTACAGTACAGGGGGGAAACCTTTGTTGGTTGGTTTCACTGATTCATATTGGGTCGGCGATCCTGATGATCGAAAGTCCACTACAGGTTATGTTTTCAGTCTGGGATCTGGACCTATTACTTGGGCTTGTAAGAAACAACAAGATCTTGCTCTTTCTTTAGCAGAGGCAGAATATCGAGCCGTAGTTAATGCCAGTCAGGAAGCTTTATGGCTTCGACAAATCCTTTCAAATTTTGGATTTGAGCAGTAACAGCCAACTCCACTTTGGTGCGATAATCAAAGTGCCATCAAGCTTTCCAAAGATCTAGTTCTACATCAACGCAGCAAACACATTGAGCTACATATGCACTTCATCAAAAATCTTGTTCATGATCGTGTTTTTGAAGTGCTCTTTTGCCCTACAGATGATCAAGTTGCAGACATCTTCACCAAGTCTCTTACAGAAGCGAAGTTTTCTAAACTTCGATCTATGTTAGTAGTTCAGGAACTTGTCATTAAGGGGGGGATAGGCTCTAATGCCTCCTTCCTTCTCCTAATAGTGTCACTTTTGTAAATCCTTCAATCCTATCCCAAGTTGTTCTTAAGGGGGGATGTTAGGATATGTAGACACTTCGGAGTTAGTTAAAATCAACTTGTGTAATATATCCGTTAGGGATAGTGTGCTTCTTTAGTATGCATTAGTATGCATTTGTAAATACTTAATCCGACGGTCACGATATGTTCCCGACATAGAGTGATTCGACGGCTCAACTTCTCTTAGATCAAACCTAACCTTGATCTGTGGCTTAACACCCGATTGGTCCATGATCTCTATTTAAAGAGCATGGAGGGTCATTGTTTAGTTAATCGATTATGAGAAGCTCATTTGTAACTTTCTTTCTTTGCATAATAAATTGTCCCGTAGAAGCTATTTGGCCGGGGCCGTGGAGTGTTTCCCTCAAGAGGGTTTAAACCACGTCAAAACATCGGTGTGTTGATCTGTGATCTGCTTGTGTGAAGTGGTTGCTCTTGGTATTCGGTTCTTTGGTAGTACCTTGTGTACCCGAACATTGCATTCCATACTTGGGTAATCCGTTTGTCTCTGATTCATACTGATTTCATGAGTCTTGTCACTCCTTTGGGTCATCCGAAGAATGCTTCTATTGTCGGTCGCATTAGGGGTTAGTATCGTCCTCGTCATGTCAATACTTCCAAGTCATGCCATGCCCATGTTCAAGAGATGTTCATTTCCCATCATCTTCAGTCAGTACACCTTCCATCATGTCAGTTTTCTTTGAGTCAGTCTTGCACAATATTCTACCGTCCGATCCACTCCGAACATCTGTTATCGAGTTTCTTGTCATTGACGATAGATTCATCATGGCCCTCTTTCGACGGATTCATCCTTGTCAACTTCAACACATCATCCAAGGAATGAATCTAGAAACCAATCGAGTACCTTGGGTCTGCATGCCTCAAGGGCAGGTTACCTCACTTTCAAACATGAGTTTACATCATTGAGTCTTGATTGAAATATTTCATCGGGCGTTCGACCTCAACACATTTATTCATGCTCGACGATATGTACTATGATACCTTGGGGGTCATTGGCATCAATGGTGGTTTCCCTCACACTTGTTAATGGTATACATCAATGATGGATAATCAAATGGTTTCTACCATGTTCGACTCCAAAACATTGTAATCACATGGATAGAATCGTATCATTGCGGGTTCGGCTTGAATACCCTGGGGAAAGCCATATCTTACCTAGGTTGCGATGGATATTGTTTGAGTCGTATTACACAGATCCACTTTGTATTGGTCGTGGTTGTGTTATCATCTCATAATGGGTCTACGCTTGTGCCTAGTAGCCATGATTGTGTTCAGTCGGTCTTTATCTCCATGGATATGTAATGTATTGGTCAGCAACCATGTTGTGAGTCATGTGAGACTAGTATCTCAACGTTATTTGTACTACAGTAGCGTCTTTCGGCCAGCAAGTCGTTGCCATCCATATTTCAAAGCACTTCACCTGTCTTGTTTTTCCAGCTTCATGCTTTGGGGGGCATTCTGTTACACCTAAATCTCGCCATCATGAGACCCTTTTTAACTCAGTGCCTCAATCCTTGAAGTTTTCCCTGATCAAGAAGTCATTTAGAGCAAGTTGATGCCCTTTTTCCATAGTTTCTAGTTGGGCCGACGCATGTTTTTTTGGGCAAGAAGCGCCCAACTAGGCCCATCCAGAGTGTATTCTACTAGACTACGTCGGTGGTGCAGATTGTATTTGTGCATCCTGTATTTCCCCTCTCAGGCGTAGGTTTCTTCCATGCAGCTTGCGTCGGAGTTGGTTAATTTGGATAAAGGTGGCTTTTGAACGATTTCTAAAACTTGGATGAGGTGGATCTCTATCCCTAACTCCTAGGTGAGTTGTCCTACAGTTCCCTAACCTTAAGGGAGGATCCCTTAGTCCTCTCCCCATGATCCTCAACCTACTCTATCCACTTGGTCCTATAAATACAAATCTCCTCTCCATTCCAAAGGAAGGAAGTCTATAGCACTTGCATGCTAGTAGAATTAGCCTAGGTGATCCCTATCCATCTCTTGGGAGGCTTACATTTCCTTTGGAGGCTTTGGCTTGGCTTGTTGGAGCAAGATTGAAGCGTTAAGGCTTGGGTTGTAATCATCTCTCTACTTTGTATTTCCCACTCTTTATACAGTAATATAAAATCTTTCCATAAATTTTGTTGTGTTGATGATGTTTATAGTTTACTTCCTTAACTGTTTACTTAGATTAGTTAGTGTTTAGACATGTTTTACTGCTTGTTTTACCTCTATATTTTTTGACAGGCCTTGCAGCTACGGATTTGATGACCACGAAGCTTGGATAAATAACGAGGAGAAAGATCTACAAATATTAAGGTAAGACGTATAATTACTCGATCTCTAACTCAATCTAGGAAAATAGCTTTATGTTCTGTCTTTATTTGTTCTAGATTCACATTGAACTAGGGAGATCTGGCTCGCGTCCGCTCAAGTATATTTTCCAATAACAATGGACCCCATACATCAAAATGAATCTAGTCAATAACACCTTTACTAACATGAATCCCTACTTTGAATTCTTGTCTACACTGTTTCCCAGATATACAATGTCTACAAAACATCAAATATAAATATAAATATTTGGAAGTAATTTACGATTCATTGATACCTGTAGTCCTCTCTCACTCATATGACCAAGACATTGATGCCATAATCGATTGGATTATGATGCCTCTTCAAATACCAATGTTGTTTCAGTAACTTCAGTTCCTCCAACTTGTTTGTAAATATTTCCTATTTTCAATGCCTTCATGACCACTAAAGCACCCTTGGATACTTTTAGTACCCCACTCAAACCTGTAATCTTATGACCACAAGAATCCAACTCTCCCAAAGAGATTAATTTCTTATTTAATTCAGGTACATGTCTAACATTTGTTAGTGTTCTTATAACTCCATCAAACATTTTAATTTTAATACTTCCAACCCCAACAGTCTTACATGAATAATTGTTTCCCAAAAGAACTACACCATAATTAACTGTTTGATAATAAGTAAACCATTCTTTTTTAGGACAGACATAGTGCAAAGCACTAAAATCCAACAACCATTCTTCATTGTATTCAGAAACATTACAAATGGACAAAACATCGTCAATCATACCTGAATCAGTTTCAACTGAATTTGCCTCAGATTTGGAGTCTTCCTTTTCGGATTCTTGTCTTTTCCAACAATCCTTCTTGAGATGACCATTCTTGTTGCAATACCAACATTTGAGTTTGCTCTTTTTCCCCTTTGATTTAGATCTAGAAAAATCTCTTGATTTTTCTCCTCTTTATTTGGATCGACCTCTAACAATCAAAGCTTCTGGTGTAGAGGACTCAATAATAGCTTTATTTCTTAACTCCTCAAAAAACAAAATTCCAATCACATTGTCAAATTCCAAAGTTTCAGCTGTACTGAGACTAATGGAAGATACTACGTGACCCCAAGCTTCAGGTAAAGTAACTAAAAGGTTTACTGCCTTATCTTCATCATCAATCTTAACATCCATACTACTCAACTGGAAAATAAGAGTATTAAATACATTTAACTGATCTGCAATCTTTGTACCTTATTTCATATTCATATTGTATAGCTTCCTCTTCAAGTAAATTTTGTTTGTCAAAGACTTCGTCATATACAGGCTTTCCAACGTGCTCCATAAACTTGTTGCTAACTTTTCTCTAGCGATATTAAACAAGACATCATCGGCAAGGCATAACCAAATTGTGCTAAGTGCTCTGGCATCTAGTTCCTCCCATTCATCATATGGCATAGATACAGGTTTCTTTTTCTTTCCATCTAAGGCCTTCTACAACCCTTGCTGAACTAACAGATATCGCATCTTAAGTTTCCACAATTCAAAGTTATTTTTGCCATTAAACTTCTCTCTTTCGAATTTAGAATTAGACATTTTTTCCATATTTTTTTTTTAAACACAGACTTCCCAAATATATATATATATATATATATATATATATATATCAATGGAACACATCATGGCAAACCCTTGGGTACTTCCCCTCATTTCGAGGATGGTACCCAAGGTAAACCATCGTTTTTGATTATGAGGCCTAACCCGGTGGGGAAATCAAGTGAGACCCTGCATAGCCACCGAGGGATTTGACCCCGAGACCTTCTACTTGCGATTACTACACTCAACCACTTGAGTTAACCCACTGATCTATATATATATATATATATATATATAATATTTTCTCAGGAAAAGTAATAAGCCAAAAAATACCTTCGGCTGCAAACCCACAAGGATGCAAGCTCTACCTTCACAATCTATGGGCTGCTACAAGCTGCGTCCCTTGTTGTTCACGCAAGTTCCAAGTGCTGCTTCATGCGGGTGACTGACCTTTGCTCACAGGAATAAATCTCCATGGATGGCAACATGCATATGCATAAGGCCAAAACTACGATGGAAGCTATCTCCGGCTTCACCACTGGCAGTTGGATCTATAGACATCACGCACAAATAAATGGAGCACGGGGCATTATTTCCTTCCTCCACGACGGAAATAGAGAACAATAATTCTTTCCTTCCTCCACGACGAAAATAGATAACAAGAATTCTTTCCTTCCTCCATGACAAAAATAGAGAATAGGAATTCTTTCCTTCCTCCACGATGGAAATAGAGCAAGGGGTTCCTCCACAGTGGTTGGCTCAGCACTTCCAGTGTCTCTCTGGTCTCCATGGGTGCTTCTCGGGCCTCTCCACAGCTTCGCAAACTCCTCTACAGCACGGGCTCCTCCTCCACGACGACTGTCAAGAATGGCGGTTATCTCTCCAGGTCGACGTCTATCAAGGATGGCGGTTCTCTCCATCTCTCTCTCTCTCTCTCTCTCTCTCTGTGCGGATTCACCTTCGACTCTGATACCACTTGTTGGTATTAAGACTCTGTAATAAAATATTTTCATAACAAAAATGGACAAATATAACACATAATATTACACAAGAGATTAATGTCGTAAAAACCCAATTTGGGGAAACATTCACAAGGCAAAGGATTGATGCCTTATTCCTTCAATAATGGAGATTACATCCAGGCATTTATCATCCATACTCTCTCGTATGTACTCCTCTCAAAATTACATATAAATACATTTGTGCAAGAAGTTACATAGATAGGAGAACTGACACTGATTAGAGAAACTTCCAACCAACCAACAGTTAGACAAACTACCCAAGTTTAGTAAACCAATATCAATTTTTGAGAAACATTATTTATTAATTAATTGTCATAATTTTAACAACTGACACTACCACTGTCACTACCACTATCACTGTCACTATCTCTATCACTGTCACTGTCAACATGTCAACCTATACATGCCTCAAATCTGTCCACCAAATCTGCAAACAAGACTTCTATAATGCTCTACAAATCTGCAATCAAACCTTCATGAAGAAGACCAAAACATATCTGTAATATAACCTTCAAATTTGCAGCAAACCAGCCCTTTAACATCTACAATAAGACCTTTAAGAATAGGACCAAAAAGATGTCTCCAAGTATGTAATCAAACCCTAGAAACAATAATCCATTGATTTCATTTGTTTTCTTCTTCAAACCCTTAACATAATTATCATCTTCAAACCCTAGGTCATTCCAAGAGAGGAACCCTAGATCATTCCAATAACATCACCATAATCCATGCCAATAACATCACAATAATCTATGACAATAACATCACCATAATCCATGCCAATAATATCACAATAATATATGATAATAACATCATCATAATATATGCCAACATCACCATAATATATGATAATAACATCACCATAATCTATGCCAATAACATCACCACAATATATAATCTATGCCAAGAACATTACCATAATCTATGCCAATATCACCATAATCTTCTTCCTTAAACTATTCAAAAACCATTACTTCAAAAGGGAATATCTCTAAAACTATAGTGAACCAGTATCTAAACTTTTATCAAATGTTCTTCAAGATCTCCACAGCATATCATCCAAAGGGAATGGTCTAAAAATTCATAGAACATGAGTTATAATGAAAATGTTAAACTGCCCTATTTAAAGTTGATTTCAAGATCATTCAAAAACCTTAACTTCCTAAGGCCATGTCTAGAAAATATAGAGAATCAACATATGAAACTTTTACCACATTTTCTTCAAGATCTCTACATCATATCTTCCAAAGAGCACTATCTAAAGCTTTCTCGAACATAAATTATAGCAAAAATCCAAACTTTCCTATTTAAAGATGATTCTAAAACCCTAACTTCCCAAGGTCGTATATCCTAAAAGATAGTGAAATGGAATCTAAATTTTTTACCATGGGTACTCACACATCTTGCCTCCATACCATAAAAATTTCATGGTTTGAAACATGCCATAAAAAAATATACTGAAAAATTCCAAGATGACTTGAAACAGATTTCACAACCCCCTCCACTTCATCTTCCCTTGGAATATCACTCTTCTAGGCTGAAATTCAATCATATTCCTTTCCTTGGTCAAATTGTTATCATCATAATGGAAAATGGGGATCCTCTTATTTATACAAGTCCAAGTCACTTTTAGTTCACTTTTGGTTAGGTTGGCCTACAACTCAACCTTACTTTTGTGTTCCACATTTTAGGGGCTTCTTCAATGGGTCAATGACCACTTCATGACTTCATCAAGGGGATTTTACTTGACTTATTGACCACTTCATGTCTTGATCAAGGGGATTTGTGGATTCCTTCCTTTTCCAGGAGGCTACGAGATTGCAAAGCCACATGGGGTTACTTGACACTTCAAACCTTTTCCTTTCTTCACAAGTGGGCACATACCTTTTCATCAATTCCTTCAAGACCAATCAAACTTGCTAATTTCCAAGTGTTATGATAGGCTTCTTCCTCACTATATAAAGGTGTCCTTCTACACCCTCAAGGTGGTCCTAGTACATAATTTCTTCATATTTCTTAGGGTTTGTTGCCTCCATAAGTGGGCAAGTGGGGTCTACATAAATATCTTCACTTGGATTTAGGGGATTCTTCTCTCTTCTCATCATCATGGTCTTGTGAACACATCATTTTCACTTTAGGGGATTTTTTATTGGCTTCTTTAAACACTTCTTCAAGACACTTCAAATGGACATATCATCATTTCCTTAGGGGATTCTTCAATGGCTTTAGGGGATTGCTCCATTTGTGTACAATACAAAGTGGGAATGTGGAAACAGCCACATGTTATCTCATCCCTTGAGGGCCATGCTTAACAACTATGCCATAAGGGGACCATTTTGGAGTTATATACACTTATGTCAAGGATCCTTCAAAGCACTTCGAGGCTTCAAACAATCTCCCCTTATCACTGCCATTTCATCATCATCATTACTACACATCATTAACATTGCCACATCATCATCATCATCATTACCACATTGACATCAATGAAAACATCACTCAACAATCTTCTAAGCTCATGACACATATCTCTTGACCTTGTTGACATCAATGAAAACTTTACTCAACACACACACACACCCCAATACAATATGTGACAAAGAAATTGTGGGCATCGATGTGGTTGGGATTATTTACAATACATCACAACTCTTACAACACATCAAGGTGATATCCTCCGTCTTGGTAATCTTCTTTGATTAAGTTCTGTTATTATTTTTTCCAAATCTTAACTTTTTAGCATGAAATCACACAATGTGATAATACATATCCTAGGGTATATACATAATTACAAAAGTCATTTGTTTGTTTTTTATTATTAAATAGTATATATTTTGAAAACAGGAATTTCTTTTGAATATGTATGGTATAATTACTTGAATACATACAATCATATTTCACATATACATGTTGATCATTTTTGCATATCCCTCATTCTCTACCTACCATCTTCACTAAACCATCCTTCTTGGACATGGATATTGGTATGGGTGATGGGGAACACTCCTCCTCCACCCCCATATTTTTATGTGGTTTCATTTTAGGCCCTCATTGCATATATTCAAATTTTGACTCCCAATCCCATTCAATGTAGTGTACCTGACCCAGAAACCAAGGCCAGGGACACGAAATAAATAGGGGGAAGGATGATTTAAATGAAAATAAAAATGGATTAATTTTTCTAAGGCTATGCCCTCAAGCCATCAATTCAATTAAAATAAACATTCAGCCTTTCAAAATAAATTGCGACAATTAAAAACTTCCCAAAAGCTCATGCAAGCATGAAAATTAAAGAAAATTTGCATGCTTATCAAACGTGGACATAAGTATTATTTAAACATTCATGGATTACCATAATCATCCCAATAACACTTATAGATCATATTTACGGACTTCTTTGCAAACAATCACAAACCAATAATTTCAACAATTAAACTACGCAAATTACGACACTTTCGTAAATCTGAACTACGACACTTCCTTTAATAGTTTACATTACTTATCAGATCATATATGAAGATAAAATATACAACCATTCAATAATGAATAATAATAGTTATAAGGCTTCCATCCACAACCATTACCTTATTTAAAAAATCAAATCTACAGTTAGCTTGTAAATTCACAACTAGATCCTCTGATAAGCATATGAATCCCTACAAACCAACTATGAGACAAAAATAAAACGATATCAACCCACAGGGTAAATCTACAGCCACTAAGGGAGCACTAGCATGTTCACGTACAACCATAAAACGGATGATAGTAAAATCTACAAAGAAACTATCAATAATTTCCAGTTTTCAAGCAGAAAAACTCATCAATTAGTGACTGAAATTCAGTATTTCATCTACAGATTCATTTTACGGATCCGATCAGCCATAGAGAGAACATTTGTAGGTTAAGATACAAAAAATAGACTCATAATTGAACATATGTCAAGCTTCTATCAAGATCATATCTCATATTCAAGGAGAATGTACAAGTTTCCAAGTAGTTAAACCATCAAATCTGCATCCAACCATTGATAAATAAACCATGTACATCAACAGTAAATAGTCCATCCATCAAGGGCACATTAGCAACAATATATGCATCATATAAACTTGTGAAATAACACAAAATGAAACACTTATGTTTTGATTTGCAACTTATAAAACACTTATAAACTTGTGAAATAACACAAAATGAAACAATCGTCAATAAAAACAAAGTGTAAATCTGCAAAAATGTGGTAAGTAAAATGCATGCCACATCCCATATGTAGGTCCATAATAAAACGTAAAAGAACGGACTTGAAGATAGTTACATTGTTCACAAAAACCTTTTTCATATTCCTAAAATGATGGGTCATTTTCCCACAATGAATTTTCCAATATGGCGATTTTTTAAACAACATTCAATAAAAAACCAAGTGTAAATTTGCAAAAATGGGCTCAATAAAATGCACATCATAGTCTGTATATTGGTCAATAATTGAAATTAAAACCACAGGGCTAAATCTATATACATCGTTCACAAAAATCTCTTTCAGGTTCCTAAAATAATGGGTCATTTCCCGAAATTGAATCTGCCAAGATGGCAGTTTTGGAAACAACAGTCAACCATATTAGAAGATTCTTTGTACTCATGCTCACAATTTCTTCCACCACCACTTGCACTTCCACTATCCCTCCTATACCCACTAATCCTCCAATTTCCCATCACCCTCATTCCCACACTTTTCCATGCCATTTCTAATTATAATATTATCATAAAATGTTTTTGAATTGGATGAATGTGTTGGAGAAAACTCATTATGGCTTGGGGTGTACCACAACAGACAAATGACTACCAGAAATCAACTCAATTCCCAAAACTATGCTATATAAATGACAATGCTAAGATAAGGAAGAAGATAACCAACCTCGATCCAAACGTTTGATGTAGATCCTCGTTGGAGCTTTTCAATCCATGCACTTGAATCTGCAAATTAGTCTTGACAACCAATATACAACAAGTACATATAATATATAAATGGTATTAACATCATCAATAGCAATGGCCCATGATATAACAAGTAAATGCAACCCAAGGTAAGATAAACAACATTTACAACATTAATTGACGAGAATATGAGTATTTCTATTAATAAACAAGAAGAAGTACAAAGTGATACGACCTCTTGCCGGCAACCAATTTGAACCAAGATCTGGATCAATCCACTTGTGCCTCGACCACTTCAATCCTCCATGAATGGCAAACTCAAACTAGATAGGAGTTTGGAAGGTGAACATAAAGGGTTCACAACTACAAGGATCAATGAGTGTAGACTCAAGACAGGGCAAAAATCCACTAGAGTTCTCTTGCTCTTCTTTCTCCTCCCGTCCATAAGCCATATGTGCTCAATATATAGTCCTCTCAAAGGTAAGTGAAAGGACACATCGAGACGTTACTTGGGCAAATGGAGAGCCAAAGGTCACCCAATGACCGCTTTCTGGGAGTAAAAAGTAATAAACTAGTGATTTTTACCATTTTACTTGATACCCGCGGGCTATAGTGATGCAACTCGCGGGTACGCATGCTATAATGATGCAACATGCGGGTAGGAATAAAAATAGGGAAAAGTAGGGCTGAAAGATATAAAGTGAATCTGAGTCAGTGAAATGGATCCTATAGGCCAAAGAATGTTGATGCTCACAGGGTGGAAGATTACGTTGTAACAATGAATTAGGGTTAAATAATATAGACCCATCTAACTTTGGTTCTACGAAGCATCGAGAGGGATAAAATATATTGAGGTGCAAACCATTATGGTTTTTGAGGATCAAATCCCTTGAGGGGTTTTCAAGTTACAATTTACAATTAGGCTTGCAATTTACAATTACAATTACAATTAGAATTATAATTTACAATTACAATTTGCAATTTTACAATTGGAATTTCACAATTACAATTCAGTTATATCCATATTTGTTTTATTTTATTTATATAAGATTAATTTAACCAACGTGATGCTCTCATTCTCCAACTCAAACCTTATAAACATACATCCCTCAAGTTTCATATCCACCAAAAGCTAGTGTTGAAGTTTTATGAACCCTACACAATCCAACAATGCATTGGATAGGTGGCCTACAAGCTTGCTCTACTAGATCACTCCAAAATTCACCCAGTATTTCACATCTCTTGCCTTCAAAACAGTGGTGGGTTCTAATTGTAAAGTGTATACTATATTACCATAATTAGATTATGAAGGATTCATGTTGGCAGGCGGTTTGGTAAGTTAGCATCGCAACATCGCGGATATTGCGACAAGTCAGAAGATATCGCGGAAAGTTGGGCGCAAAGGAGAATATTTTATGTAATTTTGGGTTAAATGTAGCGTGGTATGCGAGTTTTTGGGTCATTTGGACCATGACAGCTGTATTTTGGGTCAATTGCTCAAAGTGTCGGTTAGGAAGTTGTTAGTAAGTGGACAAGCAATGTGAAAGCGGAAGCCTATAAATAGTCATAGATTTGTAGATCTTGGATCATCTTCGAGAAGGCGTTTTTTTTGTTGTGTATCTGAGATCGGGAGTTATCTGTGAGATCTGTACTTTGCGGAGATATTGTATCTGGGTTTTACGGGGTTAATATGATATGACAGAACTGTTTTGCAAAATCCCTATGTCTCTTTTATTCATTTGTGGTAATGCATGTTGCGATAGATGAATGATGTTATGTTTTCTTGCTGCAATTAATGCTTTACTGTTATATTTGCTATGATGATGAATGTTGAGTGATGCTATGAATATAAATGATGTCTGAGTTGAATGCATAGATCCATTTTTGAAATGTTGGAATAAGTTTAAGTGATTGAGACGAAAACATCCTCCTTCATTCGGCGGAAACATGGTTCCATCGACTCTCCCTTGAACATCTTGGGTGAGACCTCATCTGCTCTGCAGGTGTTGCTGGATGAGGTAAAACCTGTCTGGGCCGGTGCTCAGGGAGATTGTCGTGGTTTGGGTGTCGATAGTGAGTGGAACCTCTGTCGACTAGGTTTGATTCAACAAATGGTTCCGTTGTCGGGACCGTGTGCAAAGTGAAAGGAGGATATGTTGTGGCATCCGATGCAACTGGAGATACATAAATGGTTTGATCAGAAGTTACAGAAATTCGCTGAAGAAGAAAGCCAAAACACTTGAATTACGGTAGATCAGTGGGTGGGAAGATATATTCATGACGGTCCGCACGAATTCTTTTTCTGTGAGCTCCCAGTCATTTTGTACAAGTGGTTGGAGAAGTTGACCTTCCAGAAGAGGAACCTCCAAGGTGGTGAACAGACAACCTGGACCCCAGAGCTGATCCAGGAGCTACAGGAAGTTGACAATAAAGCGTCACGGGCTGTCGAAGTTTGGATTGACGGCATATTATAAGGTTATATCACTAAATTTGCGGTTGATACAAACAAATCCTATAGTGAAGCTGAAAGATATTTCTTCTGCGGGCCACGAGGAAGGTTTCTGTTGTTGTTCCCACTGTCTATTAAGATGCTTATTTGCGAGAACAGTATATTGAAGATGCATCTAGATCAGTAAATAGCTTGGTGGGCGGAGGCCATGGGGACCGCGATAGCAGGGGGCGGTACATGGAATGATAAGGGGTAGATGGGTGCAGGTCATGACGAGACTATGAGTGAAGCCAAGGAAGAGAGTGGTCTAACAAGGGGAGGAGCAAGGTTTCGACAGAAAAAGAGGCAGAGGATAAGAGAAGGTCCTGTTGCGATTGAACCGCAAGGCCGTGAAGGAAGACCACACGGGATGAAGAGACCTCACATTCCGTACAACGACAACCAGGCTATGCCCAGGATAGAAGCAGGACCAAACCCCAGCAGCAACATGCCCACACCTCCGCTCACTGTCCCTCAACCAGTAAGAAATACAACTTCGACACCACCGTGCTCATCAAGTCAACAAAATTTAATTGCTAGTAGTTGAGCGATTGCAGGAAGGAAACCCAGAATGGAGGGCGAGAATACGAAGTTGTCGCTGTTCCACAGAAATGGAACAGACAATCCTAAACAATACTGGTTCTTATGTGAGGCAGTATGGACTGTAAAGCAGATTACTGATAATAATGCTAAGAAAGGACAGTTGGCGAGAACTGTGCGAGGTCACGCATTAAACTGGTTTATGAAGTTTGTTATAGTCCCTATAGGAGCTCCTGATAAGATGCTAGACGATATCTAGGACGGATTGATTGCAAAATTTAGAAAACCTAAGTCTGAAGCACAGTATATTACAGAGCTAAAAGAGATTAAGCAATATCCCAATGAAATGGTGTGGGACTTTGACCAACGATTTAAGACGCTAATGGCAAGGGTTAGTTTCGATATGAGCACTGTCCAACACAAAGAATGGTTTATCGCGGTACTACTCTCGCACATTCGACTACCACTGATGCAACAGAACATAACAACGCCCAGTGAAGCTCTGGAGATTGCAATGCGGTTGGAAGCGTCGCCAATTGGTGAAAACATAGCTGGGATGTCACAGATCCAGACACAGCTGGCTAACCTGACTATACAGCTACAAGATATTAAGAAGGGCAAGGAACAATGAGCAGAACTTTGGTGCACGCGATGTCGAGGAGAAGGGCATACTAAGGATAATTGCCCAGACTTCCGCAATCCATTGAGTGGTGGTGGCATGCCATGGTGTCGCGTTTGTAAGGTATATGGGCACTGCCATGAGGAATGCCCATACATGCAGAAGATGGTCACAAAATCGATGAATCTGTATTGCACATTCTGTAAATCTATGGGACATGATGACAAAGATTGCCGGGCATATGGGTTTCTTCGTGAGAGAATGTACGATGCATTCTATGTGAAGAATGACCAACATTCCGTACAACAACAGTAGTTGCAACCGCAGGTGGGCCAGCTACTACCTCAACCGCAGGTACAGTTTGTACTGCAACAGCAACCACAGCAGTTTATGCCACAATATGATCTGATGCAAATGGCTCCACAGCAGCCACAGTATGTTCAGCAACCACAGTATGTGTAGCAAGGGCAGGGCATGCAACCATCTCCCATGCAGCAACAGTTCAATCAACCGTAGTACCAACAGCAGGGCAGATTTGGTTGAGGACTCTGGGGCAGACATGGCGGAGGATTTGGTCGCGGAGGAGGACGAGGAGGTCGTGGACCTGTTCAATGCTATCACTGTGCGGTATGGGGACATTACCAGTGAGATTTCCCACTATTGCAGACGCAGTGTACGTTTTGCTTTGTTACAGATCATACTTTGGAGAACTTCCCGCAGTTGATTGCGCGATGGCAGGCAGAGAACATTCCATAATTGCAGAATCAGAATCAGGCGCAGCAGCCGGTCCAGAATCAAGTGCAGCAACTAGTGCAGAACCAAAACCAACGCCCAAATCAGAATGCTAATAAAAATGCGAACCAACCAAGGAACCCACCGCTGAACCAAAATCATGGTGCGAGTGTTGCAACAATTTATGCGGAGTCAAGACCACAAGATGCGGCTGTTGCAGTTATCACTCGAGGAGGTACAACAATAGGAGGAGATAACTCACACCCACTCATTCGATTGGCAAGGAAGAAGAAGGTGTCATTTGACATTGAGTCCAAACGTGATGCATTCTTTCAGGCGCGTCGTGCGATGGACCAAGATTGCGGTAAGGCTATAGTTTGCAACATGCCCCCTGTCTTTGATGCTACTTCCGAGGTAGGTCCATCGATGCCATCTAGAACCTTGCAGAATTTTTTTGAGCGCTGTTTATTATTGGCAAGGGATCCTGCTGCTCTCGTTGAGATCGAGGGATTGTTGCAGCGACCAGCTAAAGGACAGCAGGAGTCCGCGGTAAACTCCTTACGGTGCAGAAGACTGTTAAGGAGATGCGCATGAACATACAGATTGGGGATTATGAAGTTGATTCGGCTATTCAAATGTCAACATCTTAACCAAGCAGGCATGGCAGAAAATGGGGAGCCCCCCATTGAGTTGGTCTCCTGTATAGCTCCGCTTAGCTAATCACACCAAGGTGACACCAATTGGGAGAGTCCCACACCTAGTGGTGGACATCGAGGGAATGAAGACTTATGATGAACTTGACGTCATTGAAGTGGTTGAAGGAGGAAGCTCTTATCCCGCATTGCTGGGGATTGGATGGGCTACTGACAGTGGAGCAGTAATTAACTTTAAGAGGCGGATGATGACTGTTGAAAACTGCAATCTTAGAGTTATAGCCCCATTGGATTCGGCTAAAGGATGACGATACATTGAACCAGTGAAGGACGCAAATCCCAGCGGATTGGACCATGCATTCAATATCTCAGAAGATTATATTCATCCAACTTCCAACGGTGAGCTTGGATGGCGTAGTGACAGCTCTGCGTCTTCCGACTCTGACGACATGTTAGAACATTGGCAGAACCAATTGCATGAGGTGTCGCTCCGCAAGTGTGGGTTAATCACATAGTCATTATGCCACATTGCAATTGAAACGGTTACGCTACCAGTGTATGAAGGGTTACCTGGCTTATTCGATTTCTTGGCAGTGTTTGAGGAAAACGTTTCAGAACCACAGCGACTGCTGGCATTGGAGGAAGCACTGAAGGCTGCTCCAGCACACTTGTGGGCGACACATAAGAAGTCGATCACAGGTTGGTAGCAGTGTCGGCGCTTGATGATGGTTCACTTCAGGGATACCGAGGTCTACCACACAGGGAAATATGATGGTCAGAACAACCCTGGCAATCATTTGATGGAGTGTCAAACATTGTGGGCGTCACGATCAAAAGACGAGTGGGTCCATGCATTTATCCATACTTTGGACGAAATGTCACGCTCATGGTATACTACAGTTGAATTGAGTGGAGAAATCACTACTTGGTTGGAGTTGACAATGTGTTTTACTCATACATTCAGTTTCGCAGACCCCAACCTGGAGGTCCATAATGCTCTGCATATCATCCGCGATGTGATTCTGAAGGTTGTTCCCGTAGTGTATCCTGCGGATCCACATACGCACTACCAGATGCAATCCATAATGGAATTTTATAACATCACTGGTGGAACCGAAGATGGTGACGGTCCGCGGAACGTCAATATTCTGGAATCTGAAGGGAGTCGTGACGTGGTAGCCCCTGATGCGCCAAGTGATCCGATCAGCCATCCATTGAAGCTCCGTAAGATCAATATTGAGACGGAGGCCAGTCCCAAGTTCGCGAATGTTGGAGATTATTGGGATGATGAGATGATGGGAAAGGTCATTGACTTGCTGCATGAATTCCAAGACCTATTTCCTACGAATTTTTCTGAGATGAAAGGGATTTTGGGCGATTTAGGGGAGATGAATATCCCCTTAAAACCAGACGCTAAACCAATTAGGCAGCGACCCTATCAGCTGAATCCGCGCCATAAGGAGAGGGTCAAGGTAGAACTTGATCGCATGTTGGATGCTGGTATTATTGAACTAGTTGAAGTGTCAGAATGGATCAGTCGTATGGTGGTGCAGGACAAGAAGACTGACGAGGTGTGCATTTGCGTCGATCTGCGGAAGTTGAATGACGTTTGCTTGCATGATCCCTTTCTGACACCATTTACTTATGAGGTACTCGAAGGTGTGGGCGGCCAGGAGATGTATTCTTTCACGGACGGGTTCTCGGGCTATCATCAAATCCATATTGCAAAGGAAGACCGCCACAAGATGACTTTTGTGACAAAATGGGGTTGTTTTCAGTACACAGTGATGCCGTTCGGGTTGAAAAATGCACCTGCGATATTCTCACGGGTTGTCGTTGCTACGTTCAAATATTTCATTCAGAATTTTTTGCAAGTATACATGGATGACTGGACAATATATGGTTTGATCCGCGATCATCTGGAAAATCTGCGATTGATGTTGGAGCTCTATCGACAACATCAGATATCACTGAACTTAAAGAAGTGCATCTTTTGTGCACCGTTTGGCATAACACTGGGTCACATTGTGTGCAAGCAGGGTTTGTTGGTCGACCCGGCTAAGATTGTGCTTATTCTGAGCTTAACACCGCCGACTACCGTTAAGCAGTTGAGAATGACATTGGGCTACATCGGGTATTACCGCAAGTTCATCAGGGGTTATGCAGCAATTACCGCCCCTATGGAGAAGTTATTGAAGAAAGATGTGGTCTTTCAATGGAGCCCTGAATGTCAGGATAGTTTTGAGAAGCTGAGGGCTAAGATGGCTTCGGTGCCATTTCCAGACTGGAGTAAGGAATTTCATGTCCACGTCGATGCCTCATCGATCGCGCTGGGAGTGGTGCTTGCCCAGCCAGGATAGGGATATCTCGATCACCCATTTCTTTCGCAAGTCGAAAGTTGTCATCGGCAGAAAGAAACTACACCACTATAGAGAGGGAAGGCCTGGCGATGGTCTATGCACTGCAGAAGTTCTGACACTACTTATTGGGAGGACATTTTAAGATGTTTACAGACCACTCTGCATTGAAATACCTGGTCAATAAGCTTGTGTTGGGGGAGAAGATCTGTCGCTGGCTACTTCTCTTCCAGGAGTTTGATTTTGAAGTGATTGTGAAGCTAGGATGGTTGAATGTTGGACCTGATCATCTATCGCGGATTGACACCGACAAGGAGCCAACTAACATCGAAGATGGGTTGCCTAATGCACAACTTTTTAAGGTCAAAGTCGCTGATGGTTATTTTAAAGAAATCATTTAGTTTCTGACAACAGGTACTACACCCGAAGAGTTCACCACCAATCAAAAGAAGCAGTTGGTGGTTAAGGCGGAAAATTTTCAGCTCATTGCAGGCGAGTTATACAAGATGGGCGAAAATGAGATATTGCGACGGTGTGTTTTGCCACATGATCAAGATCAGATCTTGTCAGAAGCACACGCAGGAGTGGCTGGGGGGCACTATGGCGGTCGTGCGATTACCAGGAAGGTGCTTCGTGCGGGGATCTAGTGGCCCATGCTGCACAATGATGTGACAAACTATGCGCAGTCCTGTGATGTTTGTCAGGGAATTGGGAAGCCATCTAGGAGGGATGAGATGCTATTGATGCCTCAACTAACACTGCAGCCATTTGACAAATGGGAAGTGGATTTCGTGGGACCCATCAACCCACCTAGGAAGAGCACTGGTGCAAGATACATCATCACAACGACATATTATTTGACAAGATGGGTGGAGGTTGCATAAGTCGTTGATTGTTCTATGGCCACAGCCGTACATTTCCTGTTCAATAATATTGTCACTCAATTCGGTTGCCCTAAGATATTGTTAAGCAATCAAGGCAACCACTTTCTACATCGCACCATCAGCGCATTGACAGAGGAACTGCAGATACAGCACAAGAAGAGTATGCCATATCATCCGTAGGCAAATGGCGCGGTGGAAGTTTTCAACAAGATATTGGAACATGTGCTGACAAAGGTGTGCAACGTGAACCGCGATGACTGGGATTTGAAAATCCCAGCAGTCTTATGGGTATATCGCACCATGTGTAAAAGGTTGATGGGATAGACACCATTCAAGTTGTTGTATGGACAAGAAGCGATTATGTTGATGGAGTACATCGTTCCGAGTCTACGCATAGCGGCAGCGACAGGTATGGATGTTGCAGCGGCATTAGAAAGACATCTAGCGCAGTTGGTACAGTTGGAAGAAGATCACTTTATGGAAGGATTCCACCAGGGTGTGGAGAAGGATCGCCAAAATGCTTGGCACAATCACCACATCAAAAACAAACAGTTTCAGCAGGGTGACTTGGTGCTGTTGTATGACAGCAAGTTTATGAAACACCCAGGAAAATTGTAGATGCATTGGCTTGGTCCATATCGCATCAGCAGCATCACTTCAGGAGGTGCAGTATAGTCGCAGCAGTTGGACAGAGTGGTGCTTTGAAAGTTGATTAATGGTAGCAGGTTGAATCCCTACAGGTTGGGCTTGGAACAGTGCGATGCCTGAGCCAGAACGGGAAAAAAAAAATGCAGGTTGTTCGATGGAAGGATGGCGCACCGACAGGAATAGAATGCGCAAGCAGGGAGGCTTGTGCCACAAGATAGGAGCGGTACGCGGCAGTGGCAGGGTCATGACTGGGTCAAATCAACAATAAATGCCAGAAGTTAAGAATGTTAATTAACGGCACTTGTTCGAATGATGAGCATTAATGGCAGATCCGACCGATCGGCTGACAGAATCGAAGGCATATTTGGGTCATTAATACAGGATTTAGTCCGAGTTAATGAAGGATTTAGTTATGATTACGAGGGATTTGGTTGGGCGCTATAAAAACGGGTCGAGGCTGGTCAGAAGGCACCCAGAGAATTCAGTTGCTAAGTGTGCAAGATTTTGCATTGTTGCAGAGTGTCGCTGCTGACTGTGGAGAGAAATTGTGAGTTGGGCAAGGTTTAGTTGAACTTGCGGAGTACGGTTGTTGTGAATTGAGCTAGGATTGTGAGTGGCGTTGCGCCATCCCTTGGAGTTTCGGCGAGTTGACTTAGGTATGCCAGGGGAACTGGAGATGGTTGAAATATCCAGTGAAGTAGAGTCTCCCCTCATTCCTATTGCAATTGAGGAAGAAGTAGATCTTGAGGATGAAGTTGCCAACATGCAAGTTGGAGCGTCTGTTATCACCAAGAAGCGTCGGGGCAGTCAGCATTCTGAGTCCCCACAGAGCAAGCGACAGCTTAGATCATCCACTGCGGTGGTGGAAGAGGTTCAAGTGCAGGTGGGACAGTCTAGTCGAAGAATTGACGAGTCTGTTGCATGGGAGGGATTGTTTGTTTTCGATATCCCTGGTTATGTCCCCCCTAGTCGATCGGGTGCACCACCTCGCAAGGTGAACAAAAATCAGAGATATACATTGAGGATGCCAGCGCTCCCTGCTGGAATGGAGTGCTCTACTAATATTGTGCTGGCATTGATGTGCCTGAAGTATCATGATCACAATATAGTGTCCTATCCGAAAATTACGTCGGGCCCCTATGTGCCAAGGACACAACTCACCGGTAAGCCGATTCTGCAAGACTGGGCACGGGGCTGGAACCAGACCAGATTGTTGGGGTTCATTAACATTCCTCATTTTGGGTGATTAACGAAGGTTAATGCCTATGTGAAGCAGATACTAGCCTGCTTCCACGGCAGTTCATTGTGGCTGGACACAGAGATTCCGGTCACTGTCGATCTGATTGCGGGCATTACCAGGTTTCCCAAAGATGGGGTAGACCCGTCACAATACTTCTGAGGGAAGAAGAACGACAAAAAGAGGGCGGCACAGTTGGTTAAGGGTTATGGCTTGGAGCAGTATGGATGTGGTTATCTCACCAACAGTATCAACGACAAGGTGGTTCTCACCGGCGCAAAGATATTAACCTGCAAATTGGTTCTGGGCGGTCGACCTAATCAGTGCAATTCGGGGATTGTGGCATGTGCAGAGCAATGCGCAGCAAGCATCCAGATGAATTGGTCCTTGTTTTTGTTGAACCAGTTAGCGGAGGATGTTGTCACTGTCCAAGCCGAGAAAGGCTCCTTCACATATAGATGTCTTTTAATTTTGATCGCCCTTGTCACCTGGAAGGGGCCCAACACTTTCCAAGGTATGGAGGTTGTGGCCGCGAAAGAGAATCTGGGCACGCAATATCAAAACTTGTGGTGTGTACGTGAGCAAGAGCGACTTCAGGACTATGCATTGTAGTTCTGGCTTTATTGGGAGATGCTCTATGATGCCGCAACAAAGGTGCCTCGGTTATATGAGGAAACCACAGGAAAGTATAATCTGATTATGGTGTTTGTGATTCGGTTGCACGCTATTTATGTGCAAGCCATATGTGACCCAACCAAGCAGTGGTTGTTGACCCCTTATAAGGTGACGACAGAAGTGCTAGATGCTATTGTGAACGATTGGCCGTTGGAATGGAGCGAACCCGTGGGGTTGGCTGAGATTGATGCTAGAGTACCGACGACAGGCCCAGACGATCGCCTATCGGCGTAGGACCAGCAGAGTCACCACAATTCAGATCAGGAATCGACGTGGACACCAACAATTGACGAGATCGATCATGTCCTCGAGGAGGGAAGGACCAAGCAGCGTCACGAATATGGTACGATCAGTGGGGCGTCACCGGCCACAGAAAATTAGTTGGGATGCCTCATTTATGCAGTCACTCAGGCAACCAATAGGACTTCTAGAGCCATGACGGAGAAGGTGGATGAAAGTTTCCATGCGGTCACCGCCCGCTTGGATGCCTTGTGCGATATCGTCTTGAAGAAGGCACCCGAGGGTGCCACGGTGCAAGAAATTGGTGCAATCGGCACTGAGCCGTGGGTTCGGAATGTGCAAATTCTGCAGACTATGATTGCGACCGATGATGCAGCTCTCAGAACCATGCTACAACAGTTTGAAGATTTGACAATGAATATCAATGTGCTGTCCTCACCAACGTTGGTGTGCATACAAGCGGTTGCTAGTCAGGAGCTAGCGGATAGAGAAAGTGACGTACAGATTTAGCTAGTCTGGTCATAGGAGGTGGATGCAGTGGTCCACAAGGAAGTTGAGGATATCAAAGGGAAGGCCACGACAACATGGGAAGTGGTTGACGAGATTAAGGAGACGATCGAGAGCCTCCGGGCCGAGAAGGCTACTGAGATCATGGAGCTTAAGAAGGAATAGGTTAGGATGACCGTAGAAAAAATGGCCTTGTGGGAAAGTCACGCGTGGTTGGAGGAGGCCATCAATGAAGCCTGTCACCACATCTTTGAGCCAATAGCAAAGTTGCATCCGGTTGAGCGAGCACAAAATATGGGGGTTGTTATCACCCAGTTGCAGGAGGACAATTCTGTCTTAACCCATGCCCTGCGGCCCACCACACCGCCGGCGGTAGTTGTAGAACGGAAGAGTTCCATTGAAGACTTGGAGACTTAACTGACCAAGTTAGAGCAGGAGGCGACAAAGATCACTACTGAGACTGCATTGTTTTGGGGCAGCATCGTCCAAGATGAGCCGCTAGAACAATTGACCAAGCAACAACGTGAGGCAGAAGAGCAGCTGGCTACATTGAAGATCTTTTTGCGCACCATGCCACTGATGGCGCATGTATCTAAAAAGGTGGAGATCAAGGACTTGCAGCAACGAGTTGCCAAAGCAGAAGAATGGCAGAAGCGGCACTCTGCATAGTTAGATGAGTTTCAGGAAATTGGTGGAGTGCTTAATGCCACCGCTGGTTCTGCACTCCAGGCGGTGTAGGAAGGGAAGCAAAGAGTTGACACACACCTGTGTGACCACCCTCTCTCAACGGACCTAGAGAACAGTAAGGAAATTGCTACAACAATCCTGCAGTAGGTCAGCAAAATTCAACAGTAGTACGATGACTTCAGAGTAAAGACCAGTGAGTACACACTGTCCTGCTGACGTGGATCAAGGGAGAGCCACAAGATTGTGTTGGGGGCCTATTGGCAGGCGGTTTGGTAAGTTAGCATCGCAACATCGCGGATGCTACAACAAGTCAGAAGACATCGTGGAAGTCAGAAAGCTGGGCGCAAAAGAGAATATTTTATGTAATTTTGGGTAAAATGTACCGCGGTATTGGGGTTTTTGGGTCATTTGGACCATGACAGCTATATTTTGGGTCAATTGCTCAAAGTGTCGGTTAGGAAGTTGTTAGTAAGTGGACAAGCAATGTGAAAGCGGAAGCCTATAAATGGTCATAGATTTGTAGATTTTGGATCATCTTCGAGAAGACGTTTTTTTGGTTGTGTATCTGAGATCGAGAGTTATCTGTGAGATCTGTACTTTGCAGAGATATTGTATCTGGGTTTTACAGGATTAATATGATATGACATAACTATTTTGCGAAATTTTGCAAAAATTTTAAGTGATTGAGCTGCAAACATCCTCCTTCATTCGGCAAAAACATGGTTTTGTCGACACTCCCTTGAACATCTCAGGTGAGACCTCATCTACTCTGCAGGTGTTGCTGGACGGGGTAAAACCTATCTGGGCTAGTGCTCAGGGAGATCGCAGTGGTTTGGGTGTCGACAGTGAGTGGAACCCCTATCGACTAGGTTTGAGTCAACAATTTGGCTCCAACTAATAGCAGTCTGAGATTCCGGAGAATGACAATTGTGTAGGCACACAGTTAAAGAAGTTTTGATCTAGTGGAAACTTATTGAAGCCAAAAGATGCCACTTGGGAGGCAATAATGATTTTACAATAATTCCACATCTTCACTATTGAAGACAAAATTGATTTTGAAGGGAGAGGCACTACAACAAAATACCATTTTGGGGGTGGTTTTGGCTTGCAATGGTTTCGCTAAACCCCGCCCCCCAAAAAAAAATTAGGTCTTTGGGGACGGTTCTTCAAAACCACCCTCAAAAGTCCCGAAAATTGGACTTTTGGAGGTGGTTTTTAACAAACCCCCCTAAAAAGTCGAATTGTTAGGATTTTTGGGGGTGATTTTATAAAACCCCCCTCCAAAGTCCAATTCTTAATACTTTTGGGAGCGGTTGTTTAAACCCGCCCCCCCGAAAGTCCAATTTTCAATACTTTTGGGGGCGGTTGTTTAAACCCCCCCCCCTCGAAAGTCCAATTTTCAATATTTTGGGGGCGGTTGTGGAAACCCCCCCTTAAAAGTATTGACCCCCTAAAAGTGTCTTGTGGCGATCTTGCTAAAACCCCCCAAAACGTTTTTTAAAGGTATTTAGTGGCAGGCCTTAAAAACCCCGCTCAAAAATCCTTAGAATTTGACTTGTGGGGGCGGTCCTTAAAAACCCCCTGCAAATGTCCTTAGAATTTGACTTTTGGGGGCAGTGTTTAAAAAACCCCCACAAAAGTCTTGTTGGAATTTTGGACTTTTGGGGGGGTTTTGGAAAGACCCCCCCAAAAGTCTTGTTGGACTCTTGGACTTTTGGGGGGGGGGTTGGAAAGACCCCCCCCAAAACTCTTGTTGGACTTTTGGACTTTTGGGGGGGGAGTAATGGAGATCCACACTCTCGGAATATTTTTATCATCATCCTATGAGCTGTGGCAGGCATTTCCCTAAGGCCAATTAGGCATATTTTACCATACTTGGATCATTTTTGATCTTCTCCTAGGCTTGGTCTAATTTCCCTAAACCACTATTTTGGCAGGTCCATAAATTCTTCTTCAAGGTGATCTCTTTGGACAAACTGAGACCATGGTTGAGTAGACAAAACAACAGCCTACAATATCCCCATGTGTTGCAGGCATTTTCTTCAACACACAATTTGTGTCAGGCATCCTCTTAAGGGTACTTGGACCCCATGCTGGGGTTATCATCAAAAGAACACCCACTTGCAGGCATTTCCAAATGGTCTCTCAAACTCTTTTTCTAACACTTAACCAATTCTCTTCAAACCCCAGGTCACCAAGGTGATTTCATTTTTCCTTCAAAGTTGGCAAGTGAGATACCCAATGGGTAGAGGCCAAAAAGGTGAATCCATCAAGACCACTTTCATCTTCTGGAGCTTCTTTCTCTCTCCTCGGCAGGCATTTTTCTGGAGCAGTGCAAATATTGCTGAGAGGCACTTTTGGAAAATTGATATCTTCTTCCTGAAAGACTTTTTGGTCAGGCTAATGATATGGTTGGATGTACCATAAAACACTCTAGAGATCCACACTCTCAGAATATTTTTATCATCATCCTATGAGCTATGGCAGGCATTTCGCTAAGGCCTATTAGGAATATTTTACCAATAATTCCATACTTGGACACTTTTTGATCTTCTCCTAGGCTTGGGCTAATTTCCCTAAACCATAGTTTTTGCAGTTCCATAAATTCTTCTTCGGGGTTTCTTCTTGATGTTATTAATTTGTCTAATGCACTTTTCTTCACCAATTTGAAAGAGCTGATTCATGGATGAGTAGGCTCAGAAATGTGTAATTATGCCATTCCAGATTTCATACACGAGATGTCAAGTTTGGTCATTAGGATTAATTAATGAAGAACATATGAAGTTGGTTAAAGAGTCTAATCACATTTGAAGACACCCCATTGACAGTCCAAACAAACCATATGACAGTTTAAGCAAACCGATTGAGTGCATAATAAGGATCAGCAGACCAAAAAACCAGTATTGAACTCTTAATGGATGAATTCTGAATGAGACTATAATCAACCTATAATTTTCCACTAGAGTTTCAGCAATACAAGTGATGCAATTTCTTGAATGAAAAGCAAGGAATATAACTAAACAAATGCATGAAAGGACACATTCCCTTGCAGCTAATGAATTATCTTGAGTTCATAAGTAAGTAGAGGATTATCGTTCTTACTCAGTTTGATATTACTTGCTATTACTGTTTAGTTATACCCATTTTGTTGGTTGACAAGTCTGCATTACTTATTTAGGGTGATGGATATTTTCCATTCGAAAGATATATATAATTTTCAAGTTTAAATTATAATTAATAATTATATTAATATATTTATTATTAAGTTAATAAGTAACACACATTGGACATTGGTATTGTTGCTTGCACATTAATTCAAATTACATATATGATATGGATATTGATATGAATCATTCAGGATGCAATCATAAACTACCAAAGAAGAATGAAATTATCATTTCACTGTTGCAGCTCACAATAACACATCTAATGCAATTCCACACCACACAATAGGAAAGAAATTAAACTACCTACTTAACTCGTCAATCTCTGTGAGAAGGAAAGCCCTTGCCTTCTAACATAGATGTCGTGTCCTAACACAAATTAAAACACCAAGATATAAGAAACTTTGCTCCTTCTGTTAGAAATAATGAATCACAGTCACAGCTCTCTGTTTCAGCTTATACAATTATAAATTCTCCAATCCCAGGCTCATAACGCCTCTTTACATTTATACCCTGACGACATGAATTCGTTTCACAAAATATTAGGCAGCCATGAAGATCTACGATCTTCAGGCTACCAATTTACAATGGAACTGTTACAACCATAAATAGTCTTGAATGATTATCTTCTCCTAATTCCAAATCAGGGAATAGTGAGGCAAAACAGAGAAAAATGTGTAGATATGTGTAGGAAAAAAGGGGCTATTTTGGGGCCCAACATCTCCCCCCAGCTATCCAATTGCATGTCCTTATGTCCTCATGCAACAACCAACTAATCTGAGTCTAAATCTGGTCCCCGTTCATGTTGAAAGGAAAAGTTGAAAGAAATGTCAGGTTCCTTGCCTACTTCCTAAAACCCATTGCAAGCAGCCCAATATTCCCAGCACTACTTCTCTTCTGCCTTGGTCAGTGTATAATTGTCCCTGTACTACCCTCCTTGCCACCATATCAGTGGAAATTTGAAATTGAGTCCCAGCCAGTGTAACCCACACATTCTCATGCAATTGACATACCCTGCTACCCTGGGAAGAGTTTGTTTAAAATTCTTAAGGCAGTAAGGATCCATTTTCTTCAAAGTTGGAGAAGAAGTCTGCCACTTGTGCTTGCTACCCTCTAAGGCAAGATGTTGTTGTTTGGAGATCAGGTCAACACAGGTAGAGATAAGAAACATCTTCCATGGTTTATGATGAGAGCACGAGGAGATTGGGTTTCACTCCTAATCCATAAATTGGCACTGGCCTCATTCCTAGAGATTGTCTAAAAGGCATCTTCCCACTGCACATTATTGTTAACAAAAGAGGAAAAGTCTCTCAACTGAACATCCCCTGCATAGGGAATAGGATTAGAGCAAGAATCACCAAAACATGCCATATTGTGCAAATACAATTCACACAACAGGTGTTGCTCAAGAAAACTACTTGACAAAAAGGTCTCTACAAACAGGGAAGGGATCAACAACTGATAAGGTCTACCATCTTGTAAAGCTTTCAATTTGAACAGGGTCATTTGCTCATACAAGAATACCGAGTAGGAAGGATATGGGGCTCTTGAACTCAGCAGCTCCCGAGAGAGGGCATACATTTGGTCTTTTTCTTTTTGCATGGATTTGAATTCCTTCAACTCCTGCAGTTCATTTTGCACCTCTTCCAATTGAGATTTCTGAAGAGTTGATTCCTCTGCCCACTTCTCCCTTAATTCTTTGATAGTCTTCCTATGTTCAGAGAGAGGGACCATCCCTGCTCGACACTGATCAATGTACTTTTCCCATTTATCTAAGTCCACCTGTAACAAAGAAAGTTGTTTCTCCAATCGTTGAATCCTTCTATCCTCCACATATTTCTCATCATCAGAGTCTAAAGAAACAAATCCTTGAGAAAATTGCATTCCTACCCTGCCACCAGATGTTCCAGCTTCCTCATTTTCGGTTGGCAGTGTAGCAGCTTCCTCTTCCATCGGTGTTGCAATGGCCTCTTCTTGTGTTGCAATCTCAACATCCTCTTCATGTACCTCAACAGCCTCAGTTTATGTTGCTGAATCAATCATTAATTTCGAGAAAACTAGTTCTTGTGTGACAGCATTCTCTTCCTGAATACCAAACTCAATAGCTTCTACCTGAGTTGCAGTCTCAACAAATACTTTTAGGAATGATGGTTCTTGTGTGGCAGCATCCTTCCTTTCCAATTCAATATCAGCAACTGCAGTCTGAGTTGCAGTCTCAACAACTAATTTTAGGAATGCTGGTTCTTGTGTGGCAACATCCTTTCTCTTCAATTCAATCTTAGCAACCTCAGTCTGAGTTGCAATTTCAACAAATATTTTTAAAGACACTGGTTCTTTTGTAACAGTGTCTTCCTCTTGTACCTCAATATCAGCAATTGCTTTCTGGGTTGCAACTTCACTAAATATTGTCAAGGATGCTGGTTCTTGTGTAACAACATCCTGTTTTCCAATTTCTTCAAATTGTTGAGGTTGTTCTTGAATTACCTCGATATCTTCTGGATGATGAGACTGGTCCTGGAATAGTTCAGTATTTCCTGCTGGCTAGGATTGCATCTCCTCATCTTCTCCTAATTCCAAATCAGGGATTATGTCTATCTCTAGCTCATTCCCCTCCATCAGCTCCACTGTCGGTGCTTTTTCTCCTTCTTCCTCTTCCTATGCAGGCTTTTGTGCTACCAAACCCAACACTATGACTTTGTTCCCTGCCAAATTAAATATGTCTCCACATTCTAGGCATACCATTTCTCCTTGTTCTTCATTTCCCAAAACAGGAGATGAATTTTCTAACAGATTTGCAGCCTCCACTAATATATTCATATTCTTCTCTGCTTGTTTTCCACTCACTTCCTTCCATTTCTCCAATTCAGTCCGAAGCATTTGCACCTCCTCCTTTAGCAGCTCATTTTCAAAAAGGAGGTTTTCAATTTGGAGTTTTTCCACATTAGGTTCTTGTGTAACATCCGGTGATTTGGGGTTTAAAATAGGAATTTCTATGCCTACCCCGGTTGCACATGCTGCTTCTGTTGTGGGAATTTCACTATTTTCTCCAATTGCACATGTTGTTTCGGCTGCTGCAGCAAACCGAGTCCTTCTTTTATTCACAACTCCCAATGGCTGGCCTTCACTGCATACTGCTGCTGCTACTGTAACAGCTCTAGTTCTTCTTTTCTTTGTTGAGCTAGATGTCTGACCCTTACTCCTTGAACTTTTTCTTCTTTTCTGTGACACGGGGGTTTCTAAATTTTCAGAAAGAGGGGTCATTTCCTCTTCTTTCATGATGGTTCTCCTTATTTCAGGGGAGGATTCGACATCCAACACCTCCATATTTCCTCCTTCTACCACCTCTGCTTGATGCTCTTCCCCTTGCATTGTAACTCCTGCAGCTACAGCTTCCACTGTCGCAGCTTTAACAGCTACTCCAGTTTCAGCTTTCTCTGTTGAAGCTGCTAATGACGCCATCCCTACTGCTTCAGCTACCACCCTAACTGCAATTTCTATTGGGTCTGCTTCTTCCTTTATAGGATTTGTTTCTATTGTAGCTTCCAATATCACTACCTCATTCACCACTGGCTCCATCATATCCCCTTCTGCAATAGGGTTCGCTACTGTCGCAGCTTCCCCCATATTTACCTCTTCCACCTGGTCTGCCAATGCTCCATCCCTCCCCCTAACTGAATTGGAGGAACTCCGGTCCTCATTTACCATTTCAACACCTTCTATTGCCACGACAAGTGCTCAGGGAACCCTTGGCCGAGCAACAAATTCTTCCCATGTCAGATTCTGGTGCACAAGGTCCCTTAAGATTAAGAGTTTAATCAACCCGTGGTTTGAGAGGTAAGATAAGAGGTTTCAAGAACCCTTGACATACCCATCCTGAGTTTGCAGAGATTGTAAAAGATAAAATGGCATATTTAACAATCTGCGGTGGCGTAAATGTGAAAGGAGGAAGAATTCATATATGTAAACCACTTTGTACCTACCTTCACAAGAAATGTATTTCTTTATGAAGGTGGCCACCTGGTTCCAAGGATTTGGCAAGGATTCCAACGCTATTCCTCATCCATGCAGCCGAACAACTTCTCTGACTGCAAAATATTCTTCTGCTGCAATTGGATTATGGCACTTCCGACCAAACCATTGCATCCCGGTTCTGGGCAATCCTGTTACCTCCGCCATGATTGCTTATGAGACATCTATTCGGATACCTCGGACCTGTGAATGAGTGCTGGTTATATTTTGAGCAAACTCAAGTGCAGTTTCTACATGAAAATCATTCAAATGCTGGAAATACTCAATCCAGCCAGCTTCCTGGAAGATAGTAAGAACCTCTCTGTTTGCACGCAGAGGCGCTATGCTGACATGCTCGTGTCGTACCAGGATACCCATATTGCGAAGCTGTCTGTAAATTCTGCTACCAGCAGGATGAGTTACAGTCTCAAACGTTGAGCTACTGCATGCAGAACGAGCGATGGATAGCCAAAGGTTGGTTTGGGTATTTTTGGTAAAATGTGGTGGCAGGTTGTCGAATGGCGGTAAAAAAACAAAAGTGAAGGACGAATCAGACGTAGTTTCCGTCTCAGGGGATTGGCTAAGGATAACTGATATGGACTAATGATAAAATATATTCATTATTGATTGTTGCATTTAGTCATGCTTAATGATGTTTATGATTAAGATGGCGTACCTTTAAATGTAAAGCCAAATCATCGTGTTACAAGGTGGCACCTTTCCACGGTCACATCGCTGATGGAGAGTGCTGATATTGATGAGCAAAGAAATAATGAGTATTCAATGAGGAATTAGCGGAGTCGTAGTTTCCAAAAGTAGGAAAAATGGACAAATTTAGGTGTTGTAGTTGCGTGAAATAGGAAAAATAGGCACTTTTGGATGTGTCGCATCTGCTCGAAATAGGAAAAATGGAACACTTTAGGTGTTACAGCTGCTTGAGATAGGAAAAATAGGCACTTTTGGAGGTGTCGTAGCTGCTCGAAATAGGAAAAATATCCAACTTGGCAGTGTTGCAGCTGCAGTAAAATAGGAAGGATAGGCAACTTTAGTGGAATCGCAGCTGCTAAAGATAGGAAAAATGGGCAATTTTAGCGGTGTTGCAGCTGCTCGAAATAGGAAAATAGGCACTTTTCGAGGTGTCGCAGCTATTAGAAATAGGAAAACTGGACAAATTTAGGTGTTGCAGCTGCTGGAAATAGGAAAAACAGGCACTTTGGGAGGTGTTGCAGTTGCTCGAAATAGGAAAAATAAACAAATTTAGGTGTTGCAGTTGCTTGAAATAGGAAAAATAAGCACTTTTGGAGGTGTCAAAGTTGCTCGAAATAGGAAAAATAGGCAACTTGGCGGTGTTGCAGCTGCGATAAAATAGGAAGGATAGGAAACTTTAGTGGAGTCGCAGCTGTTAAAGATAGGAATAATGGGGAATTTTAGCGATGTTGCAGCTACTCGAAATAGGAAAAATAGGCACTTTTGGAAGTGTTGCAACTGCTCGAAATAGGAAAAATGGACAACTTTAGGTGTTGCAGCTGCTTGAAATAGGAAAAATAGGCCCTTTTGGAGGTGTCGTAGCTGCTCAAAATAGGAAATATGGGCAACTTGGTGGTGTTGTAGCTACGGTAAAATAGGAAGGGTAGGCAACCTTAGCGGAGTCGCAGCTACTAAAGATAGGAATAATGGGCAATTTTAGCGGTGTTGCAGTGGCTCGAAATAGGAAAATAGGCACTTTTCGAGGTGTCGCAGTTGCTCGAAATAGGAAAAATGGACAAATTTAGGTGTTGCAGCTGCTTGAAATAGGAAAAATAGGCACTTTTGGAGGTGTCGTAGCTGCTCGAAATAGGAAATATGGACAACTTGGCGGTGTTGCAGCTATGGTAAAATTGGAAGGATAGGAGTTCCTGGACTGTGATCTGGAGTCAATTGGATATGCCTATAGCTCTGTGTGTTGAGCTCGTTAACTTAGAAACCTCTTACCCTATCTCCCCACTTGCTTTCCAAAGCCATTTGTGTGTTGTATGACCCTGATTGACTGTGCCTAAGGCTATGAGTGGACTTGAGTATTTCATCCTTAGTGGATACATAGCCCCATCTCGGGGGTAGTCTCTGAGTGACATTGAAACAATACAGGTTGGGCAGAGACCTATGGTTGGGTTGGAACGTTGAATTCCATAGCTAGTTGCTTGGATATTTCAATAAATGGATAATTGTTCTTTGCGGTTTATATCATGTTCATTATGTGTTCTGAATTGTTCATGTTTTCATTCAGCTGTGTTTATTTGAGTATGCATATGCATCCATGTGTTTTTATGAATTTCTTCATTGATGAAAAGGGCCAAGTCTTGTTGAGGCCCAGGAGGTTAAGAATGTTTGTTCATGACTTTCAGGGAGAAATAGAAACCCCTTATGTGTTCATGTTCCCTCGGTGGATCAGATGAAGGGAGGAGACATGGCATAGTGGATCATAGCTCTTTACAGAGTGGTAACGAGGCATGGATGAGGATTGGGGAAACACCTTGGTTGGAAGAAGGAAAATTTAGAGTTCTCATGTTTGGAAGAAAATCAACATACACTTGCATGGGGATCTATGAGAGATTTCCAATATATGATACCAAGTTTTTCAAAAATGGACTTAGGATGCGAAAGTTATTAGCCTGAGAAGTTGGCAGTAACAGTGGTATATGGTCGACTTCCGACTTTCCGAACCCACAGTGTAGTTTGCGGATTTGGAAAGTTGGAGGCATGATTTCTCAGCGTGGTGCGTTGAAGTTCCGACTTCCGACTCCCGCATCGTGGATTGTGGATCGCAGAAGTTGGAGGTCGCGCAATTCTGCGAGGTTTAGACCTTTGGAGTTCCGACTTCCTTCCTTAATTATGTATAGAGCCTCAAGACCCCTAACTACTATTCAAAACCATCTAATGACATAGACATCCCTACTCAAACACTAAAGATACTCTTAAGAATCCATGTGTGTTTGTTCAAGTTGTTCTTCTTGGCCATGGATTCTCAAAAGGTTTTTCAAGGATTAAGGCCCAATTTTTCTCCCTCAAGCATGTCTAGGGAACCCAATATCTATACCAAGTTCTCAAAAAATTCTAATGGCACTAATATCCCCACTTATATGAATAATATGCTCTTGGGAGGTCATGTTTGGTGATTTCAGGAATTGTTTTTAGCCAAAGATGCCTAGAATTTCCTTTAGGACCTAAGTCACACTCTTTTCTCCCCAACCATATCCAAGGTGTTCGAACCTATAATTAGTCTTAAAATTCTCACTGTTCCACAAAAAACCCACTCATAGTCCAAAGATACCGTGGAAAGGTCTATTGTGGTATTTCAACATATCATTCTTGGATATATATACTAGAAGCTTTCTTTAGGTCCTAAGGCCTAGTTTCCATTCCTTAACCATGTCTAGAACCCCAAGACCCATACCTATTCTCAGAAACTTCTTAACAATTCCCATATTCTGACTATAAGGACAAATATCCCCTCAAGAGGTTAGCTTTGGTGGTTGGAGACATCATTATTAGACCTTTAGGCCTAAAAATTTTCTCTACATCCCAATGCATGAGCTTCCTACACCAACCATGGTTAATACCTCAACACCTACCTAAAAAATGATTGACACCAAATGAAGTAACATATACTACCTTGATTTATGGACATTGCAAAGGAGGAAAAGTTGCCATTTATATTCTTGCACTAGTGGAGCGCCATATGAAGGAAAATGGTCGTGAAGCAAGTATTCATAGTTACAATCCTTTGATGAATGGATTTCACAAGGAAAATGACTTGATACAAATAAGGAGGTTGAGAGGGTATACCATGAAATCGGCCATGTATATTAGCCTATTGTGGTGGATGACATGAAGTTAAATAATGCAATAAGCATGGCTTCTAAGGCATTGATTGTGAAGTTTATTTGTACTAGAAGGATGGGAACAGTGAGTTTGTTAATTTGAATGGATTCAAGTGCATGACTAGTAATAAATTTTAGCTTACCACATAAGGGATCATTTCATTTTCATCTAATGTTAGATGTTGAGGTTACATCCAAACATAGTATTATTTCTAGTCGGTATCTACTACATTTATACCTAGGTGGATTTACCGGTTACTTGATCAAATTACTTATATATCATTCAAGGTCTGTAACATCTCGAGAAAAGACTACTCTATTATTTTGAATATTATTTTATTTTATTTTTACGTTGTAATAAACTTGATGATTCACGACACATGCATGAGCCAAGGGGGCTCAGAGGACACTAATAGTTGAGTGAGTGTTGAGCTAAGAAGCTCTGGAGCACTTCGACTCGAACTAAATAACTGATGTTGAGCTAGAGGCTCTGGAGCATCAAGTGAACTAACAATTATTTTAAATAATGGCTTATTACTATTTTATTCTTTCAAACTGACTGGGGCAACCACTCAAAGAGAAGCTGAGCATGCAAGAATCTAGACAGGTCTTTAGTCCCCCAAGTAATGTCATGACTATCCAATAGGAGAGTAAAAGTCTAATTTATTAAAGACAAAGATTTTAAAATAAAGTGTGAGGATTAAAATAAAATAAAATAAAAATAAAATATATATATATATATATATTAAATTAATAACTGAAAATGCTAGGTGTCAGTTAGAGAACTGAGTGTTGTCAGACCCAAATACCTAGTAGCCCTGCCCTAAAAATTATAAATAGCATAGAAGGAAAACGTTGTTGGGCACGTTGTTCCAAGTACACTGAAGAGGGTCTAGTCGTGAGTCTGAGCGCTCAAACACCAAGGTACTAAAACTTGGTGTGTCCAATAAAGGATTGTCGTGGAGGACTATATTATTATTTCTGCAGGGAAAATGTCATGCAAAAGGACTCACACCAAATAGGCTGATAAACGAACCTTGTGGACACTCTGTTGTAGCGAATAGAGAATCACCCTAGGTCTGTCTAGGTTCTTGTTATGCTCAGCTTAACTCGGGGGTGACCGGTGGAACAATCTAGGAACGGATCGCGATCTAAGGTTGGGAGGAACGTGGAAGCTCCCCAGTTAGTTGGTCTACAGTATTATACTGATAAGTATCTAAATTCGATATTTTTCTATTTCTTCCTTTTTTATTCTGTGTATCCGTTATTTTCTTATAATACATTATGAATAAATGTCTGCATCAGTTAGATGTAGATCCATTGATTTTTTGATAAGTATTTAAATTCAATATTCTGTTATTTCTTCCTTTTTATTTTGTGCATCTGTTATTTTCTTATAATACATTAGGATAAATGTCTGCATCAGTTAGATTTAGATCCATTGAATTTTTTATAAGTAACCCAATATATATGTTAGATCTAAATTCGCTAATCTCATGCTAACAATGTAGATGCAAAATTGTTAGGGCGGGATCTTTAACGTTTGGATTATATTACTAATATCTGAAGGATCTAGATCTGAGAAACATAAATTCTCTTAGACATATTATTTCTATTAATATTATCACATGATAAAAATGCAGGTCTCTTTCCCATTTTCTTGTTTTTCCTTGTTTTATATATATTTAAATAATTTTTATAACCTTGCTTGTTTAGATGTTAGATCTCTATATATTTTTAGACCCAAATATTAATTAGATCTGTTGTAAGTCTCTGGGGTTGATCTTTGAATACAAATAAACGTCCCATGAGAGTTTTGACCTTTCTCAGAAAACAATGAAGATTCTTTACATAAAACCCCAGGACATAACTATACATGTTTCACAAGAAATTGGTACCAGGAAACACGCATAGAAGCCCAAATCCTTTTAATATAGGGCCATATGATTGCCTGGTAGCTAATAATACAGGAAAACGAAGAAAGAAAATCGATACATGACTTTTGGAACCAAGGAAATACAGAATGACAGATGGCACAAACACTTTCTAAAGTCAATTCGTTAACCTAGAGTTAGGGTTCCTGTTATGTTGAATAGCCTTCCTACTTTTCTTCATTTCACATAGGCGTAAGCATAGCTATTAAAAACCCTAAGTAGAAGACAGGAAAAGAACTACCTGGTTGTAGCAGCATTTTCCTTTTAAATTAAAGGTCAAACTACTTCACGGACAATAGAGGCGTGAAAGCCATTAATAGTGTTCAACCTTTGAAATTAAGAAAACAATTAGAACTACCCAGCATCAACGATAGGGGTTAAAGAGGCATTTTTCCTTCCAATTATTCATTCAACAAACTCTGACAGGTAGACGACAGGGCGATTTTCACAAGCAGCATTTAAACCGACAATAAAACAATTGTGATTTACTTTTTCTGAACCATTCCCCTTATCTTAGTAAACACATCAACCAACAAAAGAACCCATGATTTCTTTTCTTACTTTCACAATTGGAGTAAACAATTGAAACAAATATCAAAGCATTATCTTAAATTCTTGGCACATAGCTATATTTTGGGTATATGCCATAACAACCCATATATTATCTTTACAAAACAAAACAAAAGAGTTGAAACAAACCCTTCAAACGTTAAACCTGCCCAGTGAAGTTTCAAACCTTCAAAACAACTGGGTTTGATTACAACAATAAATAAGACTGTTATTTTCTTGCCTCCAGTTAGCCATCAAAAGAAAGCCAAAGGCGTCGGCGAATGGGCAACTCGGCATTGGGCTATTTTCATGTAGTTTTCCCAACCACTTAAAAATAAAAGAGAAATATATTTATACATCATTTCCTTCCTTCAAAACATTACAACATAGCAGTTACAACAGCCTAGAATGTACCCCGAGACCCCAGGTCTTACCAGGGCTCAAAACGAAGTTGTTATCGCCTGTGTAGTCACCATCTCTAGAACGAATAGGCTCCAAGCACAACAGTTTTTTCTTCCCTATCACGAAACCAGAAAGCACGGAAATTATTACTATTACAATCAAATTTAAACGAGCGATATTTGAAACTTAATTTTAGAAGAAGAAGTTTACCTTAACAGAGCGAATGGGTAACCATTGCAATTGGAACAACTCGCAGACTGAAGGGCATGACCAGAATGACAAGAGCTAAAGAAACCCCCCCTGTAGTTTTCTCCAACATCAAAACGACGAAAAAATGTAGAACCAAAGTACAAGGTAAGGGTTTGATGCGAGGGCTCTCTCTCCCAGGTCTCGACGTGGATCCCAGTGCCTGTTGGATCACGTGAAGACCTTAAATGCGCCATCTACCATCAATTTATCACGATGATCATTTTTATGAAAACCCCGGTTGTATAGTTTTGACCAACTTTGAAGTTAAGGGTTTTAAGGCTTATAAAAATACATTGAGTACCCCCTTACTATCAAAATCTCCACGAGTATCACTTTTAAACCTAGCAACATTAACAACTTAGGATTGGATAGGGCACTTCACACCTTCATTGCTCAATTTCCTTATGTCTCCTTCCTTATACTTGTACAAAAGAAAACAAATAACAGATTCCATGCTTTAGTTCAATTGAACTAAGTAAGACCCGGGGGCCCTAGGGACCCCTCTTACCCAATCTAAAGTTTTTCATCTTATTTCTTTTGTATAAACAAAGTTACATCCATTCTTAGGGTTCTAAGAAGACACATTCTGAGCAAAAGTAAGTAAAGACCTTTTTTTGTTGTTTGTTTATCAAACATGAACAATGTCAACACTTAGATACACTTTTGGAAAAATTATAAACAAGCATTTTGAAAAGTCTCGAGACTAGAAATCTTTTCTGTGTTTTGGTTTGTTGACTACGGGGTGATTGACTAACAGTCCTTGCGGTTATGCAAATTTTGACCCTACGAAATTTTTTTAAATTTTTACTCATTTTTAGGGTTGTTACAAGGTCCCATGGCAATAAGTAATTAGGATACCATAAGGATAAAATAATTGTACTAAATTAGTTTATTTCCATAGACTCTCTTATGATTCTACACAAGATATTTCCTCTTTATGCTATTAATTCTAACTAGTGGCATGATATGACTCATTATTGTTTCTTACAGCCTTACAAAGAGATCTATCATATGCATTCAAACAATTATGACTCATTATGATCTCTCTTCTTATGGAAATAATATGAGCTAAAATTTCTATGGTGGTATGCCTTACAAATCTACTTTCTTAATTGACATATCAGTTAGGTAACTAGGGATATTAGAATAATGAAAAGAGATATATGGTGTTACATTTTCTCTATATGCTCTCCATAAGTTTGTCAATTCAATACATTGGTTAAGGTCCTACTTGGAGAAAACCTACAAGAACCTATACAATCCTTTTAAATATTAAGAATTTTTATCATTACCTCTTCCAACCATAAGAAATTCTTATAAAGATAAAAGGAATTTGAACCATTAACCTAGATTTTTTAGACCAGTATTATACCATTGAAACTATTCTCCTAATGAAAATCTAATTACTTGCTAAGATATCCCTCAAATCAATTTTCAATGATTCCTACCTTACATCTACCACATATCATGCGATGCCAATCTATATCCTCCACCTCATTTATGTATTTGCATTGTTCAATGAACCATTTTAGTGGTGGAAGTTTTGTAGTTTTTACAGATGACTGCATGGGAATTTCTATTTAGGTCATTGGAGAGTCAACGACAGGTGGCATATGAAATTATTGAACCAAGTGATCTCTAATAATGTTATGGCCATTGCACTGCACCTTTGAGTAATTAACTCACTCCCAAGTGAGATTTCTTGAGCTCTAAAGGAAATGAAGTTTCCCATACCTTGCAATCCATTAAACGAGGTGATCGAAGCCAGTTCTAACTCCTAAAAATACATTGATATGTTAAAATGGTGGTGACAACTTTAACATCTTGATCTCCTATCAAACTAACAACATACAACATATATTAGTTAGTCTAAAGTTTGGGATATCTCCACATTAGAAACATATTTATATTTAACCCATAGAGCCTCCCTACGATGTAAGTTATAAATATCCTTGACAAGCAATAGAATAAAAGCTAGAAACGATTATGCAATAAGTAAAATAAGAATATTATAAGAAACTAACACTCCCTAGTGCCATCCCCATAGCATATTCTATAATAAGGTTTAGCCCAAGGGGGTCTTCCTATGAGTCTAACAAGTAACAATATTATATTATACCTAGGATTAGAGGCTCATGCCGTGGTTATACATACAACAAAATTTCAGGCCCATCTAGATATAAGATGCTATAGATTCATGCATATTTTTTTTTCGTCTTTTCTGGTTTTTATTTTTTGAAAAAAAAGGAGTAACAAAGGGTTCGATTTCATCTTGTGGAGGCCCTATTATTGATTTTTTGGCTGAGTTTGGACTGCGTGGGTCGTGACATCGTCTAGAGAGGACACAGTCTTGTTTGTGAGGACGATTTACTTTTTGTTAGGTGCATATCCTTACAGTTCCACATCTACAGTGATCCCCACACTTCATCTGGGACAATATCAAGGGTTGTTACAGCCAAAAAGGGATCTGCAATCCATATTGACACCTACAGGAATCTACTATAGCATTGTTGGGTACTCTCATTGTAGTCTTCCTTCTTGTTACGATTGTGCATAACGTTTATGGGTAGTCAAGGAGGGCGCTGAAGCATAATAAGGGAGTCTGAGAAGAAGACGATTTGGGTTGTTTTGAGGAGCTGGTTGCAGACACCAAAGAAAAATCGAGACACCAAAGAACGCTATAGGTTAGAGTTAAAGTAATTTTAGATTTGTTTTTCCACCTTAGAACTGTTGTTACAGTCATTGTAAACTCAAAGTTATATGAATATGATATTTAGGGTTTATTTTCCTTGTTATTTATGAAAAGCAATCTCTATTGCATTTAATGTTCACTGTTAGCGCTATGAAAATCAAGATCTGAAACCCTTGATATCCGAAACAAACTCTTTCCGCACTGTCTAACTTTCTTCCGCAGTGGAATTCTTTCCGGAATGCGGGAATAGAGTTTCCGCACAACGTTTCTTCCCCGTCGTCGATCTCGATCTTGATCGTTGATCTATCAATTTTGTGGCGAAATGGATTCCTGATCGTTCAATCAGTGTCCCCACCAAATCAACGGTGGATTCCAAAATTTATTAAGAGCATTCCATAGAATATCGCGCACATGAAAAATTTTTCAAAGCTTGCAACTTCTCCCAACGATATCACTATAAACCGTCAATCTTCCCCACGATCGATCCCCACTCTACGATCTTGTTTTATTTGAGCGACTGGTTAAGGTTTAACCCTCTACAAATCTTCACTTAATTGATCACTGACAGGATCAATTCCTCTCTGAAATTCAGAAACTATGGAAATCCAAAGCCACAGAGTTTATACAGAGGGTTATATGGAGTGAAAGCGGGATGAATTGTTCTAATCCATAAAAACCACACGCAAAGTCTAATCCTCTGTTCTTTATTCAATTCACCAGAAATTCAAATACACACAGAGAATTCTACTTGTTCACCTCTCGCTCACTCTTCTGTGCACACACCTCTCATTCCTCCATTCATGCTATGTGGAATTTATCTCCCTCTCAAGCTCTATGAGCTAATCAAAGCTTCTTTGAGCTATCCTCGAACCTCTATGAGCTATCCTAAGCTTCAGCAAGCCAACAAGCTCTGTAAGCTAACTAAGTTGCTAAGAAAATAACTCGAACTGATTTAAATACAAGAGGATTATGTTTCCAGATCCTATAACAAAGGAGTACAGTCCTTATTGATCTCTGTTAACCCTATGACTCACAACTAACTCAATCCCGACTATTACATGTGGAAAAGGATCTAGATTCCTTATCCATTTTATTCAGCGTTTACAAAATAAAGAAAATTACAAATGTACGAGACCCTAGGTCTCTTAAGAGTTCCCTTGACCTTGTGAAGTCATGAATGACTTCGCCTTCTTGAGCCTATGCTCCTGCATCAACATATCAGCAGTACATTGAATACAAAAATCAACTAAGACTATTTGGCACAGCTTAGTGGTATTTTTGACAAGTGTTTTTACGAAATCCCTTGACCAAATTACATAAGCAAATAAGCCAAAAAAATCAGCAGGATCCCCCTTGTATAAAAATCAAACCCTCTCACTTCCTTTAGATAAAGCTTGTTAATTGGTCACTGTCTCATCATGTTGAGTGGAGATGAGAACTATGTGAAAGCGTAGAGGAACCATGCACCACTGTCATTTTTGTATTCAATGGTTACTTGTGTTTTTCCATCAGTCCTCAACCAGGAGTAGGTTCCATTCTTTCTGACCTCTGTGAGATTTGCTCCCAGCTTGGTAGGTAGCACATGGGTGAGAGGCATAACTCAGGGGTTTCATTAGTTGCACAACTAGTCCAATAAAGGGTAGCGACCCACGTACTAGACCTCACACAGACTGCCATCCATATTAACAGATCATGACCTATTCAAGCAGTACACAATTAGGCTTCCAACACATTTACACACCCTCACGACACCCTTAGTGATCCGGATTTATGCAGGAACGCAACAGAATACACAAATACCCATAAAAACAAAGATGCAGCGGAAATAACACTTCATTTCATTAATCAAAGAACTGAAACTTGTTTACATATAGGATGGAAATAAACCAGCTAGAGTGCTGGTAGCTTATCTCTGAGAAGAGATGCGGCGACTACATGCCTCGGAACTTTGTGTTACAATGAGGCTCGAAGGCCTATATATTATTGATAATGGAAACCCTACACATCCAAAAACCTAACCCTAGGAGGTGAAATGCCAGAATATGGGCCCCGTAGGGTAACTTGGTACATCAATTTCCTGGGGTCGTAACTTTGGCATACTACCTCCGTTTGACGCCCATGATACATCGTTAGAAATATCTATTCAAGGAATACATTCAGTAACTACAAATATTGAGTCCAAAATGGACTCATATTTTCCCGACCATTCGATGCTGAAAAAACGTCGTTTAGGGCCTCAAAACGGATCCGGAAGTTTAGGACCCGAAAACTGCCAAAAATAGTAAATTGTGCTACAATTAAAGGAAACTAAAAAACTGAAGAAACAATGCTGGGGGTCCAAGTGGAATAGGCAGGTGGCCACCAATATCCTCTTGGATCACTTAGTAACCCACAATAGGTCATGGTACCTTCATACACAGGATTGGGACCCTTAACAGTCCTCAAGGCACTTTCAGCCAGTCATGACAGTCCTAGCAGGCTTAAGACATGTCACAACAACCCTTAGCAGGCTTAAGACAGGTCATGGTTTTCTCTAGAAAGCATTAGTAGAATTTACACATATGAAAATGACTTAAACAGGAAACACAAATTGAATATGAACACTGTGATGAATCTCAGAAACTCAAAAAAAAACTTTTCATTAACACTTCCAAGAAAGTTTACAAAGCTACAATCCAAGCATAGAGGCTTCAAAAATGAAATTCGAACCCTTCCTCCTCCGTAGAGGTTACATTTATAGTGCAATTTACCCCCGAGACGTATCTCGAAACAGGGCATCAAAATTAGTTACATTGACAAAATTAGTTACCACAGGACAACAAACTCTAGCAAAAAGACAAAATTTTCTGGTAACTGCTCCTCCATTCGGCCTCTTCCACTATCTTTGACGCTTCATGCACTCAGCTTCAATTTTTCCTTCCCATACTTTAAGATGAGTTTCCATTGCTCGGCTGCTGGCAAATCCAAGGCGACATGCTCTTTAAGCCACACCCTTATTTCGGTATGATCTATGTATGAATAGCCTACGAGGAGTGTAAGAGCTTCTTTAACTGTAGAGACCAACTCGAAATCCTTCGTCGGTTTTTCCACCACCGTCTTGCTTGCCAGAGGTTGCTCCATATCTACAAAGCACTCCTGGTCTAACCTGCACTCCCATATCTTGCCATGATATCCCTCCTTTGTCCTCATGGATCCATCTTCTTTCCAAAACATAGGAAGACCTTTCTTAAATAATGGATCAAATGCCTCCCTGTACAGCTTCACTTGGTTAGCCAGGAAATCTATCCCTACTTGGACAGTGCTCACTTGTTGGTGCTTGAGTATTACCTTCTTAGCGCTGATGATTGTGGGCACTCTGTCCTTTATATTGGATGCTTGAGCCTGCTCTTCAGACAGACCATTTAAGAACTCTATTGCATTTTGTGCATAATCCTTAGGCTTCTTGTTTAACTTCTCATTTGCCACTGTGACAGCTAACCATGCCAGTTTGATTACAGCTTCCTTATCTACCATGAAGTCCAAATATGGCCTCAACTCCTATGCCTGTACAATAAAATCATCCCAGATGATCTTCTTTGCCTCCTGCAATGCACTTTTCCTTATAACTTGCTGCTTCAGCTTGTCATAATCACCCTGCATCGCTTGGTACTTGGTTTCCCAATCTTTCTTGTCTTTCTCTACAGCCTCTTTGTCCCTTTCAGCATTATCCCACATGGTCTTGAGGTTGGCATTCTGCTTTTTCAATCTTGCCACTTCTACATCATCCAAACTTGCCTTGGCTATTTTTCCTACAATAGAAAAATATCTAGCCTCCACTGTTAGAAAAACAGGATCGTAGAGCAATAACAATAAACAAACATGCAAATATAATCACACACACATTACAAGAGAAACACATATATATCGTGGTTCACCCCAAGATGGGCTACGTCCACACTGAAGTTACCAGTCCTTATTATTATTCCATCCAGCAAAGTGAAGGGATACAACCTGTAGCACAACCACTGCACTTCCTCTTCACTGTTTCACGGTCTCTCTTCCAATCTTAGAGATCTTTACAATGCATAATACCTAATACATCAACCCTAGCCGTATTACAATGTCTTTCTTTTATAAGGAAAATACAATGGGAAAATACCACAGGTTACCCAAAACCATGGGCCCAAAAACTGTTGGCAAAAACAGCCCCAAAATTTTTTCTCGAGGGTCCTACCCCCGTAACTTGGGGGTGTTGCCCCAAAAAACCCTTTCTCGAGGGCACTTCCCCCACACACCCCAGCCATGGGAGTGGACACTCCCCTGGACCCCCCCTAGGGTCATGCCGGGATCATAACCAAACCTGGGGTACGGACACAGCTGAATAATAATATCTTTGAATCTGGAGATTAGGCTCCACAACCAACAATCTCCCACTTGGAGACTGATCACAACAACTCCACCGCTGCTGCACTTGCTGGAATTGGACTTGGCAACTTTCTCCTCTTCACCTTCATGCTAGAAGGCCAACTGAAACCGAGTAAGAACTCAGTTTCTCTCTAGTCACTACCTTTTTGAACATGTCTGCAGGATTCTGGCTAGTGTGTATCTTTTCTAGCTTCAACAATTCATCTTCCAGAACAGAGCTTATGAAATGGTACTTGAGCTGTATATGTTTAGTCCTGGAATGGAATGCTGAGTTCTTTGCAAGATGAATGGCACTCTGGTTGTCACTATACAACCTGCTATCCTTCTTCTTCTTACCCAATTCCTCCATAAACCTCTGCAACCAAATCATCTCTTTACTAGCCTCTGTAACAGCAACATACTCTGCTTCCATTGTTGAAAGTGAAACAACCTTCTACAGTTTCGAAATCCAACTTACTGTTGTTCCACCTACAGTAAACACATACCCTGTGGTGCTCCTCCTTCTATCCTTATCACCTGCCATATCGGCATAATCATATCCCTGTAGAACAGTGTTTGAACCGCTAAAACATAATGCATGAGTGGTAGTACCTCTTAAATACCTGAGAATCCACTATACTACCTTCCAATGTTCTTTACCTGGATTGTTCATATATCTGCTCACAACTCCCACTGCTTGTACAATATCTGGTCTTGTGCACACCATGGCATACAACAAGCTACCAATTGTTGATTGATAGGAAATCTTGAACATGCAATCTGTCTCTTCCTGTGTCTTGGGACACATTTCCTTACTTAGACTGAAATGGCTAGCCAAAGGTGTACTAACTGGTTTTGCATTATGCATTCTGGACCTTTCCAACACCTTTTGTATGTACTCACTCTGAGACAATGTCAATTTGTGATTTTTCTTGTCTCTTGTTATTCTCACACCAAGGATTTGCTTTGCAGCACCCAAATCCTTTATCTCAAATGAATTAGCTAGCTTCATTTTGACTACATTTATATCATGCATGTTAGACCCTGCAACAAGCATGTCATCCACATACACTAACAAGATAATATATTTTTCATTGTCTATCTTTTTGAAATAAACATAGTGGTCAGAATGACATCTACTATAACCTTGTTCTATCATAAACCTGTCAAATTTTAAATACCAATGCCTTGGAGCTTGCTTCAAACCATACAAGCTCATTTTCAACCTACATACCAAGTTCTCCTTACCTTTGACCTCATACCCTTGTGGCTGCTGTATATATATCTCTTCCTCCAAATCCCCATGGAGAAAGGTTGTTTTTACATCTAACTGTTCAAGATGCAAATCTTCTACTACCACTAGACTTAAAATAGTCCTAATTGAAGTCATCTTAACAACAGGAGAAAATATTTCATCAAAATCTATACCTTTCTTCTATGCAAACCCCTTTACAACAAGTCTGGCCTTGTACCGCTTCTTGCCTCCTTATTCTTCCTTCAGCCTGTAAATCCATTTGTTCTGCAATGCTCTTTTACCAGCAGGCAACTGAACCAAATCCCAAGTCTGGTTTCCTACCAATGAGTCCATCTCCTCATTCATGCCTTGCTCCCACTTCTTTCTAGTTTCCACCTGCATTACTTCTTCATAACATCTTGGTTCACCAGCATCAGTCATTAACAAATAATACATTGAAGGAGAGTATTGTTCAGGGAGTCTACTTAACCTGGTAGATTTTCTTGCAGTTGCAGGAGTTTCCGGCACTTGCTGTTGTTCTTGATTTTCTGGCACCTTTGGAACTTCATTTTCTGTAATTTCATCAAGTATTGTGTACTCTGTGTTTTCATTTTCATGTTTCTTTCCCTACAATTGATATTTATACATGACCTTTTCATTGAATATGACATCTCTACTTCTAATGATTTTATGATTTTAATAATCCCATAAACGATAACCAAAATCATCAACTCCATATCCAATAAAGGTACATTTCTTGGATTTAGCTTCAAACTTTGTTCTATTTTCTTTATCAATATGGACAAATGCTTCACAACCAAACGTTCTCAGAAATGAGTAGTTTACCTTTTTATCTGTCCATGCCTCCTCTGGAATACCACCATCCAAAGCACTTGAAGGTCCTCTGTTTATTAAATAAACAACAGTATTTACAGCATCCGCCCAAAACTGTAAGGGCAACCCTGCACGCAGTTTCATACACCTTGCACTCTCCATGATCATTCTGTTCATCCTTTTTGACACACCATTTTCTGGTGGTGTTCCTGGGACTATCTTCTCTCTATGAATCCCATGGTATGAATAGTAACTATCAAACTCCTTGCCGCAGTACTCACCTCCATTATTAGATCTGAGACACTTCAACCTTTTTCATGTCTCATTCTCAACCAAAGCTTTCCACTTCTTAAAAGTAGCAAACACATCAGATTTATGTCTAATGCCATAAAGCCAAGTTTTCCTAGTTACATCATCAATAAATGTAACATAATAATGAGAGACACCAAGAGATTGTACTTGATCCAATCCCCATACATCTGTATGCACTAGCTCTAAATTTTCATTCTTCTTCTGTTTCCCAATCCTAAGAAATCTGACTCTCTTCTGTTTTCCATAAACATAGTTCTCACAGAATTCCAAACTTACCTATTTCAAATCTGGCAGCAACTTCCTTGAGTGGAGAATCTGCATCCCCTTCTCACTCATGTGGCCAAGCCTATGATGCCACAATGCTATATTTGTTCCTATGGAAGCTAAAGAGATAGAATGGTCAGTATTATGAGAACATAAATACAACGTACCTATCCTGTCTCCTTTTGCTATCACCATTGATCCTTTAGTGATCTTCCACCACTTTTCTCCAAATGTATATAGACAGCCGTGTTAGTATATTTAGACACTTAGGAGTTAGTTAAGATCAACTTGTGTAATATATCCGTTAGGGATAGTGTGTCTCTTTAGTATGCATTAGTATGCATTTGTAAATACTTAATCCGACGGTCACGATATGTTTCCGACATAGAGTGATCCGACGGCTCAACTTCTCTTAGATCAAACCTAACCTTGATCCGTGGCTTAACACCCGATTGGTCCATGATCTCTATTTAAAGAGCATGGAGGGTCATTGTTTAGTTGATCGATTATGAGAAGCTCATTTGTAACTTTCTTTCTTTGCATAATAAATTGTCCCGTAGAAGCTATTTGGCCGGGGCCGTGGAGTGTTTCCCTCAAGAGGGTTTAAACCACGTCAAAACATCGGTGTGTTGATCTGTGATCTGTTTGTGTGAAGTGGTTGCTCTTGGTGTTCGGTCCTTTGGTAGTACCCTGTGTACCCGAACAAGCCGCCATCTCCCAACTGCCCTTTTGAGATCAAATTTCTTTTTATAGCAGGAATATGCCTAAAATCTTTTAACAGCCGGCCAGTTCCATTCTTAACTTTTATCCATACCTTACCCATTCCAACAATTTTACATGGCTCATCATCACCCAATAAAACATGTCCAAAATCGCTTAGAACATAATCGTAAAAATATTTCCTATGGGGTGTAGCATGACATGAAGCCCCTGAATCTACTACCCAATAATCACTAGTATTATCTAATGCAAGAATCAAAGCATCTTGTAACACATCACCTGCTACATTTGCTTCCTGGGTAGTTTATTTCTGTCCATCTACTTTCTTCTTTAGAGATCTACAATTTTTCTTCAGATGTCCTTTCTTTCCACAGTTCTAGCCCTTTTTAGAGTTGCTGTAATTACCTTGGCTCTTTCCTCTCTCATTCTGTCTTCCCTTGCTCTCCATGGTAAACGCATTACCTGATGTCTGACCTGTGCTTTTTCTTCGCATTTCTTCGCTAAGAATAACACCAATAACATCATCAAATTTCAACGTGTTTGAACCAGAGACAGAGTTACTTACAGCCATGACTAAGTTATTCCAGCTTTCTGACAATGAACACAATATTAGAAGAGCCCTAACCTCATCATCGAAGTTCACACTTACAAAACTTAGTTGATTTGTAACCATATTAAAATCATTTAAATGATCAGTAACAGATCCACCTTCAGACATCTTCATAATAAATAAATGCTTCATTAGAAATACCTTGTTGGAGGTCGAGGGTTTTTCATACAGCTTATCCAATGCGCTCATCAAACCCTCCATTGTCGTTTCTTTTGAGATATTGAAAACCACCGACGAAGCCAGGCTCAGCCGTATTGTTCCCAAAGCCTTTCTGTCAAGAACCTCCCATTCTTCATCATTCATGGCTGTTGGCTGCTTTGCTCTTCCTCCCAACGGCAGGAATAGATCCTTCTGGTACAGATAGTCCTCCATTTGCATCTTCCATAACTAGAAGTTTTGGCCATTAAACTTCTCGACCCTAAACTTTTCTTTTTCTGCCATTGCTCCAACTTGAACCAGAAACCCTAGCTTCCTGTGGGTTTATCTTCCAAATAGACCTTTGGCTCTGATACCAATTGTTAGAAAAACAGGATCGCAGAGCAATAACAATAAACAGACATGCAAATATAATCACACACACATTACAAGAGAGACACAGATATATCGTGGTTCACCCCAAGATAGGCTACATCCACACTGAAGTTGCCAGTCCTTATTATTATTCTATCCAACAAAGTGAAGGGATACAACCTGCAACACAACTGCTGCACTTCCTCTTCACTGTCTCACAGTCTCTCTTCCGATCTCGGAGATTTTTACAATGCATAATACCTAATACATCAACCCTATCCGTATTACAATGTCTTTCTTTTATAAGGGAAATACAATGGGAAAATACCATGGGTTACCCAAAACCATGGGCCCGAAAACTGTTGGTGAAAACAGCCCCAAAAATTTTCCTCGGGGGCGCTGCCCCTGTGCCTCCCAGCTGAGGGAGTGGACACTCCCCCGAACCCCCCTAGGGTCATGCCAAGATCATAACCAAACATAGGGTACGAACACGACTGAATAATAATATCTCTGAATCTGGATATCAGGCTCCACAACCGACATCCACTAAGGGTGTGACCATGGCTTCTATCTCTTGTTCTTTGTCTTTCAACTTTTTCTCAAGCCCTTCAACTTTAGCCTTCAAAGCTTCCTCACTATCCATTAACAATTTCATATCTACTTGCCACTTGTTCTCTCTTTCTTCAAACTCTACTAGCCTAGCTTTACAATCAGTCAACTTACCCTACAACTCTTCTTTTTCCTCTTATAGTTCTACAATTTCTGGTGCATTCACCAGTTGGGCAGCTGGAATCTTCAATTTCTTCTTTAGTGACAAAATTTCTAGATATTTTTCATCTAATAGCTTCTAAATGCTAGCCCTTTTATCTTCTTGAGTTTCAGTGGCCAATAGTGAAGCCTGGAACTTTTTCACTTGTGCATTCAGGCTCTTGTTCTCCACCTTTTCCAATCCCAACTGCTTTTGCACTTTGGTTTTGTTGGTCTGCACTTTTGATAACTCTATGGAAGCCCTCAACAATTTGTTATAGATGACTTCACATGTCTCCTTGTGCATATTGATCACATCAGGTACTGGTATGTTGTCACATACCCTCCCATCAGACAAAGCAAGGGGGGAACATGACACTAAATCTGGGCATCTAGCCCCATGATTATTAACATAATTCACCGAATATAAAAGAAAGGGACATAAGCAGATATATATATGTATGTTGTAGAAACACAATGGAATTAAAATCATCTAAATGTCTAACATACATTCAACATTTTTATGACAACCATTAAATAAAGATATTGCAGAATTTATGCAAGAGAGAGAGTACTTATCTTAAAACAAAGTAGTCCCGAGCAACTGGCTATGAAACTGCAACGTTCCACCCAACCGTAGGCCAATTGTGCTCATCAATCTATCAACACAATGGCCACCCCCAAGCTGAGCATGATTCTACAAGGAGAAAGGTAACAACAAGTTCACACATAGCCACAATACACCAAAATCAACTAAGCCAATCTACACTTGGGTTTATCAGATTGCTAAGGCAAAGGGGAGGGAATGAATTGCTAAGCTAATGAGCTCAAACATAGAGGCATGGATACCTCTACAAGATCTATATATCTTGGCACCCACAATGCCTACACACCCCACACAAGGAAGTATTCCCTTCACTAATACACAGCCCCTCATGCCATACCTTCCATTCTAGTGTTATTCAAGGTGTGCATAGAAGAGTAGCCAACCTTTTGATCTTCTTGAGAGGTTACCTCCCTCACTAGGTTTATCAAGCCAATTCAGGTCCACTTCCACCCCAAATTTCTTGCTCACTGTTCAAACCAAAACAGGGATGCACAAAACAGCAAAATCACAAGTGTTGAGCATGAAGAAAAACGTTTTTATAGTGGGATTCCCAAAATGGGGTTTCCAATAGCTTTAGAAAAACGTGGGCAACCAAAAACAAATTGGTAGATGAAGAATTTAGTCATGGGAGGGCGAATCGATTTTAGAAAACGTTTATGGGCATTCAAGGGACAAAAACGACCTCCATAAACCCCCAAATCGTGACTCCCTTCCTCCCGGCCACTAGGTAATACAAAAACAAGTTCCTAGCCATGGAAAATGTAGGTAAATGATAGAAAATGTGAAGGAGAAAGCCCGAGCTAGCGCAGACTGTGTGAGAGAGCAAACGCCATGGGTCAAGAATGGCTTTGGGCACAATTTCGTGGGTGTTTTCTTGCTCAAGAAGCAAAAATACGATTTTCCATATTGATGGCTTGCCCATACATGAAATTGGCTTCCATATCTCTCAAATCCCAAGGCATTAACTACCTCAACCAACTCTTGGAAGAATTAAATGATTGGGTGCATAAGTCAAAATGGATAGTTGATGGTTTATGGGTTCTCTCAATGACATTTGGATTAACACCATTGGCTCAAGGGTTTGAATAATTTCCCCTCCCTATTCCTTGTAAAATCATGCCCCATCTCTTTGTTGCATTGCATAGCTAGTTGTGGGTATTTCATTAAAATTCGTATTTACATGATGTCTTAATTGTCATGTCCCCAATTTTGGATTAATTCAGTGACCATGGGTAAAAGGGGACATTATTTTCCTAGGAATATAAATGATAATTTAATCCTGTAACTATATAATAAATTTTAGCCTAATTTCTATTGGAGGAATTACTTTTATTCATTTAAATTAATTCCTTTACTTAATATTCCTAAAATAATTGGGCAAGTGGGCCAAGAGAGTGCCCTCATGGAGATAAGGTTTCCAAATTGGATCTAGAGACAAGAAAATAGAAATATGGCTAAATCAATTTGTGGATTTAGGAAAAGAACAAAAAAAGGAAAGGTGTAAGAGTTTCTAAAAGCAAGAAAATGCAAACAACCAGAAAAAGCAAAAGGAGGGCGCAGTTTCCAAAAAAAAGTTCAGTTTACAAATCAAGCAACTTTTACAAAGCAGGAAACATATGGAGACAAAGGGGGGCACACTTTCTAAAGGAGAAAAGCTTGTAAGGCAAAATAAAGGAAAGTATGTCAACTCATGGGTGACATATTCTCACAGGTCACCAAGCTCTTCAACTTGCTCAACAAGTCATCATGAAGTTTATAAAAGAAGCCAACCAACTCCATTTCAGAACTTTTGTCACTGTGAGTTTATGAGTGAAGCATTTTAGCTTCTCAAGGTTTGGTGATGTGCCCAAGCTAATTAATGGGTGATGTGCCCCATTCTTCTATTCTACTTCTCTTCTCTAATATTTTGTTAGGATTTGCAGCCATGGAGATATGATATGCAGTTCCATATACTCCAATACTAAGAAGAACCCAAGCTTACAAGGATTTATCATCATAGAGGGTAAATTCGGAGGAGACAACATTGAAGGGCCGAAATGGAAGTTTTGGGTTCAACACTTCTGATCATTTTTGGGTTGTGAGACCTATTCCATTGCGTCCAGAGGGCTGTTTCCAGTAGGAAACACTTTTTGTCTCGTCGAAAAAGATGTCCGGATGACCAAGATACACCCATTTTCACCAAAGCCAAGGTATCATGTGTTAAGGAGTGCACATGTGAAGTTCCAGTTCAGTGAATGCACCCATGACAGCTTAGGAAGCTCAGTGCGCAGCCAACACTCTATTTTAGACCTGTTGTATATCAGAATACATTTTCAGAACAGAGCTCTGTTCATTACCTCTCTTCTTCTATTCATTATATGGCCCTATGAGGGGATTTCCTAGTCAATAAGTCATTGTACTGAGGAGGAGCTATTAAATGAGTACAAATATGGTTAAGTGAGAAAACTTTCATCTTGCTACTATTAATTACATTATATCAAAGCACTCTAATATTTCAGAACAGAGCATTACATTTAAATAAGTCATTACTTAACTCAGAATAGAAGACTAGCTCATTGAGCATTGTTTAATGACTAGTTTCACTAAAATGACTGTCAAATTTATTCTAAATGTAAGATCTTATTTATGTAAGTTGTAGGAGGTCATTAATATACCATAAAAGCCATATCCGTTCATACTTTAAGAATTTAGAAAGATTTACCCACTGTTTGTGAAGATTGAAAATAGACTAGCTCTGTCATCCCGACAGGGTCTAAAATCTCCAAACCACCTCTACTCTTCCCGAATCTTTATGATTGTTGTCCAGAGAATCCCTTGTGCCTATTTGACCATCATAACTCAGTTTTGTACCCACCCAGTCTAGTAAGCATATGTTGGTGCGCCCAGGAAGCTTTGCGGTAGGCTTCAGCAGTAGCTGATGTCCGAAACATAAATGGCCCCAGTACTTCATGCTTAGGACTCTCCCTCTGATATTAATATTTGTTGCTACATATTTCCCCATACAAATTCAAGAACTGAAAGTTCATCCCACCATCCTCAAATTCAGTTTCCATCCCCCTCACTAACATCCTGCTCGGTTTGAAAAGATTATTAAGAAATTTATCCTGTGAATTTTATTAAAATTTATGAAGTTGAGTTAATATCTGGGTCAAATCTTGGCTAGGATATTACATTAATTTACATTGTGCCTGTCCAGCACAAGAACCATAGGTATCTATTTTTAATTTCCGATAGATAAAACGCTAAATCGATGGCGGGGCCTTGGCCTTGAGCTCCTCACCATGATTTAATAACGATATTTACACCATTTACAATTTTAATGCAATAGGGTCAAAATGGGGAAGTGACATATGTCTTCCAATTTTACTTTTAGTTCTGTGGCCTTACTCTTAATGGCTAAGGCAAGACTCAAGGTATTCTGGGAAAGGTTCCTGCTTACCTCCAAGGCTACATCCTTCTTGCACATTTTTCTTGCATCAGCATACAGTTTGGATTCTTTTGAGATTGTATCTGGGCTCTCCTCATATCCCTCCAGTAACTTAGGCCTGCTTAGGCTTGATGTTGCAGCCCTAGTGTTAAATTTTCAGAATTTACTTCAATATGATCTAGGATCTTAACTGAGAGAACAACATGTACAGCATATCTACAGCATATCAATCATGGAGACAATAATGCAAGCACACAAGAGACACAAAGATTTACTTGGGGAAAACCATAAAGGTGAAAAACCCCAATAACTTCCTCAGAGATAGATAGAGCAATGATACAACCAACCAAGAGAGATAGCCATAACCTAGCAGCAGATCCTCCTCCTCCATAAGTGCGCCACTCCTCCTTGAGTGCATGTGTGAGAAGTGAGTGAGTAAATAGAGTGCCTCCCGCACTCTATTTATACTTGACTTGACTTGCCTTTTTACCTAACTCATGTAGGCTCGAACTTAACAACATAACATAATGTTGAGTGGGCCGACCCCCAATAGGGTGGTCTAATAACCCTTTGACCCACATGGCCGACCCCCAATAGGGTGGTCTAATAACCCTTTGACCCACATGACTTATACAGGGCCGACCCCAAGCAAGGTGGTCTAATAACCCATCAAGTATAAGTTACGACACTTACAATATAAATGACGACACTTCCTTATAGAGGAATAATACCATCTCTATAGGAATATAATATACATATATGTGAAATACATTCTGAAGTTACATATACATCAACACTCCCTCTTAACTAGGAAGGTATTTCTCAGCACAGTTCTTCTAGCACAAGTCATCTTCTCTGGATCATCGTCACTGGATAATCGTCATCGAGTCATCATCATCGTCACTGCTGCTGCTATCTCAATCAATCTCTGAATCTACTCGTCATAGGAAGTTCTACAGAGCCAGTCCTTTTTCATACTGGATGTAGGCCCACCACCTGCAGGTCTTCGTCATCACTGGCCATACTGTGGAATCCTCAGGACTTATTACGTGCGTCACAAAACCTCGAAAGAGCATCCCAGGATGTTACGGGTACACAACTCCGACCTGTAGGATCTCCCAGGGCGCTATTACATGTGACCCCACCACAAAACCTCGAAAGAGCATCTCAGGATGTTACGGGTACACAACTCCGACCTGAAATCTCCCAGGGCACAAATTACATGTGGTCCACCACAAAACCTCGCAAGAGCATCTCAGGATGTTACGGGTACACAACTCCGACCTGAAATCTCCCAGGGCACAAATTACATGTGGTCATGGTAAAACCTCGAAAGAGCATCTCAGGATGTTACGGGTACACAACTCCGACCTGAAATCTCCCAGGGCCCAAATTACATGCCATAGGACAAAACCTCGCAAGAGCATCTCAGGATGTTACGGGTACACAACTCCGACCTGAGATCTCCCAGGGCACAAATTACATGTCCTCCCAGAGCAATGTCTCGAAAGAGCATCCCAGGCTGTTACGGGTACAAAACTCCGACCTATAGGATCTCCCAGACATGCTCATCTGCACAACCTGATCCACGGCCACAGAGTATCAACCTGATACTCACCATACATCATCCTGATGTACTCATGATCGTCCTGATCATCATCATTGCAACGTCCTGCTGCATGTCATCTGGAGCAACATCCTGAAGCTCACCATCCATGATCATCCTGATCATCATCACTGCAACGTCCTGCTGCATGTCATCTGGAGCAACATCCTGAAGCTCATCATCCATGATCATCCTGATCATCACTGCAACATCCTGCTGCATGATCTACCTGATCATCAATGCATCCACCTGATGCATACCAAGTATCTACCTGATACATATCATCATACATGATCCTCCTGATCATACAATGTATCCACCTGATACATGATACGTATCACCATACATGATCCACCTGATCATACAATGTATCCACCTGATACATATACAGATACATGGTCCAAGCATCCAACATGATGCATATACAAAATACATACACATGATCCAACTGATCATATCCAGCATCCAACATGATGCATCCATAAATGATCCACCTGATCATATCCAGCATCCAACATGATGCGTACATACATACATAAAAATGATCCAACTTGATCCAACTGATCATATCCAGCAGAAACCAGAACATCATCCTGATGCTCATCATCCAGCGCTTACATCCACAGCCATGTGAAGGATCCTCCTTCCACATGCTTGGAATGGCTTCAGCAAATGTGTCCATCACTTCTTCCTCGAAGTGTCCTCGATCTGAAGAATGCCAAGCCTCTCTCTAAAGTACTCGAACTTCACCCTGGCTAGTGGCTTCGTCAGCACATCTGCAATCTGCTCGTCCGTCGCAACATATAGGAGCTTCAAAGCTCCTCTCTGCACCATATCCCTGATATAGTGATATTTGATCTCTATGTGTTTCGACCTGTCATGAAACACTGGGTTCTCGGACAGCTTCACACAACTCTGGTTATCACAGAAGATACCAGTAGCTTCCAACGAGAGATCAAATAACTCAGACAGTAGCTTCCATAGCCATACTGCCTCGCAACTAGCTGAGCAGGCTGCAACATATTCTGCCTCAGTTGTATTCAGTGCTACGCAGGACTGCTTCCTGCTAAACCAAGAGACCACACCTGATCCCATACTGAAGCATCACCCAGATGTGCTCTTCCTATCTGCAGCACTGCCAGCCCAATCTGAATCAACATAACCATGTAGGTTAAACTTTTGATTTGCTTCATACTTGAGCCCATAATCCACTGTACCCTTCAGGTACCTCAGAACATGCTTTACAGCAACCAGGTGAACACTCCTTGGATCCGTCAGGAACTGGCTCAATGTGTTCACAGCAAAGCAAATGTCTGGTCTTGTGTTCGTCAAGTACATCAAGGACCCAATCATCTGGCGATACATAGAGACATCAATCGGCTCAGATGAAGCATCACATAGAAGCTTCAGATTTGATGCCATAGGTGTGGCCATGGGCTTGCAATCCATCATCCCGAACCTCTTTGGGATCTCTACTGCATACTTCCCTTGTCCAAGGAAGATTCTATCTGCACTCTGCCACACCTCCATGCCAAAAACAAATAGTGCATCATCCCCAAGTTCTTCATCTCGAACTCGGTAGTAAGCTTCCGCTGCATGTCGACAATCAATCTATCTTCACCATACCAAGTTCTGCACATATATGATTTCCTATCATGAGTCTCAGAACCAAGTGGCTGCTCTACATACACTTCTTCTTCAACTACACCATTCAAGGAAGCTGTCTTGAATCCATCTGGTGTATCTTCTATTTCATCACTTTTATATTTCTCAATGCTGCCATCTGCAACATGCTTGATCTGATAGTTCCACTTGGAAGTCATATCAAACTTCCCTTCATGTCTTGGGATTACATCCCAAACATCATTCTTCATGATCGACGGATCATGGTATTTCATTTCTTCATCCCAGATCCTGGGAACTTCAATATCTTCAATAAATATCTTTGTTGCTGGAACAAATGTTGTAGTCCTTCTTTTGTAGGAGATGGCATACGATATTTCCTACACAACAAGTTAAATTGCATGATTAGAAAACATCTCATAGTTTTCAGAACAAATTCTTACACATAAAGAAATATGCCATACAGTCATGCAATTATCTTAGCCAATGCTTCAATACAACATTTATCCATATTCCGTAACTTTCTAGATGTCTTCCAATCTCTACCAGAACATTGTTAAGAGTGTGCACAACTCCCAATATGTCAGCAAAGAGGTTTCATTCTAGATAAGTAGCAATGGAATGTTGTACAGTGCCATAGGCCACTTACCCATGCATATTATGAGTATATTGTTCATCAATGCAATTATTCTAATATGCATAATACACAACCTAATTCTAGGAACATCAGTATATACATTATTGAACAGTATTATTTAAGAAATGACAATTCAAATACTTATCTTTGTTTGTTCGTTGGGTGGACTCCCTCTGAGTCTTCACTTCCTTGCAGGAGCTGCTGGAGTCCTAATCTGAAGTAGCTTCTTCTACACCTTTCTATTGTGGGATGTAGAGAGATGGTCAACTCCCTCTGAATATTTGCATCCTTGCATAAACCACTAGAGTGTACTCCCTCTTGATCTTTGCTTCCTGGATTACCTGTTCTTGAGCTCATATTCATCCTTGGTCCCTATGCATGCTTATTAGTATCATGAATGTATTATCCTTGTGATCTCATATAAAATCATACATTCATTAGTATACTATTAAAACACAATAATCTCAAGCATGTATAGTCATGATCATTTCAAACAGAAAATAATAAGCATTAGCATTCAAGGTTTATGTAGAATTCTTAAGGTTAGTCAAATCATAAGAAACATAACATGTCTAAACCTGTAATTACTCAAACCTATGACTCTTCAGGTTAGTTGAATCATCAATCAAGATAAGAGATATATTATGCATAAGACCTGTGATTATTCCAACCTATACCTTCATGATTCTTCTGGTTAGTCATATCATCAATTAAGGTAAGAAACATAATATGCATACAACCATGATTATTCAAACCTATGACTTCATGAATAATCATTATCAACAACAGTATAAGATCCTAACACAACGTAGGATTCTATCTTGATATAGGAAAAACATACCTGGATTAGCATGCTAGCTATTTATGTCTAACATACTCACATGATGTCTTCTTGTTCTTCTTCAATGACTTGTGCTAGTAACCTGTATATCTCATAGGTTAACTATTACAAAACCAAGTTATACATACCTCGTAGATGGATCTTCTATGAGATCCATGACAATGGATGAATCTTTGTCCTCATGTTATCATGATCATATGTTCTTGGACCAGAACATGATTTGTCTTTCTTGGTGTACCTTTCATGTTAGTAGACAACATAAACCTCATACAACACCATAATGCATTAGTACAATCATAAGTGTCAACACCTTAACCAATGAATATCTTCTATCATGCATTCATACTTTTGTTAAGGTGATACGACAAATCTAAAATCAAAATTGTACTAACCGTAATAACATGAAGACAAACATACCATAAACTTAATCATGGACAAATATCGAAACATACCTTGATGAGTCATACCTATCGAGATCGCTTGTAATCTTCTTATGTAAGGCATTAGCCTCATCTCCCTCTGAAACAGGAACTTCTTCACTCATGCAGATGATCAATCCATCTTCTTCTAGGGTTAACCCAATCCACTTGATTTGCAAGAACTGGACCTAGAGCTGGATATGGGTTTGTCAGAGAAACCCCAAAAATTCAAACTTTGAATTTCATACTTCCGAAAGGATAGAAATATGCGCCTTGATGAGCTGATCAAACTGGTATATTCAGAATTTGAAAACTGCAAAGTTTCACTCCTCAATTTTTCCTTTGAAACTTCCGGATTCACTGGACATGACCCTGAACTGGGGTTTCATGAAGCCCACTCTTCTGCTCAATCAAAATGTTTGATCCAAAGCTCTAAGCTTCTATTTTTCTGAGGAGCTTCCAGCCGTGGTCACAGATTTAAAAAATTCTCATTTTTATAGAAGCCCTAATTTTCCACTTTTCTGATCAAAGTCCCGAACTAGGGTCTAATCAAGCCCGGCCTTCTGCCCAACCAAAAATTATGATCTTGGTCTCTAAATTTTTATTTTGATGAGTAGCATTCAGCCGTGGTCTCCGATTACAAAAATTCCAATTTTCTCCAAAGCCCTAAATTCCGGAAGCCATGAATGAAGGTACCAAAAAATAATTCTGTTTTGATAGAAATATGTACCTGATTGTTTTTGGTGTAACACCGAAATTTCTGATCCACAGGGTCTGAAAAAGTTTCCTGAGATAGCCTGACCTGTTATCTTTCCATCCTGATAGGCCTGACCTCAATTGGATTCTCTGAGAGAGAGTTATGCCAAATGTCGCAACGTGACCTGTTTTGGGATAAAACAGGAGAGCGAACTTGTACGGCGTGCCACGTGTCACTGTTTTAACTTCGGCCTCTGAAAACGTTTTCTGAGATAGCTCGGCCTGTTACCTTTCCATCCCGACAGGTCTGACCTCAATTGGACTCTCTTAGAGAGAGTTATGCCAAATGTCGCAACGTGACCTGTTTTGGGATAAAACAGGAGAGCGAACTTGTACGGCGTGCCACGTGTCACTGTTTTAACTTCGGCCTCTGAAAAAGTTTCCTGAGATAGTACAGACTGTGTACTACCTGTCACTTTTTACGAAATTTCATTTGGAGCTTCCTAGCCCAAGATATGACCTTTTTCCCAAGGTCACCTTATTTTGACTCAGATCTGGAAGAGGCAGAAACCCTATATTGTACAGATCATAAATCACAAAGTACAACGAATTAGAGGTTGTCCTTTGGACACAAGATACCTGGAGATCTTAGCTTCGGCCTGTAACAATTTCCGATCCGAAAAATTCGCCAAAACAGATTTATAGCGAAAGTGCTACGATGACTGGTTTTTTCTATATCAAGCCCTAGCATCGTAAGTGCAACAAGTGTCATACATGCCATATCATGCCTTCTTTCAGGCTAGCTCTGATACCATGTTAAATTTTCAGAATTTACTTCAATATGATCTAGGATCTTAACTCAGAGAACATGTACAGCATATCTACAGCATATCAATCATGGAGACAATAATGCAAGCACACAAGAGACACAAAGATTTACTTGGGGAAAACCATAAAGGTGAAAAACCCCAATAACTTCCTCAGAGATAGATAGAGCAATGATACAACCAACCAAGAGAGATAGCCATAACCTAGCAGCAGATCCTCCTCCTCCATAAGTGCGCCACTCCTCCTTGAGTGCATGTGTGAGAAGTGAGTGAGTAAATAGAGTGCCTCCCGCACTCTATTTATACTTGACTTGACTTGCCTTTTTACCTAACTCATGTAGGCTCGAACTTAACCACATAACATAATGCTGAGTGGGCCGACCCCCAATAGGGTGGTCTAATAACCCTTTGACCCACATGGCCGACCCCCAATAGGGTGGTCTAATAACCCTTTGACCCACATGACTTATACAGGGCCGACCCCAAGCAAGGTGGTCTAATAACCCATCAAGTATAAGTTACGACACTTACAATATAAATGACGACAATTCCTTATAGAGGAATAATACCATCTCTATAGGAATATAATATACATATATGTGAAATACATTCCGAAGTTACATATACATCAACATCTAGTAGGTGTTATGTTGAATGTTAAATTTTGAGCATTAATTCCCAATACTCTAGGATCTTTACTGAGAGAATAACATGTACAGTATATCAATGCATATCAATCATAACAAGCATGTCAATCATCACAAGAAGCAAAAGCATGAGAGACAATAGACACAATGTTTTCGTGGAGAAAACCCTAAGGTGGAAAACCCCACAACTTCCTCATAAATAGATAGATCAATAGCTCAACCAAAGTACAACCAAATATACAGAGATAGTATTCTACTAGCAGATGAGATCCTCCTCCTCACATGTGCACCACTTTCCAAGTGAAAGAAGAATGAGTTTCTGAGTGATCTAAATAGAGATTTCCCCATCTCTATTTATACTTGTTATGTTTGCCCAATAACCTTATGGGGCTGACTTGTCTAGCTAGGTACATCAACCACATATTACATAAATTAGGGCCGACCCACACATGGTGTTCTAATAACCCATCGGCAAGTTAACACACTTGCGACACTTGTCAATACACATGACGACACTTCCGTATAGAGGAATGACACATCTCTATAGGAGTACAATAATACATAAATGAAATACATGGATGAAATACATTCCGAAGTTAAATATACATCAACACTCCCTCTTAACTAGGAAGGTATTTCTCGACACAGATCTACTAGCACAAGTCTTCTTCTCTGGATCATCGTCACTGCTGCTGCTATCTCAACCAATCTCTGAATCTACTCGTCATAGGAAGTTCTACAGAGCCAGTCCTTTTTCATACTATATGTAGGCCCACCACCTGCAGGTCTTCATCATCACTGGCCATACTGTGGAATCCTCAGGACTTATTACGTGCGTCACAAAACCTCGAAAGAGCATCCCAAGATGTTACGGGTACACAACTCCGACATGTAGGATCTCCCAGGGCCATATTATATGTGACCTCACCACAAAACCTCGCAAGAGCATCCCAGGCTGTTACGAGCACACAACTCTACCTAGAGAATCTCCCAGGGACATATTACATGTGGTCACCACAAAACCTCGCAAGAGAATCCCAAGTTGTTACGAGCACACAGCTCTACCTATAGGATCTCCCAGGGAGAAATTACATGTGGTCATGGAAAAACCTCGCAAAAGCATCCCAAGACTTATTACGGGCACACAACCCAAACTATCGGATCTCCCAGGGACATATTATATGCCATAGGACAAAACCTCGAAAGAGCATCTTCCAGATATTCCAGGGCCAAATTATATGCCATAGGAAAAACCTCGAAAGACTATTTGCAAATCTCCCAGGGCCAAATTATATGTCATCCCAAAGCAAAACCTCGAAAGATCATTTTCCAGATATCCCAGGGCCAAATTATATGCCATAGGAAAAACCTTGAAAGACTATCTGCAAATCTCCTAGGGCCAAATTATATGCTTATCTGCACAACCTGTTCCATGGCCATAGAGTATCAACCTCATACTCATCATACATCATCCTGATGTACACATGATCATCATCACTGCAACATTTTGTTGCATGTCATTTGGAGCAACATCTTGAAGCTCGTCATCCATGATCATCTTGATCATACAATGCATATACCTGATGCATACCAAGTATCTATGTGATACATATCATCATACATGATCCACCTGACCATACAATGTATCCACCTGATACATACATAGATACATGATCCACACAATGTATCCACCTGATATATATCAATATACATGATCTACTTGATCATACAGAGTATCCACCTGATACATATACAGATACATAGTCCAAGAATCCAACATGATGCATATACAAATACATATAAATGATCCAACTGATAATATCCAGCATCCACTATGATGCGTACATACATATACAAATAAATGATCCAACTGATCATATCCAGCATCCAACATGATGCGCACATACATATGCATACAAATAATCCAACTAATCATATCCAGCATCCAATATGATGCGTACATACATATACAGAGCAGTAACTAGAGCATCATCCTGATGCTCATCATCCAGCGCTTACATCCACAGCCATGTGAAGGATCCTCCTTCCAACATGCTTTGAATGGCTTCTGCAAATGTCTCCATCACTTCTTCCTCGAAGTGTCATCAATCTGAAGAACACCAAGCCTCTCTCTGAAGTACTCGAACTTCACTCTGGCTAGTGGTTTCGTCAACACATCTACAATTTGCTCGTCCGTCGCAACATACAGGAGCTTCACTACTCCTCTCTGCACCATATCCCTGATATAGTGATATTTGATCTCTATGTGTTTCGACCTGTCGTGAAACACCGAGTTCGCAGACAGCTTCACACAAATCTAGTTATCACAGAAGATACAAGTAGCATCCAACAGGAGATCAAATAACTCAGACAGTAGCTTCCGAATCCATACTGCCTCACAACTATCCGAACAAGCTGCAACATACTCTGCCTCGGCTGTACTCAGTGCTACGCAGGACTGCTTCCTGCTAAACCAAGAGATCACACCTGATCCCATATTGAACCAGCACCCATATGTGATCTTCCTATCTGCAACACTACCTACCCAATCTGAATCAACATAACCCTGCATGTTAAACTTTTGTTTCGCTTCATACTTGAGCCCATAATCAACTGTACCCTTCAAGTACCTCAGAATATGCTTTACAGCAACCAGGTGAACACTCCTCGGATCCGTCAGGAACTGGCTCAATGTATTCACCGCAAAGCAAATATCTGATCTTATGTTCGTCAGATACATCAAGGACCCAATCATCTAACGATACATAGAGACATCAACCGGATCAAATGAAGCATCACATAGGAGCTTCAGATTCGATGCCATAGGTGTGGCCATGGCCTTGCAATCTATCATCTCGAACCTCTTCAAGATATCTAATGTATAATTCCATTGTCCAAAGAAGATCCCATCTGCACTCTGCCACACCTCCATACCTAGAAAATAGTGCATCATCCCCAAGTCCTTCATATCAAACTCGGTAGAAAGCTTCCTCTTTGTATTGGCAATCAATCTGTCATCTCCTGTTACAAACAGGTCATCTACATGCAGGAGTAGAATCACAGGATTTCCTTCCTCACCTTTGTAGTAAAGGTTGGAATCCACTTTACTCTTGGTAAAGCCCAAACTAGATAGGAAACTGTCCATACTACCATACCAAGTTCTGGGAGCTTGCTTCAAGCCATACAATTCTTTCTTCAATCTGCACACATGTGAATCCCTGTCATGTGTTTCAAAACCGAGTGGCTGCTCCACATGCACTTCCTCTTCGACTACACCATTCAAGAAGGCAGTCTTGACATCCATCTAGTGTATTTTTCATTTCATTGCTGCAGCTAGGGAAAGTACTGATCTGATGGAAGTGTACCTGGCTACAGGAGCAGAAGTTTCTTCATAGTCTATTCCCTCTTTCTGAGAGAAGCCACGAACTACGAATCTTGCCTTGTATTTCTCTATGTTACCATCTGCAGCATGCTTGATCTTGTAGATCCATTTGGAAGTCACAACAGACTTCCCTTCAGGTCTTGGGACAACATCCCAAACATCATTCTTCATTATTGATTGGTATTCTTCAATCATGGCATCCTTCCATTCTTTCTTTTCCGTTGCTTCTTCATAACTAGAAGGTTCTTTGTTCATGATGTCACAGAGTAAAGGAACATAGCTGGTATGTGATCTGGTTCTCTTCTTTGCTCTGTGTTCTTCTTCTGGAATACCATATCTTTTTGCATCTTGAATGAGCTCTCTATTCCATGCAGGTTTTCTTTTGTGAGTTATTCTCACGAGGTGGATCTACAGGTTGTTGCGAATCTTCAATTTCACGATCAAAATCTAGAATTGCTTCAGTCATGGTAGTGTCTTGAAATCTAGTTTCCTTATATTCTTCATAATCTTCAACAGGTGTCTTTCTTGATTTGATGAATGCTGAGTTTTCATCAAATGTCACATCCCTGCTGACATCAATCTTCTTGAACCCTGGAAAGTATATTATGTAAGCCTTTGAGCTTTCACTGTAACCCACAAAGATACCCTTTTTTCCTAAAGGATCCAGCTTGGTCCTCTTTTCCTTTGGGACATGTGTATATACTGGACAACCAAATATTCTGAGATGGATGACCTCAGGTTTCTTACCAGAGAGGACCTCTTCTGGTGTCTTGTTGTCCAATATCTTGTGGGGTGTTCTGTTCTGCACATATACAGCTGTCCTAGCTGCTTCTGCCCATAGATGCATAGGTAGATCTTGGTCATGCAGCATTGCTCGTGCTGATTCAATGATTGTTCTATTCTTTCTTTCTGCAAATCCATTCTATTTTGGATTGTAAGGAGAAGTCAACTCCCTCTTAATCCCTGAATCACTGCATAGCTTCTTGAAATCACTTGAAGTGAATTCTCCACCATTGTCGGATCTGGAAGTCTTGATTTTCTTATCAGTTTGGTTTTCCATCAAGGTTTTGAATTCCTTGAACTTATCAAATACTTCATATTTGTTCTTCAAGAAGTAAACCCAAGTCTTCCTGGAGAAGTTATCAATGAAATAGACATAGTAAACATACCCACTCAGAGAACTGGATGACATTGGACCACATACATCGGAGTGGATGATTTCCAAGATACCTTTTGCCTTATTTTCAATGCTTGGAAATGCCTTCTTAATGTTCTTTCCTTTTGCGCATCCTTTGCAAACCCCTTCATGCTTGGTCTTAATTTCAGGAAGACCTTCTACAACCTTACTTGCAATTGGTAATGCTCTGTAGTGCATATGTGCAAGTCTTCTATGCCAAAGTTCACTTGGCTCCATGGAATCATGTACCATGGCATGTTCAGGTTGTCCCTTCAATTTATACAATCCTCCCTCTTGCTCTCCAATCACCATTGCATCATCAATAGTTTTACCCTTTGGCCACATCAGAACTTGGCCATCTACAAATTCAACCCTCATGCCTTTTGCATCTAATGCAGAGATGGAGAGAAGATTCTTCTTGAGCCCAGGTACATAAAGAACTTCTTTCATCTTCAAAGACTTTCCAAAATCTAGGTTGTAGGAGGCTTCACCACTTCCTTTGATAGGGTATTGATTATCATCCCCAAGTTTCACCTTATGGGGTGACTCGTGTTCAGATAGGTTTACGAAAGATTCTTTAAACCCAGTCATGTGTTTGGAAGCCCCACTGTCAATTAACCAATCATTACAACCATGAGAGATAGTACCTGTGAGAGTAGAGATTAGAACATACTCTTCTTCACTTGATGAGTCATCATCACTTTCTTCCTTAGCCTTTTTCTTTGGAGGTTCATCATCCTGCAGCATGAGCATGGTACCTTCATTTGTTGCCCTTCTTCTTCTTGTTGAAGTTGTTGTTGTTATCCCTTTTGTTCTTGGGACAATCTGAAGCAAATTGACCTTTCTCATTGTAGGTGAAACATCTTAGATCCTTCTTATTCTTTTGTTGGTTGCGATAGGATCTCTTGTAGTGAGAGTGCTCCTTCTTGGGCTTGCTTCTTTTGGTGTGAGCTGCAAGAGCTTGATCTTCACCTCCCATCTTTTCTTCTCGAGCTACAATCCTAGCTTTTTCTTGAGAGCATTCCTCCCACAGTTTACTGAAAGAGATCAATTTCTTTCTTGCACAGATTCCTTGAATGAAAGAGTCCCATGACCTAGGTAGGCCATTCAAAGTGGTCATAACAACTTCACCATTGTCCACTACTTCATCCACAGCTTCAAGTTGTTCCTTGATTTGAGAGACCTTGGAGAAGTATGATTGGATGGTCTCTCCATTCAACATCTTGACCCCTTTCAATTGATTCCGCAGAGTCATCTTCCGATTTATGTTCTTCCCTTCAAATAACTTGGTCAGGGAGTCAAACATCTCCTTGGGTGTCTTTAGAGATGACACATGTGGTATGAGATGGTCTTCGATAGAATCAGCAATGATTCTCTTTGCCTTGACCAAGTTCTTCTTATGCAAAACCTTAGCCTCTTCATCCTCTAGGATAGGGACCTTAGAGCTGATGTAGGAGTCCAATTCATTTTCTTCCAGGATTAACCCAATCCTATACTTCCAGGCTCGGAAGTTATCATCCCCTTCAAGATTATCCTCAAGCTTGGTGTGGTGAGACATATTAATGAGTACTTCAAGTGGAAATAGAAAAGATTTAGGTCTTACCACTTGCTTTGCTGAAAACTGGATCTGGTCCCGGATTAAGGTTTGTCGAAAAAACCCTAAAAATTCAAGATGTGAATTTCAACTTTCTGAAAGGATAGAAAGATGCGCCTTGATGATCTGATTAGCTTGGTGTATTCAAAATTTGAGATCTGCAAAGCTTCACCCTTCAGAAATGTCTTTTAGTCTTCCTGAGTTCACTGGGGAGGACCCTGAATTAGGGTTTGAGTTTCCCGGAGATTTACTTAGCCAAAAATCTCGATCCAAGGCTCTAAACTTTGATTCTTCCAAGGAGCGTCCAGCTATGTCTTCAAATTTCAGAAATTCCTATTTGTGTGGAAACCCTAATTTTTAGGGCCAAATCTGAAAATGCTAAGAATTGAATTCTGATTGGACATATAGATTCTCCTTAATGAGTAGAGTCAATTTACTATATACTGCTTTTCCAAAATATGTGGAGAGAAACCCAATAAACAAGAAACCCTAGTTTCTGTCACTGCACAATGGCTTCTTCTCAGGTTAGCTCTGATACCATGTTAAATTTTGAGCATTAATTCACAATACTCTAGGATCTTTACTGAGAGAATAACATGTACAGTATATCAATGCATATCAATCATAATAAGCATGTCAATCATCACAAGAAGCAAAAGCATGAGAGACAATAGAAACAGAGTTTCCATGGGGAAAACCCTAAGGTGAAAAACCCCACAACTTCCTCAGAGATAGATAGAGCAATAGCTCAACCAAAGTACAACCAAATATACAGAGATAGTCTTCTACTAGCAGATGATCCTCCTCCTCACATGTGCGCCACTTTCTGAGTGAAGGAAGAATGAGTTTTTGAGTGATCTAAATAGAGATCTCCCGATCTCTATTTATACTTGTTATGTTTGCCCAATAACCTTATGGGGCCAACTTGTCTAGCTAGGTACATCAACCACATATTACATAAATCAGGGCCGACCCCACACATGGTGGTCTAATAACCCATCGGCAAGTTAACACACTTGCGACACTTGTCAATACACATGACAACACTTTTGTATAGAGGAATGACACATCTCTATAGGAGTACAATAATATATAAATGAAATACATGGATGAAATACATTCTGAAGTTACATATACATCAACATTGAACACATGTTGCTTAACCTCAAAGGATGGCACCAAGGATCTGACTTGATTTTTCTTGGGTTGCTTTGCTTGTACCTGTATTAATTGTTGCTCAGGCTCCTCTACATTTTGCCTCTTCGAGGCTCTCTCAGCATCACTATCTACATCCATGGACTCACTAGCCCCTTCATTTATAGATTTTTCTGGAGGAATGGTAAGGGACATGGATGTTGATATTGTTGGGGTTTTACCAAGTGAACCAGGAATTGTTGATGTGCTACTTTGAAAAATGAATGCTAAAGATGAAGAATCTTCTGGTGGGTCTACTTCCAAGTGGCCTTTGTCAATGTATTCTAACCAGTTTGCTATCTTAGCTAGACCTGTCAGTTCGAAGTGCTCATATCCTTTCCTGTTACTTTCCTTCCTTCTTTCTGAGATAATCTGGTGAGGATCATAGTTTATGGACGCTTTGGATGGGATTCCCAGATCACCCATCATTCGCTCAATAGCTGGGAGAGCTGTTTTTTTTTTTACAATGAAGGAGCCCAATATCCATGGAAATCTAATGTCCGAAAACTTCCTGTCATCCAAGAAATGTTCACACTCCAACTTCAATTTTTTTCTTATAAATTCCAAGTTGAGTACTTTGGGGGTTAGGAAGGTAGATAGCACATAGGGGGCATGGGAGCAGCCATAAACTCTAATCACAGTCCCATGCTCCAGCAGGAACCAATCCCCAACCCTCTTCTCCATGGATGGCTGCAGTAGGTCTTTCATCTCAGGCAATACCCTAAGCAGTCTCTTCTGGAAAAAGATGAAATATATTTCTACCATAAGATCATTCATGAAGGTTTCGTAGTCTGAATACATCTCCTTAGTCAACTGCAGTTTTGGAGGTTATAGGTTTTCTTCATTAGCTGCCAGGAAAATTTTTAACAAGTAAGACTAGAACCTGAAAGTTCTTGTTTTAGGGAATTCTATGAGCTGGGAGTGGATGTTTTCTACCAACGCTTCATCAAAATTTAGGCATGCACATTGGGTAAGCGAATTTGTAATGTCCCCATTCAAATAATTGCATAGTAAGACATTCCCATCAATCCTACTAGTTTCCTAGGTTGGATGGGCACATGTGGAATTGTAATAAGAAAGATAATAAATGATTTTTAGACATTAGAAGGGCTCAAGTATTTAATAAATATGGTGAATAAATAAATTTAAGAGAAATTATAGGCAGCAAGTGGTTTTGGAGACATATGGAGGGTGTGGGACCCACACTAGCTTGATTTTTCAATGACACATGGCATCCCTCTCTTGCCAATTCGAATTCATGGGAAGGTGAACACTCTTGGGTGAGTTGGTAAGTCATATCACATGGCATTGAGCATATTAGGTCGAATTGGGATGGATTGGTAACCTACATGGAAGATAAAGAGTCAAATTGGAAGTTTGTGGACACTTGGGCTAAATTCCCTAGCCCCTATGACACCAATGATGGAGAATCTATGACAACTATGACAAATTGCAGACCTGACCTCTGACATCTGACCATTATGACATGTCCTCCCCAAAATTAGGCTCAAGAAAGGCGTTCATGGGAGTGGAAGAAGCCAAAGAGACTCAAATTCGAATTTGGGAGAAGATGGAAGGTTGGAACTAGGAGACAAGTGGCAAATGTGGAATATTTCCTAAGTGGAAATCTCTTGAAGCTATTGAGAGGATTTCGACCCATAGAAGTCTAATTTTGGTTATAAAATATAGAAATCAAGTATGAGAATGGCTTTTGATGATTTGAGAAAAATTGCATTTGTGAATAGAGAGCTAGCGGATGACTAGTTTCTTGCCTTAGCCAATTTTGAGGGTGAAAGATTCTCATCGAAGTTGGTGTTTGGAGAGGCCACTCAGGTATTTCATGGTGATTTAATGGAGTTTTTATTTGCAAGTAGCAGCTACAGGAAGTTTCATGGTTTGGTTTAGTGCATCACTTTCTCTCCACCATTTCCAGTTTTGAAGGCATATTCATGCTCCTTGAGGGAGGGCTTTTATGTGAGCTCTTGTGCTTCTTGGGAGAGATTATCATTATATATTTCTAATTGTAATAGCTTCATATCCTCTGTTCTTAATATTCAGAAAGTCTCAAGTCGAAATACCCACTGGTTGTATGCAAAAATATTGATTAATGAGCAAACAATGTCCATTTCCCCAATGCATTGATGTATGACACTAGAATGTTGATTATTTTGAATGGATGGATGATTCTCTGGTATATTTGTGATCACTATACTACCATGGATGTATTCTACAAGTTTCATATACTGTACTTGAGCATTTGAAGCATTTTTACTCAGTTTAGTTGTATTGGGAGGTGAAATAGTGCCATTTCCCCAAGGATCGAATTGGAGAATTTTGCATTTGAATGGGAGAGGGTGAGAGCAGTTGTAATAATCCATTAATGGTGCATATGAGACCTCAATAACATACTTAACAAATTACATACCTCTATTCATAAATTTGAGGGAGTTTAAAGGCATTTGGGAGGCCCTTTTCAGTGTTACCCTGGGGGGATTTGATGCACAAATTACTAGTCAAAATTGCATATATTGGTCAGAATATCAATCAAGTTTTCAGAATTCTTTGGAGGACCATAAAACATCCCTGAACCTAATATTCAAGTCTAAATATCATCCATACACTCATACAAAATATTTGGGAGCATTTGGATTGATTTGGAGGTCAAAACAATAAAGCTAGTCAAAGGTTGAAATTGGAAAAAAAAATAGAAAATTGGGCATTTTCTTAAAATTTAAAAAAATGGATATTACAAGTGGTATCAGAGCATGGTCTTGGCACCTGATGGTATTAACAAGGATCCAAACAAATAAACCACCACCCTTTGAATCAGTAGTTGAATAAGTTTTGGTTGAAAAAGAGATAGTAGCAAAAAAAGAGTTTTTTTCTAAAACAATGGGTAGAGAGGAGGAGGAAAAATTAAGACATAAGGAGGTATTTATTGAAGCCTTAAAACCATGTTTTGAAGGAATTACCATGGTGTTGCTAGAGATGAATAAACAAATGATGAAAAGTTTTGAATTGTTGGGTAGCGAACTTTCAGGCAAAGGGATGATAGGAGATAACAGTGGTTCACATTCAGGGGAAAAGAAAAAAAAGGGAGTGAACATATTTTTTCAAGCACGGGACCACATAATAGACCTGATGAATTCCAAACCACACAAAAGCATACTGCGCCTAAATTTCTCACACCCAAAGAAGAGCCCAATATTGAGGTGGATTATAAGAAACTAGTAAATGATTTGAATGATTTGAATGAAGAGTGTAAAAGAGGTGTACCACTCAGTGACTACATTGATGCTATAAAAAAAAATTAAAAGGAGGGAAGACAATAGGAGTCCATTCCAAAACAAAGAATTAAATAGTGCTATTGGAAAAATGTCACTTGCTACTTTTGATGGTTCTTCTCAAAATTCTACTAACACTTGGGTGCAAAAATTGGATGTATATTTTCAGCTGAATCCTATGTTGGAAGAGGATGCATTAAGAATGGTCATTTTACATTTGGAAGGAGGTGCCAATGAATGGTGGTTTCATGGGATGAAAACATTGGGTCATAATCAAGTTAAAACATATGGATAATTTGTTGACAGGGTACTAGAAAGATTTGAACAAAAAGATCCAGAATTGTCTTTCAAAGAACTAGCTCAATTGAAGCAAACTGGGTCCCCTACTGAATATATGTTGGAATTTCAAAAATTATCAGTCAAGGTGGCTGATGTATCTATGGGAAGATTAGTATTGTTGTTCACTGAAGGTTTGGCTGAACACTTAAGAGGTTTGGTCAAATCCCACAAGCCAACTACATTAAAAGATGCATGAGCTTGACTAGGGATCTCCAAAATGTGCTTCCTAAAACGAAATTTCCTCCCTAACCTAGCTACAAATTTGAAAAGAAACCTTGGCAAAGGGATGGATATGACAAGAAACCTTGGCAAAGAGAGTCATTTGAAAGGAATAAAAAAGGACTAAACAGGGATGAACTTAGAAAAAAGAAACTGTGCTTCACATGCTTCCAACCATGGACACCGAGGCACAAATGTACTAAAGGAAAGGCTCAATACATAGAAGTATTTTCTGATAATGAGGGGTATGATGGGGGCATGGATGAAGATGGACATATTTTAGATCAAAAAGAGGCATATGAGACAACAGTAGAAGAGGAAAGACAAGAAGAAAATCAGCCTTCACTAGACAAAGCAAGAATGGCAGTTCTTTCAGCAGTACCTCACTATCATACTATCCGATGCAAAGGTGTGGTACAAGGACAAAGAAATTCAGTTTTGGTAGATGGAAGAGCCACCCATAACTTCATTGATGCAGATATGGTGGAGAAAAGAAAGATACCTATTGAACCATTTGATGGCTTCACAGTTGTCCATTCCCGGTGACAACACAATGCAATGCAAAACATGGGTTCCAAAGCTGCAAGTCACCGTAGGTAACTATACTTTTGTTGATAGTTTTTATGTGGTTGATGTTGCTGATACTAATGTGGTTTTAGGAGTACAATGGTTGTATTCAATAGAAGATCATACAGTAAATTATCAAATTCCCGAAATGAAATTCCAAGATTCAAAAGGAGTACAAAGAGTTGTGAGAGGGCAACACACTTATCCAAATCAAGTAGTGACTTGCAATAGTATGAGATCTATATTGAGGCATGGGGATATAGAATGGGCTGCCGAATGTCATATTACATCTCCCAATCCACAACTATAAAGATTGTTGAACACCCAAAGGAGATAGAGAGACTTTTGCAAAAAATATGAAAAGGTTTTTAGAGACCTTCCACATGGTAGACCACCGGATAGGGGGGTTGATCACAGTATTGTTTTGGAGGAGGGTAATTCACCCATTCAGATACCACCTTATAGACATCCTAAAAACTTTAGAGATGAGATTGAAAAATCCATCAAAGAACTCCTAGAGTTGGAACTCATTAGACCAAGCTCTAGCTCTTATGCTTCTTCAGTAGTGCTAGTGAAGAAAAAAGATGGAACATTGAGAATGTGCATAGATTTTAGAGCCTTGAACAAAAAGACTATCAAGAATAGGTATCATATTCCTAGGATTGATGAGTTCATGGATGAGCTACATGGGCCAAATACTTCTCAAAAATTGACCTTAGATCAAGGTATCACCAAATTCGAATGAAAGATGAAGATGTGCAAAAGACCCGCTTTTCAATGTTGTTGGTCTCCTATTTTGGCTGTCCAATACAACATTTTTTAACCTAAATCTTATGAAATCACATAATAACTAGTTTTATTAATGTTGATTTGTGCATGGTCATGCTTTTGTGGAGACCAACGTTGATAAGGTTTGGTAAGTAATTTTTAATTATTTATTTCTTACTTTACCTTGTTTTATGTATAAAATTGGGCTTTTTAATCCTCCGTTTAAATGCTTGGTCAACTAATGGTCGTTGTTTCTTTTGTGCAGTGGTCTCGGCGCTCCAAGGAAGATTTACGCTGGATGCACCTGCGATTTGGGGATTCTGTCCACATTTGGGATATTTCTTGAACTTCCATCGCCTTCAAGATACTTATGAAGATTATCCAGTGCTGTTCTGAGGATGTCATTTGCTCAAAATGGCATTTCCGTCCTTGATCAGGACCCTGATTTCGGGCTCAATTTCTGAACAAACGGTTGGGAATTGTTCAAAACGGTTCGAAACCCACTTCACAAATGGCCCCATTTACCCCTAACCGCGAGCCGTTTTCAGAATTTCTGAACGAATGTGGAGAAATCCCTTCCGGAACAGACGTGGTTTTGCCAGATTTGGTGTTGGCCGTTTTCTGAGTAGTTGCTCGAATTTCTGAATTTTGGAATGGATCTTGTCCATCTGTTCATGTATAAATAAGCTTGAGATGGAGATAGACGGGCATAGATTAGATAGAAGAGTGGAATATAGATAGAATTTTCAGTGCTTATATTGTTCTTCTTTTTCAATAAAGTAATGAGGGTTGTTCATTGATACGATTTCGTCATTATCATTAGAAGTTTGCTGTAAGTTATTCATTTTTCAGTATGTGTTGATTTAAAGACTAGTATGTTGACAACGAAGGCAGGGCCCCCTTCGATGGGAACAAAGCGGTATACATTGCATTTGCAGTAGACTCCATCCTCAGATTTGAACATCATCTTTCAGGAAAGATTTGATTTCAGTTTACATCTTCATTTTCTCATTGATTTAATAGTGCAAAAGTAGCAGATTTGAATTCAGAAAGTTTCATTCGATTACAACAAAGGGTTTAGCATTTCAAGATTCAAGTTTAATGTTATCTTTCCAGCCATTGATTTCATCTTTCAGTGTTCA